>WKFP01014149.1:252766-304991 GCA_011057875.1 Pterocles orientalis
ATTTTTACAAGGCTTGAACTAATATTCAGTCCCTTGTCACTTTTCCTTTACAAATTTCTGCAATAGCCTGATTTTTCCTCACTCTATCCAGGTGCTAATGCAGAAGTGAAAGAGCTCTGCCTGGCCTAAGGAGACACTGTGGCCTTTGATGGACTTCCCAGCTATGAATTTTTTCATTTGTTGGTCCCCAAAGTGACGCTCCCAAAGGTGGCTTTAGTACTCATATGAATTCCAAGGAGAGAGCACTTGTTTGAAGGCTTAAGGTGAAGAGCTTTGGTCCAAATGTGATAACTTTACAAGAAATAAGTAGACCCAGATTAGCTTGTTATAACAACTCAAGAAATTAGACCTAGAGTGAAGCAGATGTTGTGTTACTTTTTAACACAGCCTTTGTTGCAGATCTTCCCCTGTGGTCTGAGACAAACATGTCTGGGTGGTATTGAAATTAGAATATTTCCAGCCTCTCAGGGCAGCATGTATTTTCACCTTCTGGAGGTTTAGACCACTGAAAGGACAAGCAGCAACTAGGCAAACACTCTTACAAGTCAGTGACATAGTACATGACCTATTGTGTATTTCTCCAGATGTTCTCACAACTGGCTATCTAGTCCTTGCATCTAATTGTTGAGATATCACAAAAATAACACTGAGATTTACAGTTGTTCAGCTAGACATAGGATGCATACTTGCACATCGACTACAGATGGTTTCACAGTTACCTAAGTTTTTGCATACAGGGCTTTGGGGTTTTTTTTGCATCTTTTGCTAAGTGTGTATTGAAATTCTTCTATGAGGTAGAAATTGGTATATTATACAGCTAAAGACAAGGAGTCTGACTTTACAGCTACATTCTGGCTTTCTGCAGCACATGCCCAGAGGAGAATCATCTCTGCTGGGAAAATTTCTTGCTTCACTAGAGCCTTCCTTGTAGAGAGACGCGCAAAGACGGGTACAGGTTGTGTTTGCATGTATGGCTGTCCTCCAGGTATGAAAATCCTTAATGACCTCAAAGGAATGGCTGGAGTTAAAGCTGTCTGGCAGCAGAATTTACGTGTGCACAGACTGCAGCTGGAACTGAGTCAAGGTGAAATAATTTTCTGATTTGTCTTCCTCTGTTCCCCTGTCACGCAGTCCCATCAAGCTGCAGTCTTGCAGCAGCCTCAGCTGAGTCTGAAGAAATCCCTGAAAGCACAGTGTAAGTTCTGAGTTCATGATGCTATAAAGATCTATAAAGGTTCCACTTCACTTTTAGCATTCCCAGTGACCAGTTTGGTGTCAGCTCTTCCTTGAAATTCAGAGCCTGTAGTGACTCTTTATGATGGTTATCAGTACGAGCATGAGGAAAGATGCCTGCTTGTTTCATCCTTAGCAGTATTCGGCACTGGATGCTCTTAAAAGTTTTCTTTTACCTTTTTGAAACATTCACAAATTTGCTTTCCCTCCCACCCAACTACATCCGAGTGCTTCTGCATCTTCTAACTCAGCCACTTAACGACTGCAGTAACATATTGACTATTAGACCAGATTCTCAGCAGATCTAAATCAGCAAAGCTGCAGTGACTTTAGAGAGAGGATGTTTTGTAGCAGCTGGAGATGGGACTCAGAGGCTGGACCAGACTTCAATCTTAATTGTCTCATTTATGCCGTTGAAAGGACGCTATGTGCAAGGTGTCTGAGCTAAAGGTGAAGAAGTAATCATAACACTTGAATTTCCTGATTTTTGAGTGCTTGATTTCTCAACTGTGATGTTGCTTTAATGTTTTTTCAATACTACCAGTCTCATCTAGCTGTTTTATGGCTCCCATTCCCAGTATCTCAGAACTGTGCCCTGCCTTGTGCCATCACTGGGCTTAGCTTGCTCTAGAAGAGATCAGGACTCCCGCAGGACACCGGATTTTCATTTTGAAAAACACTGAGCTATGCTGATTTCGACAGCGCAATTCTAGGCGCCTTCCTCATGCACTTTGTCATAGAAAGCTTATGCTGGAGGTTCTCAAACAGAAAGCCCTTGAGTAAAGCTATAATCCTAGCTTGGAGCAAGAGGCAATAGACCTGTCAGTAATACAGTGGCACGGGAAATGCTGCTGTAATTAAAGTTCACTCAGCTTTCCCTTTATAAATCTCTGTAATAGAGGTTTGGTACGCTAGTGCTGCCGTTTTAATTTATGTTGTTGTTTTGAAACTAGGTAATCAGACTGTCAACTTTAGCATGATCATTTCTCCATAAAGGTATTTTGCAAAAGTATGCTTAAAACCATCCAAATGAATTCCTCTGTGTGGTGCTGTAAAAATAACAAGAATTATTTTTAAACCTGCCAGCCCAAGTTGTTTGGGAAGCCTGTAAACTCAGGTGCAAAAAATGCGGAGACTGCACACAATAGTAAAAAATAGGTAACACTTGGGTTCCTTTAGGTGAACAGGATTTTGCCTAAAGTTTAGCACACCATTTGTTCAATAGCTCGTAAGTTTTTTTTTAATTTTTAAATATATTTACTGGTTATTATTTTGCAAAATGCATAAAAGCTCTTTATTTTGGAGGTTATATATAATACTGGATTTTTTCCTATTAAAAATATTTTGTAAATACTGGATTTTAAATAGCTATTGGAACATAAGACTGGCCTAAGATCCCACTGAAGTCAGATACTGGGTGGAATTCAATGTAAAGCTTTTCACATTGAATCTCAGTATTATTGTTCATTTTTTTTAAAGCTTAGAGGGGAAAAAACCCAAAGCACATGTGCCATGCCTTCAAGTGAATGTATGTGTGCTTGAATGATTTCTATAATAAAAACCCACAGAGAAATGAAAAGCTGTTCAGTTTGCGGCAGGAGAAATGGCAAAATTTGCCACATATATCACTAAAATCAGGAAAAAAATCTCAGAATTTTGCCTCTGGGAAGAAGAAGAAGAAGCATTACTTCTCCCTCACCCCATAACACAGTCTGAGATAGTCCTACCTATTTTTAGGTAACATTGGTTAACTCCTTCTGAATTATTTCCAAGTTCATATTTAAGTCCAGAAACAGGTACAGTTTAAAAATAGTGGGAAACACACAATGCTATTTTAAAAGCTGAACGCTTTGGGGAGCATCAGTAAGACCTGGTATCTGTAAACTCTTGGCTAGTCAATCGGTCCTTATTCAGCTCTGCAGAAGTAGGAACAAGTAAAAATCCTTGTTCCTCCTTAATCAAATTTCGATTCTAGACATAGTAAAATGGGAAACAGATGCCTATACGATACCTTCTGCTGGAACCAAGGGATAGGACTGGATGGAAGGCAAAAGAAAGCTAGCAACCAAACAGGCAGAAAGGGGTTATATCCTCTCATTTCCTCTCCCGTAAGTATAAGCACTGCTCTTCTCAAGGTCACTGTTACTACTAAGCAGTGGGCAGCACTGCGCGTCAAAACGAGACAACAAAGAATTCTTCCTTTTCTTGCAAAGTTAACTTTGATGTAAGTGGAATAGCAAGAGCGCACCTCGGTACCTCCTCTGGTGGATCTGAGCAAGGGGCACCCTTGCATAAAAGCAGGTTGACAACGTGGGTAAAACACTGGCAAAATAATTTTTACTATTCAGCCACTTGCAGTTTTTTTACATCCCAATTTACTTGTTGCTGAAACCATATGAACCGCTCTGAAATCAGTTTTAGTACGTTGTATCTTTTCTCTTTGCAAGTTTTTCTAAGATTTTCGCTGGCTTTATTAAGAATATATGGTCCACAAGTGACCTTGCAGCTGAACAATACTACTGCTACCTTCTGCTACTACTATATATTATTTTTTCCTTCAATAGTTTATATAAATAAATCAATTTACTTTAACAGACTAAGTAAATAAAAGGTTTGTTACTATTAACTCAATAAAAGCTCTCACTGAGTTTTATGATCACCTTGATGCTTGTCAAGTCTAGCTGT
This sequence comes from Pterocles orientalis, assembly GCA_011057875.1. Lineage (NCBI taxonomy): Eukaryota > Metazoa > Chordata > Aves > Pterocliformes > Pteroclidae > Pterocles > Pterocles orientalis. Next base: position 256,685 of record WKFP01014149.1, read on the forward strand.
TCAAACATAGATACGAAAATGAATTCCTTAGTAATGATAGATTTTAATCACCTAAAGACTTCATAAACACTCGATTTACTTTTCATTTTAAATAAGTTGAAACATCACCTCTTTGAGGTTCTGCATCGTATTACTCTTCCATCACCTAAGATTCAACATATACTAATAGAAGTTACGGTTAGAAGCTACTTACTGCTTCTTTGAAATGGTCGAAGTGCTGGAGTGAAACTATAATTGCCCAGAAATTTATGTGAAGGAAAGAATTATCCTGTAATGAAGGGAGGGTATACAGTGAGTAACCTGCTGCCTACTCACAAAAAGAGTAGCAGGGAAATAATTCTCCCTCACTGTAAAAACTGAGAAGTATGTTTGAGCTCACAGTTGAGATCCTTTCCACTGGGCCATGTTGAATCATTCACGGTCTCCCCTCCAGATGCCGGTGAAAGATTTTGTTATGTTGTAGTGATGGTAGCACTCATAAAGCAACAGATACACTGACATTAAAGAACGATTACAGTCTTTATCCTTCTGTAAACTAAAGAAGAGGCGATGCACAAGTTCACAAGGAGATGGGTGGTCTGAAGAGCTGGTAACAGAATGAGGGCTGGTCCTCAGCCAAGCTGCAGCATCTCCATGCTGCTCCGAGCCAACACCAGGCACAGAAATGACCAGAATAGGGCAGGGAAAGGAGGAGGATTGCCAGGGCTTTCTGAAGCTCTGAAAGGTTTTCAGTTAATAGTTCAGCTGGAGAACCAGACTGTATTTTACATCTGAACTCTCTCACTTTTTACAACTAGAGGGATGAATCTGAGGTTTTAGAAAATATATTACAAAATAGATTATCTATGTTCCATTTATTGATAGTGTCTATACTCCTGTGGAATTACTGTATGTGGGTTTGGTTTTTTTTTAGTTTCTATTGACAAAATTGACTAAAATAAGATGCTAAAAATGAACTCTTGGGGCTAGCTATGAAAGAAGAAACGACACTGAGGGATGAGGCTGTGTGCAAAGCTGATCCAACAGAGGTTTGTCCCTGCATGTTGTTTCAAGTAGGGATGTTCCACAGCACAGCTCTGACGTTTACTGTGCAAATACTTTATTTTACTACAGCAAGTGTATTATTCTCTATCACTCTTCTTATTTTCTGTCATAAAGGTCAATATTTCCCCAACTGGAAATCACATACCACCTCTGATTGCTGCCGCTTTTATTAAAGCACAATGTTAAAGTAATATCTTTACTGCTAGAGACTGTCTTGGTAGCTGTAAGTTTGGGATGGTTTGTAAGGAAAAAAAAAATCCACTGTCTCCATGTGACTGTTCCTATTTCCTTCGATACCAGTGGGAATCCTTACCCTTTTTTTGGTGTCCAAGAGGAAAAAAAACAACGGCCATTTGAAGTTCAATAGCACGTAAAACTGCTAATTTTGAAATCCTGCAATCTGCTCATTAAAAAGCACAATTTTAAAGGTAGAAAAAACAATAATTATTTTATTTGAATGGTTCTAGAGTTTCCAGTCTGAACATTTCCTTTAAAGATTCTTAGAAATTTCAGTGAGAAAAAAGCTGAGGCAATTAGCGGGAATATGATTTGAAAAACACATTTATGTGTCAAATCATATTTAGCAGAATGGGAATGAAGTTCAAGTTTGATGGTGTCTCCTGTGGTGCTCTCCAAAAAATATTAACCACCCTTACTCTGTAGAAATGCAAATTATTATTCCAGAGTATATTATTACACTGCACTGCTCCCGTAGCTATAACAGTACTTGGTGTACTGTAAATGATTGGGAAATATTCTCTACACAATAAGAATTGCACTATGGTTTTAATTAAGTGATCCATTTCAGTAGAATATGGATTTCAACTGGATAATAGCCCCTATCAGCAAGATGAATGGTAATTCAAAGGTGGGAAATTATAGAAAATAAGCATCCAGGCAAAGTGGTAAACTATTAGCTAGTGGCAGTGTTCAGTGTCAGTGATATTATTGCTATTGTATCTAAGAATTCAAGTAGAAATAAGAACATAATAAGTAAGAGACTACTTATAACAGCTTTGAGAGTATAAAAATATCCCTTTTGATTTGCCCTTGAATCACATACCTTCGAGTCCTGAGGCAGCCTGAAACCACTCTCTTGTACAATTCTACCAAATTTTGGTAGTCCTGATACTAGCAACGCAATCTGAGATCACTACCACTGCCCAAACAAGCTGTATAGATTCCTCCTGGCTTTGGAGAACGGCAGCAGGTCAACCAATGGGTGATTGTAACGGAGCAACAAACCAAGAAGCCAACTTGGGAGAACACAGTTGGGTGGAGACAGAAAGCGTTACAGAAGCAAGAAAGAAAAATTGCGGCGCACACATTAGCATAATGGGATGCTGTTTGATCACAGAGGAGCCTTAAAAAGTTAACTAGAAATCTTACTTCAACGAAACACACTGCAAACAGACCACTCCCTGAACAGAATCATAGAATCATTAAGGCTGGAAAAGACCTCAAGGGTCATCGAGTCCAACCGTCAACCCAACACCACCCAACCCACTAACCCATGTCCCCAAGCACCACATCTACACGTTTCTTGAACCCCTCCAGGGATGGTGACTCCACCACTTCCCTGGGCAGCCTGTTCCAATGCCTCATCACTCTCTCAGTGAAGAAATTTTTTTCCTGACATCCTCCCCTGATGCAAACTACTTTCTTTTTAGCTGTTTGTAGTACCAGACCCCCGAGCAACAGCCCTCCCGCAGGAAGCGCAAGGCACGGGGGGCAGCCCCATCCCGCAGCCGCCGAACGCCTCCCCGCCGCCTGTTGTACCAGCAGCCGGGCCGGGGGGTGGGAAAGGCTGCCACCTCGTCCCTTGCATTCCCAGGAATCCTCCTTTGATTTCAGGGGTCATGGGAACACGGAAGAGCCGCAGGGGCTGACCCTGAGGTGCCGGCCGGCGGTGCCCCGCTGCTCCCAGGGGGCGGCCCTGCGGCCCCGGCGCTTCCCGCGGGGCGCGGTCCTTTGTCCGCAGGCTGCCGCCAGCTCGTACCGGGCGGGTCTGAGCAGGTGGAGAGCGGGAGAAGCGCTCAGAGCATCCCGGTGAGGGACCAGGCAGCGCTCTGGCTGCGGAGGAAGCAGGTTGTGCTTTCTGGAGAAGGGCTGGGGTCCCGGTCGGGGGAGGCGAGGGGTGAGGGTGGGGAAGGGGTTCAGCAAGAGCTCTGCTTCGGGTGGGTGGGGAGAGGACTGGGACCAGTCTCCGTGTGCCATGTGGCCCAGGGCGAAACTGGGAGGAGCTCAGCTCTCAAACTCTTTTTTTTTTTTTTTTTTTTTTTTTTCTTTCTGTCAAGTCAATCTGTTTATAATAGCAGGTACTGACATAAATTTCTTTTTACACGTGTGCTAAGCAAGTCAGCCGGGCTGTGGTGATACAATTCCCTGTAAACTGCCTGTGCAAGGAGGGAATGGGGCACAGTTAAAGTTGTGCAGAGAGCTGAATCTCTTCCGTTTCTTCACTTGGCTCTGATGGAGAGCATATAGCATGTTTGGCGAATAAAGTGTGTCAGGAGAGTGCTGATAAATGGTTTATTATGCAGTAATCTGCTAAACTCTTCCCCGACTAAACTCAGCAGTGGATCTGCAGGTGTTACAGATGTGTGTAAGGTTTGGCGCGTATTTGGCAATTAGAACAAGAATTTAAACAAAGATCATTTGTTAAAAATAATGTCAAATAATTTTATTCCGGTTTAGGTAGAAAATCATCAGCTCTGATAAAATTGGCATGCCTCTGTGGCTGTTAATGAAGCATGCACCTTGTTCCTGGAGTTAGACCTCTGTGGAAGTGTCTGAACGTGATGTTGGACGCTGGAAGGGAAAGGTAATACCAGCAGCAGTAATCCCGCCTCGTTTCATGATTGAGGCAGAAAGAACCCTGCTCCATGTAACAGTGAGGACTTTGAACCTCATTGAATCTGCTGTTGTCCAGTAAATGTTTTGAAGAAATTATGTACTGTTAGGTTTTATATGGTTACTTTAGGGAACAGGAGGCATATTGAAATGCATTTGTGAACTGGGCATCAAGTCTGTTCGTAGGGTATGAAGTCAGCCATGAGATTTTTCTCTTTGTCCCGAGTTAAAGGTAATGTTTTATGCTTGGCCTTTGAAAAAGGAAGTTGGTTCTTTGACATACGCAAAGCCAAGCCCGTTGAAGAGGTGGCTGTAAATGCCAAAGAAGGTGAAAAAAGTGAAATGTAGGTAACTTTGGAGAGCACCTATTTTTATTAAAGGCTGCAGTTTGACACATTCAGATTTTTCTATCTGCCAACACCTGGTTTTGAGATTTGCTTGGTTTTACTTAGCAGCTGAAGTCACAAAGGGGTAGACAAGATGAATTAGTTATTAAACACTAATTAAAATATATTATACTCTTTCAAATGAAAGAAATAATGACTATGCCTGCAACATTCACCTCCTGAAAAAGAGCCTAAAGCGCAAGACCTTTTGCTGGTGTAAATTGTCTTGACTGTAGTAAATTCGATCAGTATCAGACAAGCCAGACCCCAGTCTAAGGTAATCAGGAATACAATGAGCCATGCCAATTACAAATCACAAGGGGTAATTTGTATATAGATCACTTTTGTGAACTGGACAAGTTTTGGTTCCTGTAGTAGCTGATTTTGATCTCATGCTAGTGTTAGCTCTTTGTTTTTGATTTTTTGCCTGGCAAAACTAAATCCAACATACTCCTTTTGTCTAGAGACAACTGTGAGTCTCCCAAAATCAAAACACATGGTTAAATGGCATAAGGGAGCTTGTCTGCAGCCTTGCCATGGGTGATCTGCTTCATGGGAAGTACTGTGGACTAATATTTAGAAAAAAAATGTGCATATAAAACTATGTTCAGGGCTTTGTCTGGAAAAGGCACTCCACTCATCCAAAGGTCTTTTCTACATCCAGTGAGAGAGACTGTGTTTTCCACCACCAGCTTGGAAGATTGAGCACATTTACCGTCTCCTCATGCTGCATGTAAATTATTTCCTCAGTTTGATATCCAGCCTGTCCCGAGGAATAACTGAAACAATCAAAAAACCTCCTGTGAATTAATCAAATATAGTAAGAACTGTGAAGCTCTGTGTAGCAAAGCAAATACTTGTATCCTGGGTTAGCAAGACAGATTTTTTTCTTTTTCTCATTATGATGAGAACAGGCGATGTCTTCTCTGTGTATCTTCCAGACAGGTACGTAACTGGAATATAAATTGTCATTAAGTGGCTTGGCTAGTAGAGGTCTCATTTTGAGTAACGGGGGACACGGGATAGGGTGACTCCTTCATAGGTTTCCCTTCTACCTTCACAGGAGTGTTAATGTTTATTTTAGTGCTCTGAATTTTGGGAAGAGTTAATTTTCCTGAAAGATACTAGAGCTGATCATGTGGATCTGAGACCTCAGGGAATATGTAGTTGTATAAAGGTGGTAACTGCGAGTCAGGAACACGCTGTTCGCTTTGGTCATCAGTGTTCCTGGGGGTAAGTGCTGCCCGAAGCTTTGGAGGACCAGCTGTGCGTGAAGTTAGCAAAGACATTACTTCATCAGTGATGCTCATATTTAGAGGTGCTCTCTTTTATTAAGGTGTCTCATTCTGGCTTATATATTTTGACTGCTTCTAAGCTACATTTACGGTTTACTGTAAATGTTCTCACATAAATTTGTCAGCTAGCAACAGTAAAATCAATGAACTCTGGTGATTGCTATCAGCTCCCCATAAAAGCTGTTTTTTTTTCCTTTTGATCTTAATTGCAATGATGTATGATTCAAAAATGTTTGAGTCTTCTTGCAAACCTCGGAATGATGGAGTATTTATGTTGTCTTTCACATGAAATTATTTGTATGAATGAAGGCTTCTTTAACAGAAACTTCTACAAAAAGCTCTAAGTCAAAACCCAAAGCCTAGAAATGACTTTAAAATACTTTCACATTTCAGACAGCTTCCTCCTTGTCAGTAAATGTAACCATACCGTATTTCAGACATTTACCAAACAACTTTAAAATTTTACCCTGCCTTTTTACTCAAATTAAGCTATGCTTATTTTAAATATATCTTTGATATGTTTCACAGGCTTATTATAGAAAGGTTTAATTTTCTTTGGAGTATTTTTTCAGGCACCTCATTTAAAAACTGAAACAGCATTTTAGTTATTTCATGTGGAGTTGTGGCCCTGATCAGTGCTTTTTTTTTTGCTGCAGTAATTAAATTGTGAATTTAATTAAACTGTGAATGGAGTTAAAGGAGAATTTATTACAGAAGTTTCTGCCACACTTGCTGGCTGCTTCTTGATGCAAGCAGTGGTCCTTTGCTTGCTCACTATTGAAGCTGCTCTGCTGCCGAGCCTGTTTTCGGGTATGGGTCTGACACCCACCTCCTTGCCAGCATTCTTCTCTTCCAAAATATAAGTAGCTCTGACCACCGATGGCACAATAAGTGAGAACTAGCTGTGGAGCTGGTGCAGATAAATTCATTTCACTCGCAGTTTGCTTGACTTGATCAGACTATACTGGAAATTCTTAAGTAGTTAATTCGAGGTTTAAAGAATTATTTTCTAGCCATTTTATTATATAAGCATTCAATGAGAGGGTGTCGGTCTTGATTTCTAACTGTGATAGACTTTGCTTTTTGTGAATGTTTGCTGTTCAGTATTGCGAGGCAGTTGCTTGGAATTGAAGGACTTAGTGGAAACCACAGGTGTTAGGTGACCTGAGTTCGGTTGAGTAGCCTGTTGAGCAGAAGCTCTGAAGGCCAGGTCGCTGGGCATAATAATGCAAGAGGAATGTAGACTGTCTGTTGTGAAGCTTTGTAAAATTCTTAGTTCTGTGACCATCAGTTAGTCTAGTTCCCAAGGGCTTGTGGTTGGTTAATTCTGTATGTTTATTCATGATGAATGGAATTTTTTGAGTTGGGGGTGAGGGACTTGTTTGTTTGGATTTCTTTCCCGCAGTTGTTCTTCATCATAGTGATTACTATGAACTCTCAGAGGAGAGACTGCAAAAGCAGAGATTTGACTTGTAATAGATGATCTCACTCATTGACTGATGAACCAAATCCTTAAATTGAATTATTTGAGAGAGAAAAATGGGAAATTAATCCTGCAAGCCCAGTGCTTGCCTGAGTACAGGTATGACAGGTGACTGCAGGTGTTTTATAAAGGAGCTAGAAGCACGCAGAGGGGACGGGGTCTGGAGAATTAGGGAGCTGTTATACATTCTGTTATACATTCTGTTATACATTCTGTTATACATTCTGTTATACCTGCATTTCAGTAAGCTTGACAAGTAGCACTGAAGTCTGATCGCTTCTCAGGGGGACTTTCTGGTTTGTTTTCCATCAGAAATCTTTACCAGATTTGTACCAGATCAGCAAATACAATCTAATGTTTGGAGAGGAGACCTACAGCAAAGTCCATTGAACTCTTCTGACAGAGAACTGCTATCCTGCAACTTGTAGGCTGCAAGACTCTCATTTGAAGAGTCATGATTTTCTACGCCGAGCGGTCTACCCTTATTTCCTAATAAGCTATTGACTGTGTCGTCCATTCTTTCCACTCTGCCCGATGTGATGAGTGAAACCAGGGATAAAGCACTGCAAGTCAGCTGAACCGGGTGAGCTTGAGCTGAAGGAGTTTTAAGAGCATGGTGCCTCAGCATAGACCTCTCTTTCAGCTGAGAATTTGGGCCAGCTGTAGTGAGACAGTTAAGTGACTAATTGTGAAGATTAAGGACCTACTGGGACTTCATTAAGTACCTTTACTTTCAGAAGTACCTTTACAAACCAGACCCTGGTCCTCAAATTTGCATTTAGGTGCCTAACTGCCGTGGAAGTCAGTGGAGTTTGGATATGAGTGTGGATATCAATGGAGGTCGGCTTCTGCATTCTGGGTGCTTTCTTCTTCCCTCCCCAATAATTGCTATTAGGACTATGCAGTTTAAAAATACAAATAGCAGGCTGAATGCTTGCAAGATATTGATGTGAGTAGTTTTAGGCTACCTGAGATATCTAACTTGCAATGCTCTGAGTAGCCCATAAAAGTGTTAAAGGAAACTTAGGTGCTTAACTCCACTCTGTTGATTCGCTCTGGTTATAAACAAAGTAGGCTAGTGAAGGCAGTTGCCCTTTCTACCACGGAAGACTCTTTGCTTCCTAAATCTGTATTTAGGTCCTTACGTTGAAGCAGTCTGATGGTAGGAAATGCTGAGGCAGTCCTGACTTAATTTGCAAAGATGCTGAGCCTCTGCTGTTTTTTGTTTTGTTTTGTTTTTAATTTTTTTCTTTTATTTAGAAACCAACCAGAAACACATAGTTTTTGCAAACTTTGTCCTGTCTGTAGCATGGTGTGGTAAGGGGTAACATGAAGGCCAGGTGGATTTCTGCTTTGGCTGGGTGTTCTTTCATAACAGAGGATTCCTAGTTTTGGGGTTGTTGAAGTATTTTGCTTTGTGCTGCATAATGAGAGGGAAAAGTAATATCCAGACCTTCTCTATTAGGTGAAAATAACCATTGGATGTCTGACTGGCTTGATTAAAAGAAGTGGGACAATCTGTAGCACAAAAGAAATCAGGAAATTGCTTTGCAATGTTATTATAATACTGAGTGAAACATTTTGCTTGCAATAGTGGGTAAGGAATTTTAAATCATACTGATTTTACCTTGTTTTCTGTTTAAAACAAGTGATGTTTAACCTTATTTAATTAAAAAAAAAAACCCAACTCTATATTTGTTAAGATGCCAGAATCTGTTTAGTTTTAATTTGATTTGGCAATTAAAACCAATAGGGAGAATTAAAATTGTGGTGCCACAGTGTGTAATAGAAACTTCATTCAGGGTAGTGTCTCAGATCTGTAACGACTGCTGGCTAGAAGAACCTCTGGTGTGACCTGTTGCAGCTGTACTGATTTCCTTGGTGCTAACTCACATGGCATCAGGGGACAAAATACAGAAAAATTCTGGAATTATATTACATTTTGAAAAAAATCATTTGAGAAAGGAAGCAGAAGATACCGGATAGGAATTGATGGTTAGACAAGTGGTCTAGACAAAGGGTTTGGGGTTGCGGAAGGTTTAGAATTATATTTTTTTTTTTTTAATTTTGGAGCTTGGAGGAGACAGGGATCAATGCTTTGAGTCCTTTATTTCAATAGATGGCTAATCATTTTTTAGGGTAGAACTAGAGTGAAAAGATAACACATGGGAGCATTCCTTGTCAAATCAGCGTGAGAGGTAGGAGAACAGCCTTGGCACCAAAGGACACAAGGAGAAATATTCCTTGATTGGGAAGATGCTAACGGAGGGGTCTAGATGATAAGCAGGTGGGACTGAAAATCATTGTTGGTGAGCTTAAATGCAACCGTATTGGTGTGACAGAGGTTGAAATCCATGGCGTAGAAACCATCAGATGGGAAAACAGTCCAACTGTTGCTTTTTGTCGTGTGTAAGTCAGAAGCAAATGATCTTGAAAATGTAGAAGTGAATCGCAGCAAGTGAAGTGGGATGTAATAGTACGTAGGGCTGACAGCACATCAGCAGATAGTTGTTAAGGAAAGCTTTTATCTTAGATCTGTCCCTGATATATAGGGAACTGTCCTCTGCTAGCACTGGAAGTGTCTCGTGGAACATATTTTACCAGCTCTAAAATATCTGTGTAGCTGAAAGAAATGTTTGATGAAAGTTGCTTAACTTTAGAAAGGGTCAGAGTGTAATGCTTAATGGCATACTTACTTTAAGATATTTGATCTTACCTGCAATTTTTGATTTAGGAGAATGATGCAAAATATACTAAAAACACAAAACAAATGTAAATTACCCTTAGAAAAATACAACAGCTGCCATGAACACCTCACACCAGTGTGATTCCCTTTCCTGATCTTAATAATATGCTCACCTTCAAGATGCTGAGTGTCCTCATTTGAAGCCAGCTCAAGTCACCTTCTTTGTGTTATTCTCTGAGCTTCACGGGCACATTGTTCTTGGCTATCTCCTCTAAGTGTTCTTCCCTTGTAGGGGTTCCTTCAGTGACTCATGTTCCACCCTTAGGGGTTTAGTCACAGATGTCTGTAGGGGTTTGAATTCGATAGCCCATGGCAATTTGGTTAAAAAAATAGTATTTCCAGGGCTCATGCTAAGTGGAACAAAACAGGCTAACGCATCTCAACATATAATTGTAAACAGACAATAATTTTTACACATCCATTTCTGGTGGAGTGCCCAGAAAAACTGGGGGATTTTACTTTTTTTTTTTTTGTTTTAATCTGCAAGCAAAAATGCAAAATTGTTACAAATTTGCATACAACTCCAGTTTGGGAGAAGTGGGTCAGTGGCAAAGAGAACAAGCTGACTGATGTGAGTAACGCTGAATCACTTGGCAAGCCAGGCAGGAGGAGTCAGTGTTCAATATGGCCAAGTGCAAAATCAAGAGTGTAGCAAGGAACACCGAACATACTTAAGGCATGGGAATCTCTATCCTGTGGAAAAATTTAAGGGTACAGACCAGCTGAAAAAGACTTAGAGTAAGACCTTGAAGGCTGATGTAACAGTTGGATTTAAGAGCAGACGAATACAGGGCTGAAGTGCAGAAAGTCACAGTGCTTGTCGTGCTGCAGTCAGGGTAGCAAAACGCAGGAGCAGTGCATCCTCTGCATCCATTGCCAGAAATTTTCATCAGGAGGGGCTATTTCTCTAAAAAAAATAGCTAGTTCAGATTAACTTGGGAAAGCATATTTTTGCACACCAGCTGAAGCCCCGCGCCTCTCAGCAGCCAGACCTGCTGCATGAGGGAAAGCTTTTTCTCTCACTCCTGGTTTGTGAAAGCGATGGCCAAGGTAACCCTGACAGTGTGGTTAAGCAGCTGGTTTTGCTCACCATAGAGTTTTCCACTGTGTCTCTTAAGGGTGTGACTTTGCTGTCAAAATTTACATGATAGGTCAAATTAACTCCATGTCTACAGTACGGAGATTGAATTAGGTTTTGCACATTATCGAAGGGAAATCCTGGTTCGTCTGCTGTTTCTTGGGTGGATCATCTTTTCTTTCTGCCACATCAGCAATCTATAGCTGTAGGGAGACAGCACTGCTGTGTGATGAGGCTCGTGGCTTCAGCGCTGTGCTTTGTTAACATCTTTGGGTTTCTTTCTGAGCTTCTTAAGAAAGAGAAAGCTAGCATCTGATTTCACAGCTTTCATGAGAGGAGTGTATTGATCTCTTTTTCCTTAGACTCTTCACAGGTTTTTTTGGGCTGTTGATCAAAATACTGGCCTGATCAAAGCACTGGCCAAAGCAGAAACTTTCAACCTTCCTATGTATCTCTTGGCACCATATGCTAACCAAACAAAACCACCTGAGACACTTGGCATCGTGGGTAATTCCTTTTTATTATTATATTTTTTATATATATATGAAATGATTAAGATATATATGTGTATATATATATATACACATATATGAAATGTTGCTAACTTTTTATGACTGTCATAGGTGTCCAAAAAGAAATTCAAGGTAAAGACCTTTTTAATAGTTGGTCTTTCCAGGTGGGGTTGTGTGGAAAACTTAACTGCGTGTGTTCAGAGTGTATATTATCAAGAATTATTGAATGGGCATCTTTCAAATTTCGGTGAAGATATATAATAAAATGAAAGTTGTTCTTATGGTAAAGGCAATCATTGGTAAGGCTATAATTGGCAAAGGGCTACATGAAGTACTCATTTAGAAATATGTTGCTGGTTTCTGATCAGTGATAACGAGAGAGTTAAGATGGGATTTGGCTGCACACAAAAATTACACTTGTTCACTACATTGGTTAAAGTAAAGCAATATAAATTGCTGTGGACAGACTTAGTTAAGAAAGGCTGTTCCTAATTGAATTGAGCTATACTGAAAGTCTGGCTTTAAGGGAAACAAGAGGTTCCACATGCTTCTTTGTAGCAATTCAGCTTACGTAGTTCATATATTGAAATGATGGGCATCAGTATATTGCCCGGTGGATTGGGAACCCTTAAATAATAACACTTTTCTGAGATGAGCATTGACAGTTACATGCGTCTGCTCGTATGAATAAGCAACCATGAAATTGGTTTGTTTAATTAAAAGCAACTCCCAGTCCTCCAGACTCCCACCCTTTTGCAAATGCAGGAAGTCTTTAACAGAAAGGCAGATGCATGCGTTTATCAGATTCCCCTAACTCTGCAAGCCTTGTAAACCTGTGAACAAGTGTTTATGTGTATGTGTTTACAGAGATGCTAAGAAACTTAACTGCCTGACCGTTGCTATTTTCTACAACAGCTACAGGAGTGATAGAAATTAATATCTGTGCGCTAAAACACTGATGCTGAAGTTCTTGCGTGTAAGGGGCATCCTGTGATATCAGCAGAAAGGTCTTGGCGATACCAGGGACTGTTTGAGCAAAGCAGACCCTCGAAGGTAGCTGTGTGCACATGTAAATGTGGAGAAAGATACCGTATAAGGGTTTTTTTTTTTTAGTGCATGGAGAACACAGAACATTATATTTGGGCAGTGTTTGAATATGCACAATATAAAATATAAATAATACAAAGTCAGTAGCATCGTATACATCCATCATATCTTTATACAGGCTCAGACTGACTGTTGAGGGTGCTCACAACATTGTACCTCTGCATAAATGGAGGACATACCATGAAAGGAGCAGTTTAGGCATCCGCTTAAGAGTTTCAGTAACTAACTTAGTCAAGATTACAGCTGTCAGTTGTATTAAAAATACATTACTGAAGCTCTAATGCCCTCCTTGTTTTTAATCATTTTCACCAAAGCAAATCCCACTCCAGAGGTTTTTCCTCTTCTAACAATGCAGTTGATACAAACTTCCCTAAGGCACAAAGCAAGATGGGCAACCAATTTGGAAATTATAATAATCCAGTCAAGGTTAAGATTGCCTTGTTCTGCTGGGATATTATAAAATTTGAACTATGTATATACATCTCAAATAAATTAGCTGTGGGTGGTTGCTGGAGTTTATCACTCTAGGGAACTCTTTCTTTAAGTTTGAGATACTTTGGACTCCCTATTATCTGGTAATGCATTAATTTCAGTGGCACATATTTTTAGATTAACGTTGGCTCCAAAATTATTTGAGTATTTGGGATAAAATGGGGTCATAAGAAGACAGTTTGAAAGGCAAAGAATATAATTAATATTTTAGAGTCCATGACCACTGGCAATGAGATACTTGCTTTTCCTCTCTGTTTAAAAGATCTGCGATGCTGTGAAGGAGGCTACAAAAAAGCATCACTTAGCTGACTGATGCTGATGGACTCTGCTTGCCATTTCTAAGCGATTAAAAATATATGTAACACATTATAAACTATATATTTTTTTTTGCTCTAAAAATATGATTATTTAAAGCCCTGTATTCCCCAAACTGGTGTATGCAGCCCTTTTCTTGTGTCTCTGCTAAGTTCCAGTTTGGGGCTGGAGAAGAACCTACAAATCCTGGAGCAAGTTCAGGGCCTGAATCAGTCGAATCAGACGCAGCAAGGGAGTCTGAAGGACTTGGCAGTCAGCTGTAATATTTTATGAATATTCTTCTTATTGTCTCATAGGTTGTGTTGTGTGTGCATACTGCGAGGTATGTCTGAAAGATTGGTTAGTGTTTTGGTGGTTGTATGAATCGGAAAGAAACATGAAAGCTTTGATTTTTTTGGCTCAGGCTGTATCTAAACCAACCTGCAGGTACACATGTTGGTGTGATCCAGGCTCATGTTCTCCTGATCAACTGGTGGTTCCCATGCATTCCCCAGGAAAGGAAGAAGGGTTGGTTCACATTTGCCATGAATTCAGGATATGGCTACGGCATATCTAGTTTAGATGCAACCTCTGGGACTAGTCCTAGTCCTGCGACCTGTGATGAAGACTTGTGATGACTCCTAGAAGAGAGGACATGGAAGTGAACTTGTGTTCGTTCTTGGAAAGCACTGACCCCTTTCTGGGTTCTGTCAGGCACCTGATGGATTGGAGGAGGATTTCAGGCTATTTCAATTAGTTACAAGATCCAGATAGTGGATTGAACAGAGATTATTAGTGACATTGTTAAAAGAAAACAAAGGAGAAAGCTGAAGGGACATAGATCTAGGCAGCAAAATAAATAGCCTGCTTGGCAGCAAACAGGAGGGAGTAAGATAGTGGGAAGCAAGACTCAATAATTGTGGTCTTTTTGTTGGTTTGATTTTCGTTTAACATTGCACAGACCAAATTACGGTTGAATATACTGACAAAGAACCTTTAAAGCTAGGAGAGGGGAAAAATGAGAGGAAAGCAGTGCAAATGTTGAGAAAAGGGTGCATCTGTGTATGGAAAGGAGATCTCAAAAGAGAAAATTAAACCTCAAACAGAAGGAAAAAGCATTGCTGGGTATTTGCTTTGGAGGCAACTAATGAAGTGCTGGGGAGCAGGAGAAGGAGCTGGTGATGGAGAGGGATAAAGTGTAGTCAGGAGTCAGAGGGGCTAATGATCTTAGAAACTGCAGAGAGAGGAAACAAAAGATATTTAGGAGGAGAAGAGACAGGATGAGATATGAGATGTGGAACTCGGAAAGAAGAAGTTGGTGCAGGCGCGGAGCTTCCCTGGAAGTGTTCAACAGCTGCGTGAGGAATGGAAGCAACGGCAGCCGATGAGAAATGAAGTATGGCTTAGGTCCTAGGTGTGTGTTTAAGGTATGTGTGATAAATTGCCTTCATTTGTCCAACCATCCCGTCTTGCAAAGGGCACCACAGTCATTTTCTCTTGCTGTTAACTCTGCATTTCTCACGGGAGTGTCTCGGAGGAAGCAAGTCACTACGGCTTCTGCAAGCTCCCCAGAGAACCAACCGGTCAAATACGATCAGCATAATCCCCTTCCCCCTAAACACAGTAACAGGTCATTGTGACAAATTTCCAAGTAGCCCCGTTTTTCAAAGGAGAAGTTTTCACAGAATGTAATGAGGATGTATTTTGAGGATGCACTGACTATAGTTACTCTTTTTTCTCTTGGTGTTTTGTGATCTCCACAACAAGGTAGCTTTACATACACAGTATCTTGCCTGTAAGTCTCCTCCCAGATTATCCAAGCTCTTATACATAATATAATTTCTGACAATTCTTGAGGAAGTGTTTTCTCTTTCTTAGTGATCTCAGTTAATGTTAACTGAGTTAACAATGTTAACTCTCAGTTAACTCATGAAGTTAATGTAATTAAAGAAGCAAACCTGGCGGAGGGAGCTGATTATCAGAAAGGTTTGGAATTGGTGTGTGTTTAAATTTGGTGTTTCTTACTGTCTTCATACACTGACAAAGAGGTGAGCACCCCAGAGCCTGAGGCACTTGGACCAATGTTTTTTTTTCCCCGTGTGCTCACTCGAGAGCCTGTGTGACTCTGAGGAGCACCTCTCCACGGAGGTGCCTTTAATATGAAGTTTCAATGCACCGAGTTTAAATAAAGGCTTGCCCTTGCTGTGCTCATCAGCCCTCGCTGACGGGAGCTCTCCATAGTGTGCAGTCACTGTATCGACATGGTCAGGTAGGAAACAACATAAAAGCCATAAAACCAGTTAATAAAGAAAGTTATTTAACATTACCCTTAAAGTGTTTTTCACGTTGAAGTATATTAAAGAAACTGGAGCCTTTATGTCCATTTTTGCCGAGGGAAGTTCTTTCCCAAGGGCCACCACCGAGTTAACTGGTTGCCAGGCAAGAGTGTGAGTGTACGCTACAGCAAAGAGCAATGGATGCAGAGCATTCAGACTTCGGAGCCTGATCATCTTTATTACCCCTTGGTGCGATTAAAAGAGTTTGTCTTCGTCCCATATGAAATGGCACAGTAGATGCACACAATCTGATCAGTATTCAGTGCATTGTAAGGCAAATTCAATTCCGCTTCACAGAGCTCTCCCTGTGTGTTGCCGTAATCCATAGAAATAGTACCTAACAGTGAATAATACAAAAGCAGTTTTCCATCTCTGTCAGGTGGCAGTGGGGGTCCCGAATCTTGCTGATTCACTTCACCAGAAGGACTCAGGTCATCACTTGTGACTCACGCTAAATTTGGTGGAGTCAAGGTACAGGCATGCCTTGCTACCTGTTGAAAATATTTTCATTTTGAATATTCTGTTGTCAGCATAGTCCTGTGATAGTGCATATGACAACTGTAGCTGATTTGTGATCTTTTATAGTTTGGATAAAAGGATATTTCTGGATGCAGCCTTTGCTGCCAGTAGACAAAGGTTTTGTTTGCAAACAAACGAAATTGCTGTTCCACTCTTTCAATGCCAGAACACAGCGACAGAAGTACACTGATCTCTCAGTTCACCTGTACCATGAATAATTTACCAGTGATTTGACTGTGATAGAGGAAAAGGGGATCTTCTGGTTTCCAGGGACCATTCTTCCCTTTTTTGTTTCTTTCCCCTTCTGACTTCTGTATGATCGGTGCTGATTGTTTGAGAGAAGCTTCTTTGTTTTCTGTTGTGGTACAGGTACTGAGTATTAGAATTTTTCAGATTATGGATTTTTGGGCAAGATATGCCCCTCTATGTTTTTATTACATTTGTAAATACTTTATTGTTATTTATTTTTTTAACAGATAAGATTAAGAAAAGCGCTAAGGTAAAGGCTGAGGCTTAATGTTGTGTTGCTAATGGCAAAATGATTAAGCATCTTTTAAACTGATTTAAAGTTTAACATTTTTTTTTTGTGTTCAGATATTTAAAAAACATCAGTCTTGCTGGCATGTCATACAGCAGGGTGTCCTGGACTTTGGTTTTCCATCCATAGATATTGGTAGGGACAGCAGTGCCAAATTCTGTGCTGGGATATATATTTGGAAGAAGGTTGCATAGGGCTGGTTGTCCATGTATCGGGGAAAGCAGTGCGTGTGCTCAGGCTGGATCCTAGGAGGTGGCTCCTCTAGGTGGTGGTGGAGAAGAGGGGGTGCAACCCTTGTTCATCTAGTGCAGCAGGCAGGATCTGTCCCTCAATGCAGCCAGGCTCTGGGAGGCTTCAACTCAGTCCCTGGTTACGGGGAGCAGCCTCCAGCAAAAGCACGTGTGTGTGCTTTGACGAGGATGTTCCTAGTCCTGGGCAAAGGCACTGAGCGCATGCTGTGCACCTCCCTGCAAGAATATGGTTGCAGCAGCAGCTCCTGACCTTGTGCTGCGTGGGTGCAAGTTGAGCTCTTAATGTGAACAAAATTATCAGTACTTAAGAGTTAGGAGAGCCACGAGTGGTGATTTCCTGACTTTACTGAAATTATTGCCAAAAAACCCCAGCCTTTAATTGAATAGTTGCATTTCTTTTTAGTGACACTTGGAAAAAGGGGAAGGAAGAAGAGGAGGTAAATAGGTTGGGAAGATCATGCTTTCCTTCCCCATTTCAGTTACCAGCTGGAGCTGGAATCTTATTCTAGTTTGTGGTACGTTATTTGCGCTAGAGATAGCATTTTTTTTTAACAGCCATGAATAGCTGGCTATTTACTTTGTGTTTTGAAGTGCTCTTAGTGCAGTGGAGCACAGCGGCTGTATTTGTGCTCCTCAGCTCTGTGCTTTGCCAGCTGGGCAGGTCAGTGGTGCCTGTATAGTTCTCTGTGGCTTCTGAGCCCACTGCCTTCAAGTGCTCTCCCCCCACCTCATTCTGCTCAGTTCTTGAGTTGTAACGTTGTGTCTTTTCAGTGTCCTGCTGGTGTGTAAGCTCTGTGTTTCTTTACCCATGTCAATCTTAAGTGCTCAGTTGCAGGTCTGTTTTGAAAATTTTATTTTTGCAGTGGAGACCGAGCGTCTTTCTTTGGGGATAATTTTTGCATTTTATTCCTGCTGCAATCCATAAGAGAGAACCCCGTAACAGCAATGCAGCTGGAGAAAATCAATATTTTCTAAAGTCTGACTGGTTTATCATTCAGTATCTGTGATATGATTTATTTATATCCACTTGTAAGATTAAAAAAAATTAATAATAAAAAGGAAAGTATTTGGCCTTATGCTATATTGTTGCTTAAGATACAGAGAGGTCTCGAAATCTTCTCAAATACATGCAGAATATTTTTATCCACCACATTGCAGAATGTTTTTTTTCATCCCACTCTGCAGGGCAATGGGTTGAGAAGGTCTGCAACCAAACAAACAGCTCCCATGCTTTTCAAACCTTCCAGAAAACTGCAAGTCTGGTACCGGAGAAAGGCAGAAATGTATGCCTAAGGATTTTTGTTGCACTGTGTATTTTGCTTTGTCACACTGTTCTGGCATGTCATGTTACATCGTATCTGATTTAAGGTAGCACAACCATATGTAACCAAAGGAGAAGAATATCATGTGGTTAGAAATCCTTCCAGTCTTTGACAGTCGAGGTTTTTTGATGTTATTTACTTGTTCTAGTTTTATTAAAAAACAATTACTTTAATAACTAATTTTTTGTTTTCTTTTAAGCAGACATGGAGGATAATACAGCAGTCCAGAGTAGATATTCCCTTCCTTCTGTTACGAGAGAAAGCCTTGCAGTATCTCCCAGACCCATGCTGGTTTCATTGTGAATATAGCTTGTGACAGCACTTTTGAGGCTTTGTTCCAGCTGGAACATAGTGAGTAGCACAAGGGGCTCCGCAGGTGGAGTGAATGCCTAAATGGCAGAAAAACAAACCAGCAAAACCAAAAAAACCCAAAACAGGCAAAAAAGAACAAAGCCTTCAACCATCTCTTCTTCCTTCCCTCTCTCCTCCCTTCTCTGAGGTCTTACTGCCCTGATGTTCTCTAGTTGTTGTTCCTGGAAAGGGGCTGCTCCACTTCTGGGCGTTACATCTGTACAGTATAGCAACACCCCATCCATCCTTTGAGATGTTTGTGTCGTTCCTGGAAAGCAGAGCCAGACACCCCCTGCAGCTCAGAGATGCACTTAGGACTATGTCTTGATCACGCCCTTTGAAAAAACAGGTTTGCATTTCTGTAATTCTGTGATCTTATCTGCCTTTTTTTTTTTCCCCCTTCCTCTTTTGTTTCATGCTCCAGGTTTAAAACCTGTGGCAGAGATGAATTCAATCCTTAAGGGGCTTTACCAGTACCTGACTGGCATTGTCCTCAGTGCAGCAGTACCTGCATCTGTAGGTGGAAGCTGGATCTTACTGATGGAAACATAAATACAAAATAGGTGTTTTATTCTGGAAGTTTTGTTAGTTACTTTTAAGTTTCATAAACACAAGAAGTGGAGGGAAAGGTTTCATTTCTTTTTGAGCTAATTAGTGGCTGGCAGGTATATTTCTAAAACCTTGTGATTGGAAGAAATTAAGTGAATTCATGATGTCAAGTAGATACCAGAAAAAATATGAAAAAATATTGTGTCCCATAATCACCGCTGAAATGATTTAAATTCACTTTTAGGGGCTTAAGCGGTCTGTTTCTTTTTTCATGCTATCTGGCATGCCCAGTAACTGGTTATTATTTCTGTTTCACCTGTCATCCAGCAGCAACTGGAGCGTTATTAGAGGTTAGACGCTGCATCTATACGCTCTGAGGGGTTTCTGGACATGAGGAGTTTGAAAGTGACATGAAAAGAAAGAAGATTTTTTTGGAGATTCTTAGTGAGAAGAGGGGGTGATGCTCAGGGTATCACATGATTTTCCCAAATGTCATTGTAATAGTGCTGTCAGAGCTGGGAACTGTGCCCAGGTACCTCCAAATTGTGTAGGAAAACAAGCTCCTGTGCCAGTCCCGTTCAGCGAGGGACTGTTACAGGCGACTGTTCGTTATCAAAGGAAATGGTATTTTCTCAAGGCAATGCGCTCTTTGGGATTCCCTCTGCAACTCTCCGGAAATCTGTTTGTTGCTCTCAGAGATGGTGTATGTAGTGATGGAACGCTGGAATTCGGAAAGGGACTGAAAAACTAATAGAAGTGTGACAAAAGAAGTATTATTCTAAAAGGAAAGGGACTTGCATATTGATAACCTTGAAATGAAATAATAAAAAATTCATTATGGTGTATTGCGGACTAAGTGTATGTCTTTGTGACTAAACCAAATAAGAAGCTGGAGCTTAGGGTATTCGGTTTCCAACGGAAGCTGTTTTCTCCGTTTGTTTTACTGGTAACAGAGGAACTTAAGTGTCTGTACAGCACTTGCAATTATTTTATAGTTACACACTATTAATGTTTTATTTTCAAAATGCTCAAATTAATTAAAAAAGGACACTGTGACAGTAAACAATGCAAAAGAGAAAAATAATTTGTGATTGCAATGTAAAGGTCAATGTAAGTGACAAGATCTTCTCTGCTAGGTGTGAATCCTGCTTTCATTCTTGTGTGTGGGAGGAAGTATTGAAATTCAGCCATTAGGCAAAGTGGCTGATATTATGTGGTTGAATGTTTTGAGGAATAAAACAGAATGGTATAGTGAATATTTATTTTTTGCTGCCTAAAGCTTATCTAGTTATGTGAGGGTTCCCTTGTCTTTCAGGATTCTGTATACAGGAGGTGCAGACTTCTGGGGTATACCTGTAATTTTCACAGATAATTGGGTGTCGTGGTTTAAGACCACCTGGTAACTAAGCACGACACAGCCTCTTGCTCTCTCTCCTCCCCTCCTGTGGGATGGGGAGGACAATCGGGAGAACAAAAGGTTAAAAAACCTCGTGACTTGAGGCAAGGACAGGGAGGGTTCACTCTGCTTATGGTCACAGGCAAGAAACAGACTGGGCTTGGGAAAAACACAAAAACAGTTTAATTTTTGTTAACAAACAAAACTGCTCCAGCGTGGGGTCCCAAACTACTCCAACATGAGTCCTCCTCACGGGCTGCAGCTCTCCTCTAACAGCTCCAGGATGGGTCCCTTCCATGGAGTCACAGCCTCCTTCGGGCACAGCCACCTCTTCCAGCGTGGGGTCCCCCATGGGCTACAGGGTGGGATCTGCTCCCCCGTTAAATCTCCACAAGTTATCAAATTCCATGGACTGAGCGGGGACTGTGTGTGTCACCATGTCTTCATCTCTGCTCCAGCACCACCTCCTTCTCCTTTCTCTTCACCGACCTCCGTGTCTGCGCAGTTGTCTCTCTCACACCCTGCTCCTCTCTCCGCCGCAGGTTCTTTCGCTGGTTCCTGAGAAACTCCTGGCTCTGGGGCAGGGGCTCTGCTGGGCATGCTGGCTCCCTGCGCTGTGCCCCCTCTTAAATATGTCATTTCCCGAGGCACTGACTGGCTCGGCCTTGGCCAGAGGCAGGTCTGGCCTGGAGCTGGGGGAACTTCCAGCAGTTTCTCACAGGGGCCATCTTGGTAGTCCCTCCCTCGCTACCAAACCGACCCACCACACAAACCACCAGCACTGGGAAACATACTGTCCACAGCCAAAAGGGACAGACCACGCAGGTCTGTTGAAATTAACTGATAGTTTCTTCCAGTTAGACCATTATTCCTCATTTCTCTTTCTCTGTAGTTTCAAAGGGAGTTCCAGTGGGGTTGTGATGCTGACCTGTGCAGGTCATGCTCCGCGAGGAAGAGGTGATGGAAATAGATGGTAAAATCAGAGCAGCTGGCCAGGGATGGTAAGAATTCGATGCTTTGCAACAGGAAGTCTTTACTGAGTTTTTTTCCCAGCGTTTGTGGCAGAGAAGAGAAAAATGCACAATTTGGTTATGTTCTTTAGAAGGGCTGAAGCAAGGACGTGCTTTCGGGCTCACGAGACGTCCCGTTAATATCTCAGTGAAGTACACTTAAGTGTAACACATTTGGCTGTTGGCTGAGGCTTGCAAGCCAGCAAAACACCTGAAGTGTGTATTCAAGGAATTCAGAATCCATTAAAACATACTGAGTGACCCGGGAACATTTAGCAAACTGCTTCACGCCTGCCAGTTGTGCTCTACTGAAAATTTCCGTTAACGTTTCGTTGTGCGCAGGCATTTTGTGAATTCCAGTCTGAGAAAACTGGGGATTTTGGCTCGCTGTGCAGTTCATTCATTGAAAGTAGTTCCTTCTAGGGTTTAACGGTGCATGGGCAGCGTAGAGCAGGCTGAAGAGTATCTGACCCGAGGAAGTTGCAAAGGGAATTTAGGAAGGCAGGAGGCAATTACCTGAACTGGGATTTGGCCAGGAGATAGGCACTAGTACTGCAGTGCTTATTAAACCCTGTGAGTAATGAAGAGCTATCTTTTACTGCCAGTAGTAATGGATGCCGTTGGTCTTGCAATGACTTGATATGATTCAGTCTTTCTGGCAAGAGGTGAATGACTGACATTGTCAATAACTATGAAGTTCTCACTGGATAAAGCATTGTTGTGTCCTAGTGTCTAGTGGGCTTTTCTCAGCCAAATCCGTTTTCCTCTGTGAAAGCCATGGTTAGAGTACCAAGAAGCCTGTAAAGAGCATTCTGCTTGATTTTCTAGGTGCGCAGCCTCGTCCTTTGTTGCCAAGAACTTGTCGGGTGTTACAAAATATTTCAGAAAATTGGCAAAAAGGGAGTTTGCAGGTTTTCATTTTCTTTTCCAGGATATTTCAGATGATCATAGTGAATGCTTTTATATGGTATACTTATAAAAAGTTATAAATTATCCTGGAATATTTTATAATATGTTTTTCTTTTCAATATGAAATAATGGTAAGTGTGTATAGTAGATTTTTAAATATTTAATTAAGATTCTGAATCCTGCATATGTAATTAACATGCAGGTTTACATGATTTTTTTGGGTTCATCTGCCTCCTTTATTTGAAATTTTTTTCAAACACCCTCCCCCCAATGCTAGCCTAAGGCATAATGTAGAGCTACTGATTTTTTTGTTTGTTTTTAAGTAGAGATTAAACAGTATTATTTCAAAGGCTTACATCTCTCAGAGGAGCATCAGGAGCCAACTGATTCCAATGAATTCTTTAGGAGGCTCTGAGAAATCTAAATTAGCATTGTCTGTACATTGTGCTTACCCATAAACTGTTAGAATAACTAGTAAATTTTGCCTGGGGAGGCAACATGGTTTTGTTGATAACCTAAAGATCAGAAACGTTGGTTTCTATTCCAGTTCAATTTCCCTCTCTATTTCTCTTTTCTCTTTCATTTTTTTGCTGCTTTTTTTTTTAATTAGACTGGCAGACCCTTTGGTCAGGGACTGTTTTACTTTTTTATACACAATTGTAAGAGTACGTGAAATTGTCAGCACTGTATGGAATGAATTTCAAGTACTTTAAAACAATTTGCAGTTCCCAGTTTCACCAAGACTCATTCAGCAGGGCACTTGACTGTGTGGTTCACTTTTAGCCTATGAATTCTGCTCTTGATTGTTATTGATACCATTTTAAGTGTTGAATTTAAACATCTGCTGAAATGCTTTGTTGGGAAATATGTGCTAGAGCAGAGTTGCTCGGAAATGCATTTATAAATCTAGTTTAATTCATGTTAGCTCTATCCCTCTTCTGCGACACATTCACATGCTTCAAATCAGACTTGAGAAATCGAAATAAAAATAAATGAGTGTTTTTCTTTTCTCCTTGGAAGTTAATAAGAGTTTTTCCTTTATATAAGCGTATGGCTATGAGGGATGTCTTTAGCTACAGTGAATTTCACTAGCCCAGAGAAGGACCTCTGAGAGGTGTGATGTGTCTCCATGTTTTAGTCCACTAGACCATCAGCTGCTGCACCCAGTGTTTGAAAGTTGAGGCTGTCATTTGATATCAAAGTTTGGCTGAATTTTTATTTGTTGGTTTTCATTTTTTTAAGTGCAAGTGGAAGAGCTGGTTTGTAAGAAAAACAAGGAGATAAATGTGAAACTTGGAACATAGTGTTGTTTGTCACGTGTTATGACTGGGGTCTTGATGGCCAGCTTTCTTTGCTGGGGAATAGCAGAGCCAGGAGCACAATGTGGAGCTATGATCCACGGCCACATGGTTTAAGTATTTTAAGCTTGATCTAAAATCTTTTAAAGCCAATGCTGTCGTTTCATTCTCCCACTGCTTTTAATAGTCTGGTTAATTGAAGTCAATGGGAAAACTCGAGCTGAGTCTGAGTACTTTGGATGTAGCAAGTCTGGATTTCCCTTCCAGTCTGACCACTTTCCCTGACCAGTCAGCCAGCTATGGCTTAAGGTCTTTTCCATTTAAAGGCATTTTTGTTTGTTTTTGTTTTCCCCCCTTTCTGCTATCATTTTTATTTTTATTTTAAGGTTCTTGATTTACCTGGAATAAAGCTCTGTTCTTCACAACTTTCTTTAGATGCAGAATGCTATCGGGAAGATGTGTTAAATTTTATTGCAGCATTTCATAAATGGATGCTGCTTATTCTACAAAACCCATTTCAGCCAGCTAAGTGAAAATAAATAGAAAGATATGCATTATTTACGGGACATAATGCGAGTAAGTAGGCTGCAAACACAAATAGCAGATGAAAAACCAGCAGAGGTAGCTAGGAAAATGGCTGTTAGGGAAAAAAGCTTGTCTTCAGGCACACGTGCTGTATATATATACACTTTGTTAAAAAACAGAGGTAACTCAGTTTTTCACAATAATTGTCATCCCCAGACTTTGCTCTTGGAAACTGGGAGATACTGGCATTTGCTTTCCTGGGCAGCCGGGCTGGTCCACCCAAGCCATGCCCTGCCCGGGGCCGCGCCAACCCCATTGCTCTGTGCCCCCTCTGCAATGTGTCATTGGCAGAGGTGCTGATGGGCTCAGCCCTGGCCTGGGGTGGGTCCAGCCTGGAGCTGGGGAAGCTTCCACAGGGGCTAGGTCGGTGGTACTCCTTCCCCCGTCCCCCCCCACTTTGGCTGCTAAAACCTTGGAACCCTGAGCAGTCACTGGCAGGAGCCACCACTGCAGCCCCTGTCTTGCTGCCAGCAAACCTGGAGTCAGGGGAGACCTTTAGCAGCTACTTACAGGAACAATTACTGTGGCCCCTCCCTGCTACCAAACAAGCCCACCACACAAACCCACAACACTGGTATTTCCATCTGCCCTAGAAAGGGATCAGCAGCCAGAATGGTGTGCATAATGCTGGCAAGTAGGATTCAGCCAAGCAAACTCACACTTCAAATACTGTACAATTTTCTTTCCTGTTGCAGGGTTAATTCTGATCAAAGTGAGACGTTTTTCTTCATGCAGAGCTAATGACTTCCAAAAATCTCCCCAGTAATCTCTACCTAGCTAGAGATAACCTCTCTTCTTGAATGCAGAGTGTGCTATGTCATTGCCAGGTGTCTCAAGTTAATTGGGGTCGATAAGATAGGGCATGAGAAGCGACCTACATTTCTGAGAAGTCAAAGAGCAAGAGTCAGGGAGCAAAAGGACAGAGCTGTTCTGCAAGAGAAAGCAAGATGGGAGGAAGGGTGATGACTCTGCATGCAGGGAAAGACTTCTCACAGATCTTTTCATACGAGTCTGATCCCAGGTTATACACCATGCCATAGCAGAACAGCCTTGAGGGCTGTCGTCAAATATTCAGGTTTTATGAAGCTTTTCTGACCTTAACAGAACTTTCTCCATCAGTAAAAAATGGCCAAGAACCTCGCAGATATGAGTCACAAGACAAGGGGTGTGATGCTCGTGACTCCTGCCTGGTCCAGGATGACAGGTTTTGTGTTGTTAGCTGGTTTAGGCGTTCTGTGAGGAACTAAAAACTCAAAATTAAGAAGATGAGATAAAAATATTAAAAATACTGAATGAAATATCAGGCTGATTTTTAGTCTACCAAAACCCATTTTACCCACGATCTGACAATGGGACAGGTTTGTGGGCCTGACCCAAAGGCAAAAGCTGCCACTGATCCTACGTAAGGCCAGAGGGCTCAGAGGAAGGAAAAATGCGGCTTCACTTTTGAAGAAAAAGGAGCAGAATAGATCACATTTCTCTGCATATTTCTGAATAAACTCAGGGTTTCTGTTGATAAATACATTGTAGCTGCTGTAAGGAACATTTATAATATGCCATAAATATAAATGAGTTCTGGGATGAAGAGATGCTATCTTGGAAGATGAATCGTGAATGCATTTTTTTTCTTCATACACAGGGGAAAGCTGTATAATTATATCTTGGTTAATTCATAATGAGAAAATCCTTATAGTCGCCGTCCCTGAGTAAGCTACTAAAGAAGCTAGGACCTGGGGAAGCTTCACCTGATAAGTTGGTTTCATGCGACAAGAACGAGAACTGTTAACAGTTCGCTGATTACATTGTGGGACAGAAAAATGATAGCTCATTAACAAGAACAGCCATACAGTAGTCTTAAAGCTTATGTAAGATATATTAAGATATATAATATCTTAATATTATATTATAACCCCCATGGCAGGGGGGTTGGAACTTGATGATCTTTAAGGTCCCTTCCAACCCAAACCATTCTATGATTCTATGGTTCTATATCTATAGATGGTTGCATGAATTCCTTAGTAAATGATTTGTGAATGAACTGCTTTTCAATAGGAGAGTTCACAACAAGCACCTCAAGCACCTCAGGTTTAAAAATGCTCAACCTTTCAAATGGGGATGGTTTGGTTTTAATCAATATTTCAAAACAAAGCACTCCGTCTAGAGTTACAACAGTTTAATTTAAGCATTTTTAGCTCAGTATGTCAGGCTTATCTGTTATACTCCAATGTATTATATATTGACTTGCCTCTTTTGACATTGACATTAGTGTTGAAGTGTCAGAGATTCCCCCGAGACTGAAATTCTGTTTTCTAGATAACTCTAAATGGATCTGCTTCTCTTCCGTAACTGCTTTGATTTCTTAATTTTTAATGCAATTACTCTTGATTTATACCACTAAATGAGAAGGTGTTTTTTAAACCAACAAACATGAGCCACCTGGGTTTTCTTAATTGCCGAAATGAGTTGTTCACATATGCCTGCTTTATATGTGATGAAATTATTGTATTTAATGCCCAGGTTTCCATTCAAGAGGAGGAGGAGGAGTGCGTATTTGCAGTGCGGATGCCAGCTGCAGTGATTTATCAGCGTACTGCTGTGCAGCGTTGGGTGGGTTTTCTGACCCTGCTAATAAACCGTGCCTTTTACAGGCATCTTTAAAGCCTGCATCTTTGTGCTTTCCTTTCCTCTGTTTCTGGACTGGCTTGAGTGGGTACCCCAGCACTCGCAATGTAGATATGTAATGGGTAATTGTGTTTTAGTTGGATGCTTGAACTACGCTGTACATTTCAGGTTTGGGACAGATGTGATAGGTCCTGCCACAGCGAAGGCACAAGTGTCTAGAAGAAACCTCTTGAATGTTTTCCATTGCAAGGTGCAGTATGTTCTTGTTGAGCCAGTGTCTCTGGGAGACAAGCGATTACAAACAATACATTTTAAGAGAAGTGTTGTTTTAATTTGTGCATCGTTCAAGGAGCATTGTAGAAAGATTTGGAGTTGCTCTGTTTGGAAGATGAGAAGGATTAATTCTGAGTCCTAGAAGGATATTCTGTATGTTCATAACCATTTCATCCTTACTAAAAGAGAACCTAATTAAAATAATATTTTAGGCTTATTTCACTGACTTCCACTATCTTTAGTCTTGTATATACACCTAGAATGAATATAAAATTAGTCAGGGGTTCTTTATTCCATTTGCTTTACATCTGGTGTAGTAATTAATTCCTGAACAACACCAAAGTAGAAAGAGCTTCCTTCTTGTTATTCCCAGCCCTTCTGGTCCCATGTCATTGCCATTAAGAACTTTTTGATGGCACCTAAATAAACTTGCACTTTAAAAAGGGCATATTTTACACATAAACATCACACTGTTCGCTTTCTGTATGGTTAAGATTTAATAAGCACACTAGTTGCACATTTATGTTGAAGCCGTTGACTGACAGTGGTTTAGTCCAAAGGGTGAGTGAGCCTGGCTTCTGTTGGGGACAGCTCTTGCTCCTCAGCTAGGTGGAGGGCTTGCTGCTGTGAAAGTGGTGATGTAGAAGGTTACAAATGACGGCTAATAAGAAATCAGACTCCTCTCTAAAGCCATAAGGATTGAATCTGTCTTCTAATGTAGACATAGGCACTGTTGCTGCTGAAGTCCAGGTTTTCCACTGTCCTTTATTTCTCTTAGTTGACTGTTGCTTTCGACTTTTGCTTTAGTTGACCATAGTCCATAAATACTGCCTCTACTTTCATACTTAGTTATGTTTCTCTGTTTGAAAAATGGGGGCAACGTTTATTTTAGATCATGGGCCCTTACACCTGTTAATGCAGCCTTTATCTCTGAGGAACGAGCCCTCCCATTTTGCTGTGACCCTGCTTTGAGCCATGGCCAGGCGATGTCTGGGCCAATCCTTGCGGCAAGCTGGGCTTCCTGCTACGAGAGATTCTTCTCTTGGCTGCCTGGAGTTCAGTTACAAATCTCATCTGTTATCCCTTGTGCCCCACTCCTGTCGGAGTTTTTGTGATGCTCTCCTGTATGTTACGCCTGTTACCCGTGCAGCTGTGGTACCTAGAGCATCCCAACGTGGTGCCTCGTTCAAACCAAACTTTGTGAAGGCTCTGTCTTTGCCTTCTCAAGCCCTTGCCACTCCCGTCTTTAACAATAGGCTTCTTTCCGTGTGATTACAATGATGACGTTGACTACTAAGGAAATAGTAGTCATATAGTATTGCTTTTCCTCTTTTGTATATAACTTCTCTGTTAAGACTTTCTAATATTTGTATTGGATGCATCAATGAATAGCAACTTCTGGGCAAATTAAATGTTAGTAAATCCTTGTTTTAGGTGTCAAGAAAAGTAACACTAATTTAATAAAACATGATGGTTCACTGATCCAGTCCATATAGCCTAAAAATCTTAAATTCAGGCGCTTGCTCAGAACAAGTTAACATGGATTCCGTGTTACAAAAGCAGCCAGGGAGGTTTGTGAGATGCTGCTTTAGTAGCTGAAAGGATATCTTGGTACAGTTTCTCTCTCATTTCACTTCAGAGTTTACTTTCTTTTCAGAAAGTAATACCTATTTTGAAAGGTGCTAGCTATTAAATTCAGTTTAGCTATTAAATTCCATTGAAATCAAGGGAGAATATTTCCATTAGCTTTAATGGGATGAGAAGGTGAATGTTGGAAGTGTGAAGAATTCCTTTTTAGATGCAGCTGCAGTAGCAAAACTTGTCGTCTGTCTTTATTACCTCTCCTGCAGGACTCTGTGATTTGTGACTGCTTAATGGTTGGAGCTTGCAATGATATCCCACGGACTTGATGAAAATTATCTTTTGTAAGCAGGGCGACTGAGGAAGAGATGAAATAAGATGACATACCAGAGTCCTAGGAAAAAAATCAGGATGTGAAACAAAGTGTTTCGCAATGCCTTCATTAATGAGGAGTGTTGTCTTCATGAAGCTAGGGAGAAAGGATTGGTTAAGATTGGTTCAGAGTTTTCTTTATAATGTTTAAACCTAAGGAGCTGTTCTTTTCTTCATACTGCTGGTTTGGAGAGAAATGCGTAGTCTGAGAATGAGTCTCCTCTCAGTAGTGTAGCCGATGAAGAGAGAATGTGCCTGTCATATTTATATCTTGATAAAAATATTTCATGAATCTGAGAGGAGAAGCACGCAGAGTATTTTTATTAGTCTGCATATTTGTGACAAATAGCACAATTTTGCAAAGCCACTTAGCATGCCTTGTAAAATATTGTTGTATTAGCTCTACTTATAGTTTGATACTATCCTGAATTTTTTGCAAATTTCTTACTGTAAAGTATTTCTAGTGTATGAGTTACTGGTTTACATACATTTTCTTACCACTGCTGAGATTTTTGGAATCTTTTCCTAATACCACGTTATATTGTGTGATAGATCTAACTGGATAACTTTGCTGCTCATTCCGGCAAAATAACTATGGAAAGGTCAGAAGGATTTGACCTCCAAATAATTCCACAGTTTAGCGCAGTTTCTATCAAAACGAATGTGGTGTATTTGGAATATGAACATCAAATCATTGCATCTTTTACGTATTATCTCTCAAATCTGTTGCGAATCTTTAAATAGAAGAATATAGCTCCAGAATTTAGCTCAGTAGGCAGACTTATGACCTGTTTTACCCTGTGTATTTTTTGGTACTTCTGTTTTGTCACGGTCTGCTGAAATGATTTCACTCTACATTTCTTTGCTTGCACCACGTGGGATGCAGACGGACGTTGGAGGTGAGGACGGTTGCAGTCACCTGTGTTGGCCTGGTAACACGCTCTGCTGCGTGGGCACCTGCTGAGGTGCCCCTGTCCTCTTGTTCATTGTAGGACACATGCAAATATCTTTATTTCAAATAAAGATTTAGATGTCTTGACTGCAGAGGGAAACTTGGCTTCTTCCAAATTTTTGCCTAAACTAAATGGGCCATTAACTTAGGGAAGTCCTTACAAAATCAGCTTTGGTGTCTTTTCTCA
This sequence comes from Pterocles orientalis, assembly GCA_011057875.1. NCBI lineage: Eukaryota > Metazoa > Chordata > Aves > Pterocliformes > Pteroclidae > Pterocles > Pterocles orientalis. The sequence goes on from WKFP01014149.1 coordinate 287,026, forward strand.
CCCCTCTAATCCCACCTTTTGTCCTTCCTTTCAGTAAAAGATTTCTGTATACTAAAATTCCCTTTTTTTGGCATTCCTGTTGAACCCTAGGGTCATAATGAGGTTGGTGGGATTTTAAGCTGCAAAATAAATTAAACTGTATCTCCAGATTTGGACAGCAGGATGGTCTTTTAAGTAACAGGCACGTGATTCTCAGCACCTGGGAAGTTAGTTTCAGAGACCTATGATACAGACAGGTTTGATCCTACCACAAGTAAATAGCAAGCGTAGTGATTTTTGGTTCTTTTTTTCATTGGCAACTTTATTGTTCTGCAGCTGTATGAAGAATATAATAGAATTGTTCCACCAAGGTTATAAACGAAGTAGCTTGTGTATGTATATGTATTGTGTATGTGTACATTGGGATTTTTTTAATCTGGTAGAATAAAAATCCAAATCTGTCAAAATCTAGCAATCTACTCCATTTGAGCAAATAATCCTAATTTGAGAGAAATGTGGGATCAGAATGAAAGGAGTTTCTTCTGGGCTTGATTTATCTGTTTTCGTCAGGGTGCGCGGAGAGTGAAGAAGGGTAGAGACGAGTAGTTTTTCCGCTCCTTCTCTCTTGGAATTTTACTTCTGTAAAAGTGCTACGTAGAGGGAGACCAAGATAAAGAGCTCAGTTCACAACTGAATGGTCAGGGGCCGAAACCTGTAGGAATTCAGCATACACAAATGCCAGGAACAGTCGATGTTCCTCCAGAAGTGCCCAGTGTCGGCGTGCAGGCTGGAGCTGGAGACCTCATCTGGAATCCACCAGGTCAAGTATCTTTAAAATTACAGCGTAAATCTACTGACCCAAATCCTTGAGTACAGTTATTGAAGCAGAGTTTGGACAATATTTTCTGTACTGAACATAGGACAAATTGTCTAACAAAAGAAAGAGATAGAAGTTTGTGATGTAGGAAGTTCTCTCCCTCCAGTGGGTCTCTTGAAGTGGTGCTGTCCAGAACGGCCCCATACATCTGGCACGTCTGCAGTTCCTTGGTTTCCAGGGCCTGCCAGCAGAACACCATCATTTTGTGCATGTCTTCCCTGAAGACAGTGGACAAAAAGGGCTTTTTTACTGGCCTCCTGTTAATGCTGCTGATGTTATTTTATTTTAATTGTGTGATAAGAAGCATGTTTAATTGAATCTATGGTTAAAACCAGGTTGACAACAGATTTATTCAGCATACACGTAAAAAATGTTCACGAGAGAGAAAGATAAACTCAATATGATGAATAGAAAACTCGAAATGGCCTTGAGATTTTTCGGTGTTTCTGTTAGCAAGTGCTTGATAAACGACTACGTAGCTGTTACTGATAAGCTTTTTCTTGCAGGATGAAAGTGGTTTTTTTCCCCCACATTGAATCCGTCGTGCCGGTGATGGCATCCTTTCCCACCTGCGGCACTACATTTATGTCTTGTTGCCCCAGTTTTTTCTCCTGTGTCCTCCTCCTCCATTCTGCACCTCCTGGACTATACATAATGTCGTGTTGCTGTTAACCTCCAGAGTATATCCTTTGCGCAGTGCCAGGATATTTACTTATAGCCTTCACCGTACTCTGCTAGCTCTGGGTGGGTCTTTTTTATTTTTTTTTCTTCCTCTTCTACTCTTGACAAGATGAAGCACCTCAACTTCACTGATCTGTTTTGGAGCTTGTTTGAGTATTTGAATTTTCCATGCAGCTGTGAGGTGTCAGTACATTAGTGTGGACTGCTCAGTTACTTTGAAAGTAATGGAGTGAAACCATCCAAATAGTCATCCTGAAATTGTTGAGTCTCCAGATAGAACAGAGCTGAACTGAAATATCTCCATAGAACACAAGAAGCTTCCATAGGAAAAAATACAAAGTTATGGCAACAAAAGGTATATAATTTTTTTTTTTACTAAGAGTGGGAAAAAACATATTATTTGGGTAAGCGTAATTACAATGGAACATTTGTAGCATGAAACTCTTGGGGAACTTGCATGAAAGTGGAGAAAGGCATGTAAGAATCTCCAGATACAATATAATTCTATGCAATAATATTGTCAACTCATTTTTTTAACTGAAGGTACACTCAGTAATCCTATGTGTCTCTGATCTACCTGTCATAAATGTAAATGCTGGCTTTTTATACCAATAGAAGCAAAACCTAGAAGCTATTTCTGTGTGAGCTGGAAAATAAAGATTTCCTAAGCATTGTATCCATGTCAATTTTTATACATTCAACTCTGCTAAAATAAGGATAATAGTGCAAGTGCACACACTTACCCAAGTAATTTTTGCTAGCTAAGTCACCTTAAGTAATACTTTAATCTGAGAATAGGTTAAGGCAGCACCTGAAGGACCCTGGCCTGATTTTGTAGGTCTATTGATCTTGCTTGCTGTCATGTCACTTTTCAGTAATCTGCAAACAGAAGGCTATATTGACTTTGTTTAGCCTCGGCTCTTGTAGCAACCTCTGATCTGATCCTCCCTCACATCTTTTGAAAGATAACATTCCTGGTACTGCTTTAGAAGTAATTTCCTTCTTATTTTTCATCTGTCGTGGGCTCGTGTGGATGCTTTTTGCATAATCTCTTTCCACTGCGTTTTGTGTTCTTTCTTACACACCCCATGGGATAGACTGTTCGTTTTTCTTGGTACAGAAAAAGAGATCCTGTTTGTGGCAAGCAGGGCAAGGCTTGGCAGGGCATGGTTGCGAAGTAGCGCTGAGTTACTACCATGCTTGCTGCATTTTCATTTTTGCCTACTTGAGAAAATGTTGGTAATTCAAAAATCTGTTTAAAGAATTCCCAAACCTCAAGCCACTAGTCTATATTTTTTTATTCCCTATTGATATAGGGACTCCACAACAAGCACTGTGCAAAGTTAAGGATAACCTCTTGGGGTAGGGTGGCTTGAAGGGCAGACGGAAAAAAAATCTAGGTAAAATCTTGAAAGTTGCTGATACTGAAAAATGCTTTCCATTCAGGAAGTGTTTTATCGTTCTGTTGTCACCCGGCACCAGTTGGGAAGCTACGGGCAATCGTACCCTCTTGCGCAACCTTGAAGAGAAGCTGCTAGTAACTCCTGACTATAATTCTGACCTTGCTGCTAGAAGGGTCATTTTCTGAGTGTCTGGTGTGTGTCCTGAGTCTCTGAGTTAAGTCTGGACTGCTTAAGGAGTACCATGCTAAAAGTAACATTTCTGGTAAAGTAAACTAGTAAAAAAAAATTATGCATTCTTGAAACCTTTCCTTTGTTAAGAGTAAAGCAAAAAAAAATTCAAGTGAATGTGAATGGTGATGGGGCCAGACTGCTGACAAGTAGGGTTTATGGGGAAAGTAAAATGAGAACCAGTAAACAAAAAAAAAAATTGGTGTTATTTGACTTGTGAGAAATTTGGACTGAAAGCAAAGACGGTACAAATACGCTCCAGGTTATCTTCTTGTTTTTCAGTCAAACTGTTCAATGGTATTGATATGTTTCCATGGAAAAGGTGGTTGTACTGAATCAGCGTTTTCTGGGATGAGCCTTATTTTGCCAGTGGACCATGTCTATTTTCTTCCCCACACAAGACCCATAATCATTTCACAGTACAGAAATGAATTTTTGCTCAAGAAATGCACACCCTTTTAGTGTTTTTGGGTGAAAAATGAGTAACTGCTGACCTTTTCCTCCTTCTTAACGAAACTTCTATTGGATTAAAGAAAAATACAGGAAGTCAGGATGTTATTTCAAGAGAGAGAAGACATGCTTAGAACTCTGGGAGGTTATGGGGACTGTGCCAAGGTATGTTTTCCTGTAGTGAAATATTTTCAAGCTCTTTGGCTGCAGAGTGCTTGGTTTCCCTTTCATCAGTGCCTTTAAACTGACTTTTTATTCCCCTGAATCGCACACTATTTTATAATTAATGAATAAGATACGTGAACAGCAACAAGGCCCACAAAGGGTCTTTTAAAATGCACTTCTGCAAGATTGTTATTTAAATACCACAGGGCTGGAATCGATTGAAAATACAGTCTTAACTTCCTCAATGCACAAGCCAATGGAAATCCATAATAAGCTCTGGGGAGAGAAAATCAAAGTTTGCAGGTTCAGTGACCATGAGAAGACTCATCAGCTGCATGGCATCAAAGCAGTTTTGTACTAAACAAAAACACGCTTTTTGAAATAATTTCCTTTGTTTTGTTTCTGCAGTAACTGCACTGGCTAATCCTTATTAAACTGCAGAAAAGGAGGGAATTTATTCCTGCCTGTAAATTAATGTCAAGCAGGGAAGAGCACTTATAGGAGTGTATCGCTAAGGGATAACTTTGCGGTGTTATGAACGATGCAGAAAAGTACAACGAAGTGGCCAGGTGGTAGTAACTGGTGGTTACTCTCTAGCGTTTCACTAAGAAAAGGAATGAAAGCGATTAAGGGAATTAAGGTCCGTATCCAAGGAAGGGGCAGCGTAGACAATTAGAGGGACTGTCTTGAAATTGTTTTATACCTAATTCTTTTATCATGTCATGTTTAACTTCAGTTGAAGAATCAGATTGATTGGAATTAGAAGATTGAAATAAACACGATTATATTAAAAAGGGAAATTTGGAACTGATAAAAGGAAATGCTTTTTTTCTGTAACGTTTGATTAAACTGTAGAACTCTCAGGCACAGGAAGGTATTGAGGTCATGAAATAATATTTATGAGATGATAAAGTATGTATTTATATTGGATGTCCATAACTGCTCTCATTAATAACAAGTACCTCTGGAAGGATTTCAGACATTGAGCTTCAAGGTTTAAACAAATAGTGGTTGGAGATGAGGTTTGGCAGCACGTTATTCCGCATCTTCTGCCTTATTTTGGAAGAAGAGATCAGTTGAATTAATATGTTGGTATTGCACTGCGGAAGGCCAACTGCACACCAGCTAGCTGAGGGAAGAGATTATTCCCCTCCATCCAGCACAGGTGAAACTACACCTGGAGCAGGGTGTCCAGCTCTGGGCTCCTCAGTACAAGAGAGACATGGGCATAGTAGAACGAGTCCAATGAAGGCCACCAGGGTGGTCTGGGGCCTGAAGCAGAAGGTGTGTGAGAGGAGGCCAACAGCTGGTTTGTTTAGGCTGGAGGAGGCAAAGGGCAGATCTTGCTGCTGTTTACAAATACCTAATTTGAAAGAATAGAGAAGTTGAAGCCAGGCTTTTCTCAGACATACGCAGTGATAGAACTGGAGGCGGCAGACACAAGTTGGAATGTGTGGAATGTGTAAAATTCTGTTTTGGTAAGTTTTGTTGGTTATTTCTTTATTTAACCATGATTGTGGTCAAACACCACCTGACATGAAGGTGGAATGGCCTTTTTGGAGAGGCTGTGGGATCTTCATTCTTTGAAGTGCTGAATATGTGATGGGATATGGCCGTGAGCAAACTGGTGTAAGTGACTATAATTCATACTTAAATGAGAATCATATGAAAAAAATAACTTTGGAAAAGATTTTATTGTCAGAAATTAAACTGTGACATTTAACTTCACACTTAATATCTGTTGCTTATGGATAACTGGGCAAATGTCAAGTGTTTCCACTAGTCCCGTACGTTTTCAGGGGGGTTTGTATCTGACGAGGGTTTTTGGAGCTGTGATTTTTGTGTGGTTGGTTGCTTGTGTCTTTCATGTTGTGTGTTCGTTGACCACTCAGGACAAGGGAGTAGAGTAACTCCTGGCTGATACGTTATTTGCAATATGAATGTCTCTAAAGCTCAGTGCCAACTCATTTGAAGAGGCTGGTATGTGACTTTTTATGGTAAAGTTTCCTCAAGTGCTTCAGAGATTATCTAGTGATGTCGGTATTACTTTTGTGCATTATACTGTAGTTTCTTATATAATGTCTTTGAAAAAAAATGCTCCTGTGTTAGAACTTGCATTCATGCAATAACCAGTTGCAAGGCGTCTATATTAAGTACTGCCAAAACAGATCTTTCATAATTCTGAAATTGTGTGCAGATTATATTATATTCAGCTTTATTCCACCTTCAGCTAATTTTTAAATGTAATCTTTCAATAATTCTGTCACTCAGTTGTCTAACAAGTTGATCACAGCATAATGAAGTTTATTCTTAGACAGTGAAAGACAGAACAGCCACCTCCACTAGCTTTATACCTGCTTTTTTTGAGAATATTTTTTGTTAAGAAAGAATGTACCTTGGGAAGCTGATTCTGGAAGTGATATTCTGAAACAGAGCAGAGGGGTATACGAGAGAGAGTTCTGGATAATAGGATACTGTGGTAAGGAAGGTGAGGAACATTCAGTGCACTGAGCAAGTCAGCAGAGGGAAAGGAATTGTTTTAGCAGCACTGGAAAGATGAAGCTAGAGCAGTAATGAATTTGTGGATTTGATACAGAAGAAGAGATGAAAAACAAGCATCATAGAATCATAGAGTGGTTTGAATTGGAAGGGACCATTAAAGGTCATCCAGTCCAACTCCACTGCAATGAGCAGGGGCATCTTCAACTATTGATTGCTCAGAGCCCCAACCAACCTGACCTTGGTTGTTTCCAGGGATGAGGCATCTACAACCTCTCTGGGCAGCCTGTTCCGGTGTTTCACCAACCTCATCGTAAAAAAATTATTTCTTATACCTAGACTGAATCTACCCTCTTTTAATTTAAAAGCATTACCCCTTGTCCTAACAATACAGGCCCTATTAAAAAGCATCCCCGTCTTTCTTACAAGCCCCTTTTAAGTACTGGAAGTCTACTTAGAGCCTTCTCTTCTCCAAGCTGAAGAACCCCAACTGTCTCAGCCTGTCTTCATAGGAGAGGTGTCCAGTCCCTCTGATTGTTTTTGTGGCCTTCCTCCAGACCCGCTCCAACAGGTCCCTGTCTTTCTTGTACTGAGGACTCCAGAGCTGTACTGCAGGTGGGGTCTCACCAGAGAGGAGTAGACGGGCAGACTCACCTCCCTCGACCTGCTGGCCATGCTTCTTTTGATGCAGCTCAGGGTACAGTTGGCTTACACATCTCAGGGTGCAAGGTGAGCTGCGAGCGCACATTGCTGGCTCATATCCAGCTTTTCATCCACCATTACCCCCAAGTCCTTCTCTTCAGGGCTGTGCTCAGTCCATTCATCCCCCAGCCTGTATTGATACTGGGGGTTGCCCTGACCACTGTGCAGGACCTTGCATTTGGCCTTGTAGAACCTTATGAGGTTGGCATGGGCCCACCTCTCCAGCCTGTCCAGGTCTGTCTAGATGGCATCCCCTCCCTCCAGCATGTCGACTGTGCCACACAGCTTGGTGCTGCCAGCAAACTTGCTGGAAGCGCACTCACTCCTCCTGTCTGTGTCATTGATAAAGACGTTAAACAATACTTCGGACATTGAGCTGTTGACTGCTACTCTGTGGATGTGACCATCCAGTCAATTCCTTATCCACTGAATAGTGCATCCATCAAATCCACACCTCCCCGATTTAGAGAGAATGATCAAAGGCCTTGCAGAAGTCCCACTAGGTGAAATCCGTAGACCTTCCCTTGTCCACTGGTGTCATCACTCCAAGATGATCCTCCTGCCTTGGAGATGGGAAGAGTAACAGAGACAGGAGTTTGAAGAGAGATGAGTTGTACTCAGTGTGACTGTAAGAATCATACCCGGGGAGAGGGGAGCTGGACCTGTTCAAGAAGATGAGGTTGTACGTTTTGTGTCTGACTGTCTCACAGTACAGTAAGAACACCTTAAACAAAACCGTGAGCTCAAGACAAAGGAAGGATGAATAACCGTAACATACTACAAAAGCTGTAAATAAATGCCTCATTGATAGCAGAGGAAGTCACTAGTGAGAACAGGACAGAACAGCCAGAAACAAGTATAGAAATAGACTGAGAGAAAAGAAATGTCAGTTATTCTTCCTTGTATTACTGACACGTTGCCCTTGTGTTCATTTTGTAATTAGTATTCCAGTGAGAAAGACTTTGAGAAAACACGCAAAAAAAAAAAAATCTAGGCTATTTAGTATAACAAACTCTTACATGCAAAACAGCTTCCAGACTTTGTAGCCTTTAAGATACATGTATTCAAATGATTGAATTGAAGCTGAGGTACTGAATTGAAAGTAAACAATCAGCAAAATCTGAAGACGTTTTTTGTGGAATTAATTCAATTGTGACTTAAACTGCTGTGACAACTCTGTTCAGCAGTGTACAGAAATGTGAAACACTTGAAGCAGCGTGCAACTTGTCAACTCCAAATATTTTCCCTAAGCCTGTTTGCCTTTCTAGCACATTTTTCTCTGCTCGTTCTGCTTCCATTTGTTAGGAATACCAAATGAAGTAGTTGCAACTATATGAAATGCACTGTGTTCATTTGTCATGCTGCATTAAACTGTAAAGGCGTTAATGACCAATCCAGGGAATGGTGTCGTTAAACTTAAATAGACGGAGCTGAGATCATTAGGGAAGCCAGCAGATAGGAGATACAAACTTTGGGGACAAATTACCACTGTGCCCAATTTGTTACTGTATAAAAGTCCACGAGATGTGGAAAAAGCATTGAAAACCAGTAGGGATGTAATGCTCATCTTGTTTGAAATTAAGGGGTGTTTGTTAAACAAAGTAGCTCCACTCCAAGTTGAGGCATTGTTGTGCTGCGGGAGCTGGGCTGGATGCAGGTTAACCCTTTCAGATGAAGTGCTGGATTTACAGGCTGTGTCATACCTGTTTCTGTAGCTGTGCTGAAGTGACCGTATAGATGTACTGTCTCAGAGGACAGCTAGATAACTGTGTACTGTGCAACCAGGGTATTGTCTTTTTTGCGGTGCTTCTACTCTGTGTAATCTCTTATTTAGCTTATCACAAATGCACAATCCTTAAGTAGGGTGTGTGTGAGGTTTTACGAGAAGACTTGGGTTACATTTTTCAAAACACTTCACCTCTGTTTCCAAAGAAGGTGCTGGCAGCACTGTGCGTTGCACAACTCTGTCTTGGGTGGTGGGTTTTGGGAATGCCAAACCAAGTTTGACGTCTTTGTGCCACAGGGATTTTCCAGAGTGAGTGGTGGGGAGAGGGTTGACTGCCTAGGATGGAGTTTGCAGTAGGTCCATGGCACATGAGAAGAGGAAGGAACCAGCACAGAGTGAGGTGAATCCAAAGTCACAAACTTGGGTGACTTCAGTCAGGGACTTCCTAAGAGGTGGGATGGCTCCGTTGCCACTGTCACTGTAGATGAAGGTAGATAACTGTAGATAAACTACTCCATCGTTTTTGTGTGACCGCAGATGAAGCGGCAGTGGCCTTCTCACTGCTTCTGTTGTGAGCAGCACCCAGAGGAACCTGGGAGGGGTGGGCGTCCTGGGCATGGAAGCTGCTAACTGTAGATCCATGAAAGAGTGACTGAATAAAACTCCTGGTCAAAGCTGCTGCCAGATAACCTGGTTAGAGGACTGGAAATAGCACAATGCCTTACTGTTGCTTATGCCACAGTGGGAGTTGCCCACGCACTTACAACTTGTGATGAAGAATGTCGCCATACGATGTTGAGGACATCTCCCCTGTCCTGTGCAGTGTTGACATGCCCTTGGATAGTTCGCTGCCCTTTGAATGCTGCTACCCAAGCAGTGAACCAGGGGTTTTTGTGAATCCTGCTTTTCAATGTATAACTCTAAATTCCTCCCAAGGCACATTTTAAGACTTTCGTTTCTATCTCAGAATACATTTTGCTTTGCTTGTGTTGCCTGGGCACATAAATACATCTCAACCTCAGACCAGAATCAGACTCGGCAGAGAGGCTGCAGAGATGTGGGGTAGTCAAGGCCCAATTCACTGATATAAATTATAAGGGAATAATAATCTGTAGACAGGGCCAAGAGCCGGCCCTGGGAGCAGAAAGACTTGTCAGGCTGGAGGGGCTGTGAGGCTTTAGAAAATGCTGCTCCCGGGGACCAGGCTGCTTAGCAAACCTTAGCTGGTGCACCGAGGGGTATGTGCTCCATCCTGTGCTGGATGCTGAAGAGGACCCACTTTGGAGGTGTGAGCTGGATGCCTGTTTACCAGTGTAGCTGTGCCTGTTGTTCCATTGCAGCCTGCTATTTCAGTCCCGCTTCTGGTGCTTGTGTAATGTGGCCAGAGCCAAATGCGCTTGGCAAGGGAGCAGAAGAGACGCGTTACAGTGGCTTGTGCTAACCCCCGGATTAGGAGACTGGAAAGGGATTGCCCTGGGGCCAGCACACGTGAAGGGTGCAGAGCACCCTGCTGTCGTACTGTTACCTGGGGAGCGGGGTTTTGAAATCCAGGGTCCAGAGACTCCAAGACCAGAGGTTGACTTGATCAGTTGACCGTCAGAGCAGGCTGGGTCCCGATGTGGACACAGCAAACACTGGGAGCAGGCTGCTGGTGAAGCAGATGTACCTCGAATGCCTCATTCTATGTTCTCTGGAAAGTGAGGCTGGCAGGTGTGCACAGATGATGAGGAGAGTAAGGTGAAAACTTCCTTTTTTTGCTTTCTGAATCACGTTTGCTTGTATGTAGATGTTCACTGTCCCTAGAATGATCCTTCCAGCAGGCAGGTGAAGTAAAATTAATAGTACTTTTTCTTCACGACTCGTACCTCTTCATGTGCCGTCTGTTGGCATGGAAACGTGATGCTGAAGCTTTGAGAGCTCATCCGCAGAGGCCAGTGTTTCCAGCACGACCCCCACCTCTCCTGACTGTCTCCAGCTGCTCTGCAGTCTGCAGCTAAATCCTAATTGGAAACCGAGCACAAATTGGGGCAGCGTTCAGGGACAAAGAGAAAGAAGAGTTTGAGCTTCTTAATAATGAACATAGCAGGTTGTAATGAAGAGCAGGGGGTAGGGAGGAAACAGCAATCTGAAATGTGGAATACTGTCTGATTTTATCAGTTAAATTTACTTGTCTCCATCAGTGGCAGATTTTGCGCAGTTTCCATACTTTTATGTCAGTAGTACACATTGAGTAACATTTGCTTTTAGTCTGCTCGTGGTTGTAGTAATGACCAGGCTAAGAATTAATGTCTACCTTTTTGATGACCTAGTTATACTTTTTAAGACAAGCAAGTTAGAAGCTATTAAGAATGATGTTGACACGCTCTAGTTGTATTTATTAAGTCAATTTATTTGACTAAATATTTTTATCAGATCTCATTGTAGAAATTTTTGTGAATGCTAGTCTCTGCTACAAATAAAACTACCCCCATTCTTATGCATAAAATAATTGTTTGTAGGTACCTATTACCCTTAAGCCCAGAAAAAAGGAAATGATATAAAAATGATTGAGAACATGTTAAAGATTTCTTTTTACTGTAATACTTCTACTTGGTTGCTCTTTGACCTTCTGCATTATATTTTTTTTTTTCCTGTGGAATAATAGCAAAGCTCTGCTGGATAAAATAATTTCATTCTGCTTTGCCCAGTGCCTTTTTCAGTCATGTCATTAACATGAGATCTTTAGCACACTTGTGTGAAATTGTCACCCAAATATTTTTCAGCATGTTTTTGTTGAAGTACTTTGTCATAGGGGTTCGTTTAATGGGAAAACTCAAAGGGGGTATCACTCATTTCTTTTAACGCACTGCACGTTTGACACAAATCCACTGAATGGATGGTCATGGCTTCAAAGCTTCCCACAGTGGCACAAATAGCCTCTCGTTCTGGTGGAATATTGTTTTAGCGTGTCAAAATGTATTTGAGAAATAATATGATTACCCGTGGATAATGCTCTTGGCCTCATTGTGGTGATTAAATAGATGCTCAGTCTGCAGCGAGTTGTTAAGCCTGACCTTTTCTCCTGGCTGCGGTGCACCGTGGCGCATTAGCGTGTGTTCTGCTCCTTGCAGCGAGAGGCGATTGCCGTCCTGAAACACGTCAGATAGCCCAGTTAGTACATGATCCGCTTTTCTTTTCCCTTGACCTTAACCCGCTGGCACTGAATATCCTGAACAAATGCTGAAGACAGTTGGCAATATCGTAGAAAAATTGATCCCGGCATCTGGCACAATGTGTTTGGCACATGCTAGCACTTTAAGGGTGAATGTTGTGCCTCTCTTTGTCCCTCTGTCTCCCTGTGTCTTGCATAAATATTTGTGTTTTTAATTCTCAATCTTCCATATAGTTGGAGGAATATAATGCTAAGGCGCCATCACTGGGGCTCGGAACGAGTCTGGCATATAAAGCAGTAATAAAAGGACCATATGTATTGCAAAAAAGGGAAGCCTGAAAGGCCAAATCTTGTTTTACAGCTTAAAGCACACTTATTGAATGTTCTAGCAAGCCTTTTCGGTGCTCTTGCTCTTTGGTGACGTGGGGGTCGGTCATGGCAGGGAATTGGTATGACCACACCACGAGTAATGATGGAGGCTGAATCCTGATCTTGTTAAGTGTGAATTAACTTTGTTGGTCACAGTGGAGATGTTTCAAACCAGCACTAATGTAATGAAATCAGAATCCCATTACAGAGAGATGCAAAGACAATATTGTTGACATGGCCGGGGCAATAAGGTAGGACTGTGCTACCTCAGCGCTTCCTGCTTTTGATGTCACTCTTCATGCTCTCTCATCCCACACTTGCAGGGCTATTGCTGTTGTTACCACACACTGCAAAGCGTTGGGTCTGCCGTCACATTCTGCATCCCCTTAGGTGAGAAACTGGAAACCACTGCAGATGCAGTGGAAGAGCTGGTACATGATAACAAGAGATATGTCTCTGCAGAAGGGAAAACTGTGCAAGAGATGGTTTTATGAGAAGCAGAGCAGATTTCTCAAGTAAGCAGCAGTGTTTTACCTCCAATTCCTACCGCACGAGCTCTTCTAAGACGTGTGGCTGGTATATCAGTGAGGCATTAGTCTCCCATGTCAGTGCTGGCTGGCGGAGCTCCTGTAGCAACTGGGCAGCTCATGCTTGAAATCCTAATGCTTTTAGATGCTGTGGAACCTTTTTGTGGAGGACTAGTGGTGCAGCACCGTTGGTTTTAAGAGATGGACTGCTTCTCTGCAGTGTTCACTGCTGCTTTGTTTTGGTAAGCATCCTTAGCAGAGCCTACCTTAAAGAGAAACATTTCAACTCTGCTTTTGTTTTCTTGTCACGTGAGGTAAAAAGCCAAGTTAACCCTCTACAAGGTGGGGTCCAATTCTGATCACTAGCATGAAATTAATAAAAAAATTAATTAAAATAAACATTAATGTGTTTGTTTTAAAATAGGCTTCTAGTAATGTGATAAACATGTAATAGGGAAGGACCGGAATTATACATTAGAAAGAGCATAGGTTTTAGTCTGATCTTTCATCACTGCAGAGCTCCCTGTCTATGTAAATCATTCTGCTGATTTCAGCGTAGGATCAGAAATCATTGGATAATTTGACCTTTTGAATCTGTTCTAATTGTTTCCTGCTGCTAAGCAAGCTATCCTCTGAGACACTGTGTTCTTTCATTTGGAGAGGCTTGTGTCACTTCACTGAAAACAGAGGTCATCTCCTCCGTTTGTGGATATTATCCATTTGCATTCAACTTAATAGTTACATCTGTTTTCTGACCTGGGAGGCTACCCCACATTGTCTCATAAACATGCTGTGTGTATGGAAATAGATAAAGGTGCTAAGTGGGAAGAGATGGTTTCAATATGCAATGAGGTAGATGTGCTCGGTTTCTGTTAAAATCTCCAGTGTGATCTCTAACACCGTAGTACTCACTCCAGTGTTTGTTCTCAAGCACCAGGGCTCCCGCTTTAGCAATCTGTTAATGCTTGATCAAGCCTTGAAGCTTAAAGGTTTTAAACGTAACACTGAAAACAACTTCAGCTAAGAGGTGAATCAGAAACTTTGATACTCCGGTCTATCATCTATGCAGACGAGAGAATCTTTTAAGATGCACTGTGCATACCAACGCTCCTTATAATCCCTGCAAGTTGGGAGAAATTGGCATTCCTTGATATTAAATTAATGTTTTCTTAAAAAAATAGGGTGAATACAGAGCTCAGAGACTAAAAGTGAGTTACTGTATTTTTGCCGCAGTGCAGCTCTGAAGAGTGAGCTGTGTACTGAAGCAATAGCTACTTGAGAACAGTTAAGTTAGTATCGCCTACTTCAGTTAACCTTAACGTTTAGCTGCGTGTCCTTCAATGTATTTTCCATCTCTTATTGTTTGAATAGCATGCCTTTGCAACAAATGGCTGAAACTGAACTGCTGAATGAAAGTACTCTGAGAACTGGAAGTTTCCCTAGTCCTGCAATGACCCCATTCGTTGTTGTCTGGACAGCTAATACTCTATTTTATTGCATGATGATGTCCTTCCCTTCTGCCTACAGGAGCATCTCAAAGTGGGGCTTTCACAAGTACACGGGGAAATAAAGTTCTGCCTTGTTTTCAATTTGGTTATCAACACCTCTTTCCTTTAAATGCTTTTTGAAATTCTTTGGAGAGAAGGGAAGAATATGCTTTCTTTGTAAGGTAATGTGTTTTCTGGTTTGAGTTTTGATCTCTATTAATAGTTTCAACATTTACCGTAAAAAGACCTCAAGGATCATCAAGTCCAACCATCAACCCAACACCACCCAACCCACTAAACCATGTCCCCAAGCGCCACATCTACATGGCTCAGGTTTGTGTGCCACATCTCTGATAAGGGCATTTGCTGTTCCTACTGCAAAGCTATTAGCTCTTTCTCTGCAATTTAGTTTTGGTCTTTTTGGTGTTAGTTGGGCAATGATGTGACAATATGGCAATGCTTGCTGTTCATTTTTATTGGTGATATCTTGAGATGACAGATCCTTCTGTTGCCCCGACTGATTTCCAGACATCAGAAAATCTGGTGTGATGACTAGGAGGAACAGAGAGATCTGACTCCTGGCCCAGTTGTTCAATTTATGAACTAGTTCATTTCTGCAGCTAGACCTCTTCCATTTATTTCCATCACCTTAGCAAGATCAGGGCTGTAAAGAGTAATGTTGTTGAAAACTTCTAGTGAACTTTTGGTCTCTAGTAGTTTGCTAAGTGCCAGACTGCAGCCTGAGAGTTGACTCAAGGCTGGTTTTTGTGTCCCAGAAGAAGTCACTGAACCTCTCCTTGCTTCAGTTGTCGAGGCTTAATTCATTCGTGTTTCAAAAGTACTTTGAGGTTGTTGTCTGGATGGAATCCTAACAGTGCAAAGTGTAGACAGTGCACCACAGCCTATGGCTCAGCAAGCTAAAGAAGCACTGAGGAATATATACAGCTGAACACTAGCCAGGTATTGCTAAATCATCTTTATGTCCCTAGGGATTGTAGCGCTGAAGTGTAAATATTTTTTTTCTTTGTGATACACTGAAAAAAAAAAGAATAAATTGTTTACTTGCGAGATTACTGTCTCTTTGAAAGTCTTCATACCCACAGCTTGAGTGTTGCAAGAGAAATGTGCTGTTACATTGCCCACATACGATTTCTCATGTTTTTTTCAAAAATACATTAAAAATAAATTGCGCTTAACGTATTGTTTGCAAAGTAAGTTTCTACCTCCTGAGTTAAAATTTTGAGAAGGCATCTTGCTTAAATAGGAAAATACAGAAATACAATTGTATATCATTCCTTCTCATGCCCCTTGCTGTGCTTGTGTGAATAGCACGGAGCTGTTGATCCCTGCCATATGTGGTTGGTTTAGAAAAGTGGGAGTCCAAATGTCAAAGTTTTTCCAAATGTCCCCCTGCTTTAGATCTACATATTCATTATTGTCTTCTAACTAGGCTTTTCTTTCGTGATCTGAAAAGAAATATTAAATCCAGAACATTTCTGTGATTTACAGCAAGCTTTAAGCAACTTAAATATATAGTTGGAAAGGTATGAATAGTTTGCAAAGAATAGCATTTAGAAGAATGTTCCTTTTAGGATTAGCAGAATATTTGTCAGCAGACTGTGGTTTACTCCAGGTTTTGAGTTTTTTCAGCAGATGTTTTTGAATGTTTACTCTATTGATTGACGGTGAATATTCAGTGTTTGAGCTCTGTGCCTACGAGCTCTGTGCCTACAGGCTATTGATCAGAAGCATTTTATAATGTTTTTTTCTCTGGCACAAAAAACTGTGTGGGTAAAGCTGAGGCTTGGTTGCCAGGAACGCTCTTTCCTTGGGTTTTTAAAATTTCTCCAAAGCCTTTGGTCAGCAAAACAAAGTTACGCAAACATTTTCAGAGAACCAGCCCCAAGGGCTCAAGAAGGGCTGAAAAAGGACTTAAAATATCCAAATAAATAGTTGTGGATACATTTCCTTTAGCATTTTCCTTGTTGTATTTAAAACACAGAAGGTCCCAGAATATGTAGACGCAAATTACCACATCTGTAAATAGCAGTAGCAGTAAAAGATCATTGCCTGCTCTGGGAGAAGCACTTCTGTTGATCCTGATTGTGATCAAACCCCATTGGGCTGGATCCCTGAGATGCCAGTGGGGATATGGGTGACACTGCCTCCTCCATGACCAAGACCTTAGTTGACTGACGTCTAGGGGCTCTCGGCAGCAGGATATGGTCTGTTTCCAGCTCAGCCCCTGACATCCCTGTTGTGCTGAGGGCTGGGAATAAGGAATAGAGGAAAACTATTGACTAAGGTCTTCTTAGAGCAAGAATTCACCATTTCCCCATTCACCATTCCTTCTGGTCTGGGAAAGCCCCTTGTAAAAAGTAAAGAACATTAGAGCTACTGAAAACACTGTTCGAACTCTGGTCTGGGTCCTTTGAATCTTGTTGGATTTACCGCATAAGCTCACTTTGGTTCATGCGGGGGGTCAGGGAAAAGAGCAAGAATTGTGCTCTTCGGCCATCGAGCCACTGGGAATTGTCAAGCTGTCAGGCTATGACGGTGGGAGCTGCTGAAGTTGCGTAGCGAGAGATGGTAGTTCTTCTACCATTGGTGGAGTGACCTGCTGGCGTGCCGGAGGGAAGGGTGCCAGGGCGATACCCCCAGAAAAGTGGTTGACCCTCTGCCCAGTCACAGTCAGACAGGCCCGACCGATGAGGAACCTCCCCCCAGCAACAATGGTGGGGGTTTGTGGAGTGTGGGGCAGTGGCAAAACCAGTCTAACTCCCTGAAAGGCATCAACGTGATATTCACCAGATGGTGGTGGACCCCCTACCCTGTTGCCGCCGAGCAGAGCCAGGCAAATTGAGAGATGGGGAGGACTGGAAACGTGTACCGGCTCGGCGAAGTGGGCATCCCCCATCCCGACCATCCTCGGTTCCCCAGGTGCCCCTGCGAAATAGGTTTGAGGCCTTGGAACTCGAGGGAGAAGTGAGTGGAGGTGTGGAGGGAGGCCCATCTGTTAGGTTCCCTCAGGTGAAGCCCCCGGCCCCACACCTCAAGACTGCCTCCATCCGGAAGGACAGAAGGGTAGTTGTCATAGGTGACTCCCTTCTGAGGGGAACGGAAGGCCCTATATGTCGGCCTGACCCTACCCGTAGAGAGGTGTGCTGTCTCCCTGGGGCACGGGTCAGGGACATCTCTAGGAAACTTCCTAGGCTGATCCACCCTTCAGATTATTACCCCTTATTGATAGTTCAGGCTGTCAGTGATGAAGTTGCTGAGAAAAGCCTGAAGACTATCAAAAAAGACTTCAGGGGACTGGGACGGGTAATTGATGGATCAGGCATGCAGGCTGTTTTTTCTTCTATACCTTCAGTGGCAGGGAAGGACACTGAGAGGATCAAAAAAGCCCACCTCATAAATAAATGGCTTAAAGGTTGGTGCAAACACAGGAATTTTGGTTTTTTTGACAATGGGGCAATTTACTCAGCGCCTGGTGTGATGGGTGCAGATGGATGTAGCCTGTCTCCAAGGGGAAAGAGGATCCTTGCTGAGGAACTGGCAGGACTTATTGATAGGTCTTTAAACTAGGTATGAAGGGGGAAGGGGACAAAATGAGGACCTCTGGGGTTGAGAGGGTTGTTCGAGGCCTCGTACCAAACTTGATGGGCAAAGAGGGTGGAGTGCAAAGGGATGGAGTACGGAAGGGGGATACTGCTGTTCTA
>WKFP01014149.1:307969-342440 GCA_011057875.1 Pterocles orientalis
CCAGGCTGGATGTGGCTCTGAGCAGCCTGGTCTAGTGGTTGGCGGCCCTGCATATGGCGGGGGGGTTGAAACTAGATGATCACTATGGTCCTTTTCAACCCAGGCCATTCTATGATTCTATGATTCTATGATTGATTCTATGATTCTCTTCTCTGTGGCACTGTTCTAAATACGACCTCAGCTACACGGGTGAGCTGAGGCTCAAGCCTCAGAGAGAGTACGAGGAGAGAAGGGTAGATGCCAATAAAACACTTCTCACATTCAGTAGTGTGACAGTGTTTGAGAGTCGAAGGGAAGGTTGGTTCACTTTCCCTTAACCCAGGTTTTATCTGCCAGCTGTGTCTGGGCACGTGCTCTCTGCGTATCTTTACCAGGCTTCCGAAAGTGTTTTGTCCTGGGAGTGATGCAAACTGAATTATTTATTTCACTTAATGCAGATCTTCCTAAATTGTTTGGGAACTGCAAGTGTATTTGTTCAGAGTTATTTGCCGAAGGCTGAGGTTTGCAAAATCTGTGATATTCTTCAAGGTCCTTCCTTTCACAGTGAAGCGAAAACAAGGATTTGGTTAAAGTAAATGAGAATTTTGCTCTTGAAATTGGTAGGCCTTGGACTCTCAGTGTGTTGATTAATTGCCCTGATTTGACTAATGAAAAATTTTAAACAGGCAAATCACAAATTAATGAATTCCAAATCATACATTTTTCTTGCATAAAATCTTTATACATCTTTTTTTTTTTTTTTTTTTTTTTTTTTTTCTTGGTGTGCCGAGCAGTCCAGCTGACTAACATGACACTCCTTCTGTTGCTTTGCTTCCCCCAGCTTTCAGCAGTGGTCAGTCTGTCCTTAGTGGGCTCCTCTGTCGGGAGGGACTGTCATTTTGAGGCTGTTTTGAAAGTGCCTGTCAATGTGGGCTGTGCTAAAAAAAAAATAATAAAAATAGGTGAATAGCGTACTGTCAGTCCCCTGTAGCGAACAGGGAGTGAGAAGGCTGTTACATCCGGACAAACGGAGCCGCACTGCAGAATAGCAAGCAGATAGGTAGATTCCTTTTGCTACGTGACTCCTTGCTGCAGTGGTTTCCCTTTCATTTGTTTAGCTAAGTTTGCTCCAAGCACATCTGTGCTACAGCCATTTCTCACCTCTGTTTATTTGCTGATATAAGGCGTATGTATGATATTCTTGCTCGAACTGAGCGTAGCACTGAAAACCTTCCTTTCATGTAGCAGAGTGTACAGAGTGCTTTGAAGGTCCTTCAGTGAGACAGCTGTAGTGATCTGAAACTTCAAGGCACATAGAGCGCTCAAGGACACAGGTTGAAATTTAGGTCTTGGCCTCCAGTTTTGCTTTTACATGTTCTTGCTGGCTGTTGTTTTGCTGCCTTCCAGTTTTGAAGTTGCTGATCCAAGATGATCGTGCTTCCTTCGGTCTCTCTATAGTTCCAAAAATTGCCGCAGAGAAAGAAGTGCAGGCAAAACATAAAAGACCAAAAAAAACCCTAACCAACAAACCAAACAAAGCCCCAAAACTTTGAGATTCTGATGTCTTCCGTAATGGCAGTTGTGTAGCTGGTTCAGTCTTTAAAAAGATCTTCTGGGAGTATTTCAGCTCTGTGTAGCGATCCCTGTAAGACCATCGCAGAAGCCAGAACGGTGGTTACATACATTTCCCGTGGTCATGGTACATTTTGATTTTGTTTGTGTTGCTCATGCTCCAGTTCGGCCGCATATTGCTTCTGCCCCAGGGCACACCATATCGCTGCGCAGTCGTGGCCAGTTTCTGGTCACTGAGAGGGAAGAGTGGCTTCTGCTAGCCTTTGGACCCTCTCCGCTAGCCCGCCTGGGAGGAGAGTCGCCACTGGAGATGAATCAGTTCTGTGAAATTCGGGATGAATTATTAAAATCTGGCAGCTGCATACATCACTGTACAGTTGATGGGAGGTTTGGAAAAGGCTTTTACGTGACTGCAAGGGTGATTATTTTTCCTTTGACTTGTAAATAACTTTGCGCATAGCTCTGACTTATAACACAGCTATTCCTGGTTCTTATTTGTTACATCTCATTATATCTTGTACTTTATTTAACATTTCTCGAACTTTTAACTTTTTCAAGAGTGTAATTAATGTGCTTCTGGAAAGCATTTGTGTATCGTTATTGACATATTTCAAACTAAGCTCATTTTTCATCTTCTCGTTGCTTCTTCAAATCTTTCTTTTTTTTTTTTTTTTCTTTTTTGGATGGAAAGACAACAAGGCCAAATTCCTAAAGGATGTAACCTAGATACCGAGGGCGCACATTTATCTGCTGTTTGTCTGTGCAAAGCTCTAATCCTAAATATAAATACTCATCTGTTATTTGCATGCACGAAAGATGGTGGATGCATCCACACAGAGCTCGCTTTTTTTTTTTTTTAATTTTTTTTTCTTTCCCCACTTCTGTGGGGAAGAGCTCTGTGATGCTGAGTTACCGTGGAGTGGAAAAGGAATGAAATAACAGCAACAGCTGGAGAAAGCTTAATTCATTTATACCACCTATACACTCATTTTGTATGTTTTATTTCTTTACTTTGGTATTATTTTTTTTTTGGCTTGGAGAGCCCATGTTTTTGTGAGTTTCCCTTTCTTATGGCACAATTCCATTGTTTTGGGGGGCTAGAACAACCACAGCACCAGAGCTTGAAAAGGTCAAAAAAATTTCCACAAATTAAAGCAGAATTCCCAGCAGAATTCTGTTACAGACAGAAGCTGAAAAAATCATCTTTGGACCCTGGTGGGCTGTGGACGCTGAAGAACCAGTTAAAAGCCTTTGTGAACTTGATGGTAAAGCTTCTTAGGATATAGATTTGGTCTTGTGTCGGCATGGCGAAGCCTGTGCGAGTCATGATGCAGGGGCAGGATTTCTGTGTGAGAGCATGAGGACTAGCAGATTATCAATGGATGAATTGGAGCAGTCCTTTATAACAGTTAAGCCATAAAATAAGAGAACAAGGCCACCATGTAAGGTAACTGTAATGTATGAGACAGGTAATGAAGCGCCAAAGCTGCAGTAGAGTTTGATTACTTAAAGGAAATGAATTAAACAATTTGCAAGGGTTGCTGATGCCGTCTTGCTTTGGGAAAGCCATCAGAGTCCCAGTACTAATTGAACAGCAGTCAGTTGGTTGTAGCCAGTGAGCAAGAAGAAGGTCTAAATGGTCTTTGTAGATTGCTTGCCCAGATTTTATACAGTATGCAAATTACAAGTTTATAGAAGTGTTTTGTGGATTAGCTCAGAACACCCTGACATTCTCCAGTCTCGTCCTTTTAGGGCTGGAAAAAGAGATCTGTGGTGTGCTGCTGCTAGTGATTGCTCTTTTGGCGTGGAGAATTTCTTTAAAAAGCTTCGAACTCTGTAGTGTGTGGAAGAGTCAAAATCTAAGTGGGATTTACAAAGTACCTGTTCTGTTGAAGCCACCTATTACCTTTTTTTTCAGTGTCTCAGCTTCTAGAAGAGCTGACCTTTGCAAATGAAGAAATAAGGCAAGAGAAGAAGCAGTAAAGGATTTATGGTGGTGCGTGAATTTTCACAGTCATAAAAGTTTCTTCATTCATTATCTTCTTCAGTTTCTCCTTTCAAGGGCTAGACAGTTCAAGTGGGGCTTGTTTTTCTTTTTAGGGTTAAGGAAGGCTAGAGACTGCATGGTGAAATACATGCTTGCAATAGTGAGGTACCAATATCAAGGCACTGCCATGAGTGCTAAAAGAATACCTTGTGCTATTTATTTAGTACGTCACAAATGCTTGAATTTACCTGGGCTTTTCTGAGTATCATTGCGCCAACACATTTAGATGTCAGTGGAAGAATCACTGCAAGGGCTCTCCATGACATCTCAGGCCCGAAGCTGTTCCTTCGCGAGCACACCTAGGGCAGGGTAGATGTTCCAGTGCTAAATCTCGCACACACGGAACAATTGCTTTCCTTCCCACAACCCTTCTTCATCCTCCACAATACAGAATGGCTACTACTGCTAATACTTGCTTTTTTTTCTTCCCACCTGTGTCAGGCTCCAGTCTTGATGGTTCTTCTTTTGCTTCCCATTGAAGAACTAGCTCTCTGGCTCTATCAGCCAGGCACCGGAGCCCAGATAACTCCCTCCAGCCCCTTTTAATTGCTACAAGCAATCGATACCTTTGCCTGTGCTGTGCTAGTCCACTGACAATGTGGAAGTGAAGTTTTTTTTCCCCCTTGTGTTACCATGCTGTGGAGTTCCAGATCTTGTCCTTTTCCTTAAGGCCGTGTGAAAGTCCATGTTTGCCCACATCTCCAGCCTGATTACTTAGAATTCTTTCTTTATTCCATTTTTTCCTACTCATCCATAAACATAGTCTCTGCCTTTTTCTATGTTGTCCAAGCTATTTGCTATTTACAGTTCCTCCATCTGCCAGGAATGTTTTCTGCCCATCTTGGATATCATTTCATAGAATCATTAAGGTTGGAAAAGACCTCAGGGATCATCGAGTCCAACCATCAACCCAACACCACTCAACCCACTAACCCATGTCCTGAAGCACCACATTTACACGTTTCTTGTACCCTTCCAGGGATGGTGACTCCACCACTTCCCTGGGCAGCCCTCAACATAGGCCTGTGTGAACTCTATACGGTCTGTATGAACTCTATACTGCCTGTGCAAGGATGATACATACTCACTTCTCCACAATGATGTGCTTTTATAGTGTAATTCCAGATCGCTGCTTTATGGCAAAATCCTAGCTGGAGTCAAGTGGCCCTTACCTTGACATAACTAGGTGAAATGGATATATTATCTTCTCAGCTACAGTTGACCTCAGCCAGCTATGCTAAGATGATATCTACACAGGTGGTTTTCTTAAAATGTGTTCTAGCTAAATCAGGTTAGTTGTCTTGCTGTCAAAGAGCCAACTTTTTTCTGGCAATGAAAATATAAACTCAGTGTACTGACAGCAGAAGAACTCCATCAGATGGAATGAGGGTGGTGAAGGCAGAAGCTCATATTCTTAGGAAGGGAGTAGAACGTGTCCCATTTGATTGTGTGTTGAAGGGTGGGTGGCTTGATTTTGGGGTTTTTTTTCTTTCTTTTTTTCGCTGAGCTGATTCTGGTTTCATGAACGTTTCCTTGTGATTTCTGTTTCTGTGTATATTTGTTGGGAAATCTGGACAGGTGGTATGTATGGGGACAGGACAGAACCTACCTGGATGATTTAATTCGTGATTCTGGAGAAGTTATATGCTAAGAATTTGTTTGTAGACATTTAGAATCATAGAATCCTAGTGCTTGTAAAAATAATAGTGAGTTGTCAGGAGACTGATTCATTCTTTTAAAATTTCCTGTGTTGCAGCATACTAAACAGAAGCAAAAGTCCATTTGACTGAACCTTATAATGGGATATGTCCTTCTTTTCTTGGATCAACTTCTCGCTGGTTTTCTGTTTGAGCTCATGCTTTAAATTCAGCAGCAATAAGCAACTGTGATCATAGGTCTCATGATGCGTAGCAAATTTAACCACAGCAGAATTACTGGTATGATCAAGATTGTCCTGTTCCCCATGTGTTTTACAGTAGTAGCAGCTATACTCATGCGAGAACTAAGGCAGCGAGGGCATGAGTGCTGTGTACATCTGAAGGAAGACATGGTGGAGGTTCTTGTATGTGTGGTCTCAGCAGGCAAACAAACAAGGGCTGAGATTAAGGACTACTTGTGTGGCTTTAAGGTTGGATTTTTGGGGGTTTTGGTTTTTTTTGTTGTTGTTGTTTGTTTTTTTCCCCTGGAAAAACGTACACAGGGTCACTCCAGGAATATGTTAATACAGTTAGGGACTGAGCACAGCTCTTACGTATGGTTGAATAAAAGCCAGTTTTTATTTTTCATGAGTTTCGCTTTTGATCATCTGTGCAATGTCATTCTAGTCGTATCGGAAAGTTTTGAGATGGCCACTGAGTTAAATGTGTTTCACTTTTTCAGTTGGTGCTCACTGTTTTTATGGGAATTTTTTTTCTTAATTCTTCCTGTCCTTTAAGTGTTATGTCCCATACCAAAAAATGTAACCCATTGTGCAGTTGAGTTATTAAAAAAGGAGGAAAAAAATTTTGCAAAACAAATGTTTCTCCAAGAAGGAATAATGTTGTGCACCTGCATTAAAAAACCCCCAAATTACACAACCAAAAAAACTCCACATCAACAAAACTTCTCCGTATCAAGCAAGTACAAAATACAATGATTGGGATTAAGGGAACATAAAATAAATTGTTTGCATAATGTAATTGCTAATGATGCTTTATTTTTAAAATGTGAATTCCTTGCTCTTTCTACTCAAAGTTCACCTAAAAGACGTGGAAAAAAAATAGCATAAAGCACCCATGGAAATTCTTGCTTAGTACCTGAATGCAATGTCAAAAACATGACTTCAAGTGTGACATTTTTAAATAATTCAAAGTAATTCATTTGGAGTTCACTTGACTTTGGTTATATGTTCAGAAGCCATTTTTAGAAAGTCATTCCCATTTGACTGCTTTTACGTATTGCAGATTGTTACCTAAGGAAAAAATGTATGAGATTTCTTGCTGATGATCTAAAGAATGTGAGTAAGATAGCTGGCAGATGGCTTACAGATATCATTCTGAAATATCTTACACTGACAAATAACAACAGTGTGTATAATTAGCACTCCGCAGATGGTATGCAGAATGATCTGCACTTAGTACAGAAATCCTTTTTCTTTTCTTTTTTTTTTTTTTTCTGTATGGACTATTTTTGAGAGTCAATTTTGAAAACGCGGCTTGTAGTGCCGCTCTGGATGGATCCAGACATAGCTGAGAATGTATTCCCCGTCCTGTGGCTCTGGGGTCCTGGTCCATGTGCAGGGTGTGCTGCCACAGTCATACTGATAAAGGCACGTAGGTGTATTAGACTAATAGAAAGTTTTCAGACTTGTAAAGAGTGAAGGCGGAGTGAATTCCTCTGAATTTAGTGAGTCACCAGATATTTTTAAGCATGCAGTGCCTTTGCAGTCCAAATATTCCTTCTAGCACAGGTGACTGTACTTACACTTTCGTACTGGACCTGACGCTGATCTCTGGTTGTGTTTTTACACCCAGGTACTGGCAAAAGCAACTGGCAAAGAATAGACTTCAGTGTCCTCTGACTGGAATGGTGTTTCTACTGCTGTTTATTTGTATTATCGTAAAAGTTAGGAGCCTTCATCTGGGATCGGAACTATAGAAACACAAAAACCCTAATGTCTTGCTTTAAGGAATTCTTGACTTAGTGTAGACTAGAGGCTACAGGTGAGTATATGCAGCTACCTGAGAGACTGTGGGGAAACAAGAAAATGATATTTTGTCATCTTAGCATATGGCTTTTTTTGGTTGTATTGCTGCTGAGGGAAGATGGCATAAGGAACAGCGGGGAAGACAAGTGGAAAGCTATTAATTCAAAAAACCACAGCAAATAAATGATGGCAGGAGAGGTCATAAGCCCAATGGGGACTGGATGTAGTCTTTCAAAAGGTAATGAGAGATTTTGGGGAAGAGGTAATGAAATACCTTAAAAGTGAAGGAGGCACATTAGCTTATGACTTCTGTGACAGAGGAAGGAGTCCGTAGAGGGATAAAAAGTGAAAAAGCTGGTGTAGTTGAAGTGATGGGCTAGGAATATGATCCCTCCTGCGGTTTTTGGGGTGGCTGTGAACAAGTACAGGCTTCATTTTTCGAAGCCAGAATAAATGATGGAAGTGAGAGTGTGAAAGTGAATTTTGGTAGCATGACAGTAGCCAGCCAGGAAAGATTACAACTCTGAAATTATATGCTCTACAGAATTTGGGTGCGTACTCGGAATTGAAGATGAGACAGTGTTTTATCATCCTGAACGACGAGCAAAATGGTGAGTTAGAATGATAAAAAAAAAGAGAAAGGGCCTGTGGAAACAGTTCTGTCAGGAACTCTTTTTAGGTTTTTTACACTTCAGTTCATGGCTGAGAATCACTGACAAGCTGACCGAGATATGAGTTTGCCTAGGAGACAAATGTGGAGTGTACCCAGGTCCTTGAGGTGATGACAAGGTGAAGATACCTGCGTTTTGGATCTCGTGGTACCTTGGGATGTGCTTGGGAAGGAAAACTGATGCCTTGCAAAAATGAGGGGAGTTATTTGGGTGTGCTCAGGGATAATAGAGTAAAGAAAAAGAGAAAATACAATCACAGAAAACAGAAAAGCTGATACAATGTTAAACACATGAGAATGGAGTTCTCATTATAAAATCAAAATTATGAAGCAGCTATTAGAGACTGGTAAGTGCTGAGCAGAGCATGTCGGCAAGAAAAGCAGCAACTAGGTAAGAAGGGGTTGAGGCTGAGCTGTAGAAAAGGGATTCTTCATAGCCAGATCAATGGTGTATTTAAGGATCTCAGAAGTGAAAGGTCAAAGAGGAATGTGATAAAAGGATGGAATGGGTAGGGAAACAGCAAACTGTATTGCAATTAAAGGGGAAAAGCCAGTGGGGTAGGGAGGTTGTGAAGGGAGAAGAACAATAAGGCTGGATCACTGAGACATATGAAGGTATCGGAGAAATGGTTGCTTTTTAACAACTCAGAGACCTTCCTCGGCAAGTTCTCTGCAGGTTGCTTGGTGTCTTTTTCTTCCCATTACATATGAGGTAATGGCTGCATGGCTGGTTCAGGTAATGGCAGTTTTTGCTGGCTGTGGCTCTGTCTCTTCTGGCCTATGGGATCTCCGTGCTGACCTCTCGCACTCCCAGCCTACTCCACCCGAGCAGGATGGATGCTTTGCTCGCTCCAGCCTGCACACTTGCTCACAGAAGGTCCGCCTGGCCTCTTTGTACTCTGATTAAACATAAATATTTACATGCAACAACAGCAAAGTGGTCCTCACCCATGACAACATGGGATTGAGTTCAAGCGAAAGGAGAGATTTGCTTCATGACCTAAATGCTGAGAGGACAGATCCCTAGTAGATACCTGATGTTGTTTTTTCCTCCAGAAATATTGAGGAGGCAGGAAGGGGATCATGTGGCTGATTGCCAGATGAGCAGGTGAAGGAAAAGAAGAGAGGAGTGATAGCCAGGTGAATATCAGTAGCTGAGACTAAAGAGGGAAGAGTCACCAGGCTGGAGGAGAAGTGTGTCT
This sequence comes from Pterocles orientalis, assembly GCA_011057875.1. Taxonomy (NCBI): domain Eukaryota; kingdom Metazoa; phylum Chordata; class Aves; order Pterocliformes; family Pteroclidae; genus Pterocles; species Pterocles orientalis. The sequence continues at coordinate 317,125 of WKFP01014149.1, forward strand.
TGACACGCTGTGGTTACTGGAGCGGGAGGACTGAACCAGTGAGAGGAGGAACCGTTCAGCTATGGGTTGGGTGGGTTCCGAGTGTGAGAGCCGAAGGCACGAGAAGTTGCTGGGAGAGGTGTGGTGTGAGGAGGAGCAGTGCGATGAAGCAGAGAGAAGGTCTGTACTGCTCAGGAGGGAGGGCAAGGAGCCGGTGGGACGAATTTCAGCAGTAATGAGATTGATTTTGGAAACAAAGGTAGACTGAGGTGGATGATATGGCTCTGTTCAACTTGCACTTACACAACACCTGAGCGCTATCAGTGTCAAAACCTCCTGGGGAAGAGCTAGAGGCTAACAAAGAGCAGCTGGGAGACTAGGAGGACCTTACTAAGAGGCACATGAAAAGCTGTGTTGGGACAGCATGCATCTGGAGACAAGAGACAGTTCTTTAGGAAACAGCGTGTTGGATTCAAATTACAGCAGTCTGTTTTCGACCACAGGTTCAATAAACCAGATCGATCCATGTCCACCCAGCCCAGCATGCAGTCAGAGCACTGTATTTTAATACTCCTTTGTAGCTACCGTTATACCCACTCCCAAGATGAGGTCAGCTGGATTTATTGCTTACTGAGAGTGAAATGAACAATTGGAGACAGAATAATTCTTTCTTTTTCAATGTTGAGGTCTATTGTGCACACATTTCTGCTGTCATTCCTAGTGAGGATGAATACACCTCAGATGAATTTGGCATTTTGTGCCACTTTCAGAAAGCTGTCAGAACAGGACACCCAGGGAGAAATCTCACAGTTCTTCTCTTATACTCAGCTCTTCTGCAATACCTTGTGCCATTCCTGTCACTAAATATCAGCACCTCTTCAGCCCGTGTTGTACCTGTTGCTTAGCCTATCTTGAATTCTGATGGGCACTTTTGTTTTTTTCTGGTCTGACTCCAGGACCACATTTAAATGTCATCTGTACCGGTATTTACAATGGATTTACTTTGGGCAGTGAGTAGAATTAATGAGAGACCTGAAAACTGCCTTTGGGTCCAAGGATCTCCGGGAAAGGCTTAAATGAGTTCAAGTAATTTGGGATTATTAAATACACTCTTGAGATGTACACAGTGATAGTTTCCCTGGAGTTTGTGGTGCATAACTTTGATCAACCGTACATCTCTAAATGTTCCTTGAGTTTTATTAAATACGTTGGGCTACTGTAGCTCAATAGAGGGTGATCATCTAGTTCTGCAATTCTGGTCTCTGCTCACAGGTGGTCCATTTAAAGCTTCCGGGGGGCTGTCAGTGAACTGAAGTAATGATGTGGCTGGTTAAACTAGTTGTGTGCACAATTTATATTGATCTGATATTCTTGATTCAGTAAAAACCACCGTAATAGCATGAGTGTACTTTTGTGGACTGCAAAAGAAATGTAGGGGTTAAAATACCTCAGAGCCACACACACAGAACCAAAAATAGCTGGCATTTAAAAAAAAAATTACGTGAATACAGTGGAGCAAGGTAGAAGCCAAACTGACGACTTCATTTCATTGTATGGAGACTTGGTCTAAAGACAGTCTAACAGTTAAGAAGACATGAGAGAAGAAGGTTATGCTCCGTGTTGGTACATTAAACCTCTTGTTTACATTTCACACACTAGGTTCTCAGTTTTTGCAGTGACTGTATTCAGGTCTGGAGGACTTCTGCTTCTTAGCAGGGAAGAAAATGACACTCTGATTGGGGAGTGTTGTAGGTGAAAAATAACATAAGTTGTCTGTGTACAGGAGGTGAACGTCCAAAGTTGAGCTTTTGAATGCTCAAGCAGAAGCCTGCTATGTGCCAGCTGCAAACGTTGTGGGCTAGATTATATTTTGATAATCTGGACTAAACTGAAGTGGCATGGCCTGAATCCTCCACTTAATGCAAAGAGGAGAGAACCACTAATATGGGTGGTCATCACTTGTTGAGCTTCTGCACATAGACTGTTTAAATTGGGAAAATTGTCGTTTTTGGTATCTGGGAAGAAGAGGGCCTTGAGGCCAAAAACAGAGTTCCTGAAAGGAAGAAATTATTTCAGGAAGGAGGAGGGGTTGTGGAAATAAGAAGGTGAAGTTCCTGGCTGGAGGAAAGAACTTGAAAGTGGAAGAAGACCTAGAGATAAAAGAGATGTGTGAAGATGAATTTTGGGGGACGCGCAGGGACTTTGGCTTGTAATGGCTGAGATGGTTTACTGCGAGCGATGGAACAACATGACGTGACTTTCTGCCTGGCCTTTCTGGACCAGCATTGACCAGGGAGGGAAATCAAGATCTAGTGGATGTAAAAAAATCTCAAAAAAATGAGATTGACTGATACATGAATTCTTAACCTTAGTTTTCTCAGGGGAAGAGGAACGCAAGTCCTGAGGCACTTGTGTATGTAACCACTTTCAAACTTCCCCATGGTCCATCTTTGTATACCCACCACCTTCCTTACCACCTAACTACGAACAGGATTTACTGTGAAGTGTAAGAGAACCTGCAAGTCTCCCAGCTTTGTCCTCGACAGCATCAGCATCAGTGCCGTCTGCTCCTGATTTTCTTCTCTGTACTGGATGGTAGCAGCAGCTGCTGTGGGCGATGTTGAGTGGTTTGCGTAGTGTCTGCTGGGAGACTTGGACCGCCTTGGTTTTGCGCAGATGGCCCTAACAGTGTTTGAGCACTTTGTGTTGATTTTTGAAAGGCTCACACCTGAGCCATGCAAGAAGTGTTACAGAAAGGCTGGGGGGCTGGGGTCTCAACGCTGGCAAATTCATGTTCCTGACATGGGGTTTGACTGTATGAAGGCTTTAGGATTTGCTTCTGCTTCTCTGTAGAAGAGCATGATGTTTGAGAGTCAGTAAGAATTGCTTAAGATCAAATGTAGAAGGAAATTTTAAAGCTATTTACTTTCCTTTCAGCAGTCCTAACTCCCATCTGTATTACTCCATAATTAATGGAAAGTAATTCCTTTGACTTCAGTGGAGCTTTTCCTGATCTGAAGGTCTGAGTGAGGGAAGTCTCACGTGAATAAACCACACTATATCCCTGAGAGCACCGGGATTTCTTTTGCATTGTTAGATCTGTCACTCTTCATGTTTTTTCTTTTCAGTTGATAAAAATCATTCCACATAACCCTTTTGTGTGTTCTGGTGTCATGCCAGAAATATGTACATTTCATTATTTCTTTGTGTTTTACTTCTTTATTTCTTAATGCTTGGTTATAATGCCCAAGAATCCCAGTGAGGATTTAAACTCCAAAGAATGAAAGCACAGATTTGAAGGTAGTCCCTAAACAGAAAAAGGGAGAAAATTCTTCCCAAAAGTCAGATTAGACGAGAAGTCAAGAGATACAGGAATAAAATTACAATTGCCACCAGCCAGACTGAGGGAGACCTTGGAAGAAACATTAATAGGAAATGACAAAAGATTCTTCAGCCTTAGAAACCAAAAAGGGCAATGACTGCAGAATGGTTTGCTGTACAGTGAGGGAGAGAGGAGCATAATCCAAGTATAGCTGAGAGTTGAACTGAGTGGTGTGTGCTGGGATTTAGGAGGCCTAGGATGCTGACCGCTAGAGTAAAGGCGAGATGGCTAGCAGCCGTGAGGTTATGGAAGTAGAAATTACCATCTGCTAGATGAGAGCCCCAAAAGTTTAATCCTTTCAAGTCAGGAGACCAACTAATTTCCATCCCGCAATACTGAAAGAGCTGGCACATGAAATCGCAGGGCTGCCGGTGAATATTTTTAATAAACCTCAGGGGAGAAGGGATATGACTACAGAATAGCAAATGCAGGTCCTTTATTTAAGAAGGGAGAGAAGAAGTGATGTGGGAAAGGACAGGCCATTAATCTCACCTCAGCTGCATGCATGGCTTAGAACAAAGTTTGAAGGAAGGACTAATTAAGACACATGAGAAAATGGGCAATGGGATAAAGAGCAACCTGGCTTTACCACAAGGAAGCTAAAGAAAAGGCAGGCACCTGGCTTTTTTTTTTTGTCTTAAAGAAAAGTGCTTGTGGCGGGTTGGCCCTTGGCAATATCTCAAATACCTGGACCAGGAACCTTCAAAATGTGGGTATACAATTGCTGAAGTGGTAACTGCAGGTAGGGCATGATTGAGCAGCAGTCAGCAGCCAAGATTTAAACAGATCATCTAATGAGTCAGCTGCCTTGGGTACTGCGTGTGGTTTGGTCCCCAGCCAAGGGCCAACCCGCTGTCCCAGGCTGAGAGCTAACGGCGACCGTGGGGGGAGGGGGGGGGAAAGGCCTTGGGAGAGCGAACGTGAGATGAATCCGGAGCCAAAAGGAAGTGAAAAGCCAGCTCTCCCGGAAGAGTCCTCTCCTATATACTGGGTATGACGTGCATGGGATGGAATAATTGGTCAGTCTGCTTCTCAATCTTGACCTAAAAGCAAATCCCAAGCTAGAAGCCGGGCTCTCTCTCTGTCTATGGAGAGGAGAGAGGCTGAATGTATCTCGTCCTTGAGAACAAATAGCAACATCCTAGCAATAACTATAAACGTTCTTCTCTTATCAATTCTCTCCTGAGCAGGAATCCAAAACATAGCTTCTTCTAGCTATTTATGAAGAGAAGGGAAAAGGAAAAAAAAATTAACTCTGCTCTGCTTAACCCACGACAGTGCTCAAAAATTTGATAGAGTGCTTCTAATCACCTGCTCTCTGGAGAAGATTCTTAATTATCGCTCTTTAGTGGCTCAGCCTTTCCAGTGGTTGTGCTCAGCATTTCCCTCCAGACTTCCCTGAAGTTTCCTGCAAAATAAACTGATCTTCAGGAGTTATTTAAAACATAGCTGTGGTCTCCTCCCTATGTACCAGCCATCAAGAGGTAGATGCAAAGCTGAGGCTTCCTGTGCTATTACAATATTTTACATTATTGTTTCTGCAGTATTTTATTTTTAAGGTTGATAATTGCTTTGTGTGGCTACAGTTAAGTGTCCTCATTTTGAAACAAGGACAGTATGGAGTGAACCAGCCTAAAAAGAAGTTTCCGTGGGGTTTAGTTTTGCTTCAAAACAAAGCCACAACATTCGGTGTTTTTCAGATGCTTTCTAGGAGCAGCCTTCAATCTATGTTGTTATGAACAATGGGTTGGTCAAGTAAGCAAAGCGAAGAGACCATTTTTCTGTGAATGTTATGCGAGTTAATTGTCGTGTCTTAGAATTACTTCGAACGTGTTCACGCTATTTTTATGATTCTTGGGTAGATATCGGGGAAAGTTGGGTTGTGTTGGGTTGAGTGCTATCTCAGCCTGCTTCCACTCTCGGGTTTTTCTGCAGCACATTGTCATGTGCATTACAGACACAGGCGGTGCCACTTTGGCAACCCCGCTGAAGCATGGGTGATCGTCCTGGATGTCATGCTGAATGATACGCAACTTTCAAAGTTCAAAGTGCTATTGTGTACAAGAGTAGCCATGTATGCTAAAAGAGATATGCAAAGTAAAGGAGCTAAAAGCTGCTTGAAAATTGCTGTAATCAACAATATGGGCTTAAAATGTGTTGCCTTTAAATGTTAGTTTACACTTTTTTCTCCGTTCATAAATGATCTCTATACATTTTGAGATGCTTAGGGTATTGGTTCATCAGAGAACTTTTAATTGTGAGATCCTCATAGCTGTTAAAGTTTTTTTTATTCTGAAGACGTTTCTCGTTAGCTGCAAGTTATCTCACAAGACTGCCAAGAAATAGAAAGGGTACCAGTGGTGACCTTCATCTGCGGTCTTCCTCGTGAAGCAGCAAGACTTCGTGAGAGGCTCTCGGAAAGATTTGCCTGTGATGCTCGTATGTGTTAGGTAGGCCTGGCTTTACCATCTAACTCCTGCTCTCTGGAAATGGACTTTGTCAGAAAATGCTAGACACCAAGGAACAGGACCGGTGCTGCCCAAAGGCCATGCTAAGCCAAAGAGCTGTGCTTGTTTTTTGTTTTCAAATGCATGCAACAAATAAAGAATTTCCCCAATTTTTGCCTTTTATGATTTCTGTCCATAGTACATCTTAGTTACATTTCTCCTGTCCTTTAATTTCTCTGCTCTTACAGGCCTCTTTCCGCTCTTTTCAAGATTAAATTTAGCTGATGAAGATAAAGGAATTAGAAAACAGATAAGAAGAATAGTATCTTCCCATATTCCCCCAAATATAGAAGCAGGCAGAATGCACGCCACTGCATGTGTGTGACAGCTTAAAGTGACTATTTTCCATATGTAGCGCAGCTGTCCAAACAGGACAGTATTTCTTGGTGTGTGATTGAGGATGACCCGTAAGGAAGAAGGAAGAAAGGATAAGAGGAAGTGTAGAAAAGCGGTATGTCTAGAGATTGTTGCAGGGGTACCAACTGCATGGGTTTTGGGAAAGAATGGTAATGTATTGGGTTGGAACTCGGTGATCTTTAAGGTCCTTTCCAACCCAAACCATTCTGTGATTCTATGAGTACAAGTCCAGAGCATTTACAAAACTAATCAAAGTAGCTGAATTATTTCTGTCATATGCTGTAATGCTAGCTACATGGGTAGCAAAATAGAGAAGAATTGCTTATTCATAGACATTAATTTGATTGAGTTACTATTAATGACACCTGAGGGGGTGGTTTTTATTACTGGAGTGAAAATGATAATCAGGAAGTATTGAGTGAGGAACATTGGAGAGGAAGTCTCAACTTGCAGTAAAAATGGCATATCCTGTTGCCAAATGACTGGTACCTCAGAGACAAATCGTGCTCAGCGCTTGCCGGTTTCCCAAAGCTGAAAATGTTATTAGCCATATGAACTGGATTTGGGCAGAAAAACAGCAATGATAGTTGAGAACTAGTTAGGAATATTTTGGTAAATGTCTACAAATTGATGACCACAGAATCACAGACTGGTTTGGGTTGGAAGCTGACCTTAGAGATCATCGGGTTCCAACCCCCCTGCCATGGGCAGGGACACCTCCCCCTAGCCCAGGTTGCCCAAAGCCTCATCTGGCCTTGAACCCCTCCAGGGATGGGGCACCCACAGCTTCTCTGGGCAACCTGGACCACTGCCTTACCACCCGCACAGGGAAAAATTTCTTCCTAATATCTGACTTAAATGTACCCTGTTTCAGCTTAGAACTGTTACCTCTCGTCCTGTCACTACACTTCCTGATAAAGAGTCCCTCCCCATCTCTCCTGTAGCCCCCTTTCAGCACTGGAAGCTGCTCTAAGGTCTCCCTGGAGCCTTCTCTTCTCCAGGCTGAACAACCCCAACTCTCTCAGCCTGTCCTCATAGGGGAGGTGCTCCAGCCTCTGACCATCTTTGTGGCCTCTGGACCCGCTCCAACAGCTCAGTGTCCTTCCTAAAGAGCCTGTATCCTTCCATTCCAACACTCCAGTCATAGGAGCCATCTCACCACATCTCCATGATGCCAGTATCATATCCCTGCAGGTGTGTGTACGTCTCTAACTCCTCTTGTTTATTCCCCATGCTATGTGGGTTTGCATAGAGGGACTTAAGCTGGGCCTCTGATGAAGCTCACTTGTTGGCTGGAAATCCTTTGTGCTGCTCTTCAGGTGCTCTCCTCCTGACCTGTAATTCTTCTGCAGGCTCTGGGCATCTATTGCTGGCACTGCCATCAAACTGGGAGGGGTGGGATGGATTGAGGTTCCCCTCCCCTGCAGCTTTAATTTAAAGCCCTCTTCAGCAGGTTGGCAAGCCTGTGATCAAAGATGCTCTCCCCCTTCTCTGACAGATGGACCTTGTCAGCCCCCAGTAGACCAGGTTTCTCAAAGCAAGTCCCATGGTCTAAGCAGCCAAATCCCTGGCTGTGGCACCAGTCCTGTAACCATTTGTTGACCAGCCTGTTGATGGTCTGATCTGTGGTCAAGATACTGAGCATGAGAGGTGCTTGTGCTAAAGAAAAATAACATGGCTAGATAGGAAATGACAGCGAGCTTAAGATCTTGTTTTCCTGGCCGATGGACAGATATTAGCCATTTCAAACCAGTCTTAACTTATTTCATTGCTTGCTTAAGTAATTTAAGAAGTTCAGCTAAACATAGTGAACTTGATAAACAAGCTCCTAATGCATTAGAACTCTTTAGGGTACAGCAGGGGTGCTAAAGAATATAAAAAAAATGTGAATCACCCCCCCTTGGTCCAGTTTTTCGTGGGCTCACACAGCATTACGTGCGTAGACCCCTGTGCTGTATTGAGTCCGTGTTCAAGTGGATACTGGAGGCCTGTCTCTTACGGTGGGGAGAAGAGGAGGAACAGGTCAGAAGGTTCTTCAACAGCATCTGTTCAAAGAATAATATTCTCTATCTACAAATCTAAATAATTTGCAAAGAACCTTCCTGGGTCATTGATGTTGGTTTTACAGGAAGTTTTCGAAATTGTGACAGAGTTCCCTGAAAAGAAAGAAAACAAGTTTGCAACATTTAAATAAGCTAAAAGAGATTCTTCTTGGTAGTTCTTGGTCCATCAGTCTGGCATCAGTCCTGCACAAAGTAGTGCTAGACAGTGTACCTTTATAGAAAGGTCTGTTACTCTTGTTACTATTGAATCAAAAGTATTGATAATTTAATAGCAATATAATTAAACTTTGATAAGACATTGCATTAATACTACCCAACTTTCTCATTAGGAATAAAAATGACACAAAATCAAATTCTTATGCGATGTATGGCTGAAAAAAATAGCTAAGTGATGTGCCTCGAACTGTAAACAGGAAGAAATGACTCCTGTCTGAAATCTTTCCTATTTCTTTGTCTCTTTCTAGACCTGGCTGAACAAGAAGACATGTAGCACTGGTGAAGTTTGAAAGTGATGCAAGGGTTGGGGATTTGGCAGTTGGGGGAAGAGAGAAGACAGCAGATACAGAATGACCTGAATTGGTTTGGTATAGTCAAAAGGGCCAAGAAAAGTGTCTTTCAGTGTGAAATTCTTCCTGACAGTAAGGATGGAGAATTCTCTTCTCTGATGTGGGAAAAGTCTTGAAACTGAAGAATTATCACCCAAGTGTGAAATTATCACCCAAGTGTGAAATGTGTGTAATGTTATGACCGTGACTTTGGCTTTGTACACGGGGAATTATCAAAAATGTGGGGTACAGAAGGCAGCTCATCTGTACATTTGGTACGTATCGTCACTAATGGGGTGTGTGTAAATGAATATTGACCCAGCCAAGTCCCGCCCTGAAAGCTGCTTTGCTGACTTTCTGCATTTGGCTGTGCCACCGCGGTGCCATTAGAAGGTTTCTACACTGTCCTCCTCTGGGAGGTACAGATGCAGAATGCAATGGATGACGTACAAATGAAGAGTCCATGCTCTGTGGCTGTTCAGTCAGGCAGGTATGAGAATAATGAAGTCAGGAGGCTGGGAGTTGAAGGTGACAAATTCAGAGAAGAAATAAAACATATGAACAGGGAGAATAATTAACTTTTCCCTCAGCATGACAACCATGGTGGTTGTCTGTCACCCCCAGGGACTTCAGAAATGAAGAATGGGTTTCCTCCTCAAAGTGCACATGCTAGTTCAAGCAGGAACATTTCAGCAGAGTCCCACAGTTTATCTTATGCCAGTTGTAGACCACAGCAGTCACTCCTGGCATCATGATCTGGGCTAGCAACCTCACAGGTAAAAAAACTTAAAAAAAAAATCATTGTACTGTTGTATTGACTCATCCAACAACAGAGTTGGGATCAAACACGCCCTTGTGAGTCTCCCAGTAAGCAAAGTAGGCTGTAGTATATCAGAAAACATTCAAAATGCTCTACATGTGAAAAAGAAAGCCTTTGATTAGCTGCAGAAATTTCATCAGTGGCAAAGTATCAGAACATAAAAGTACAGCAAGAGAACTTGCATAATTTAAATTCTTTGAAGGCGTTCAGTGTAGAAGGTTAATATACAATAGAGGGAGACCCCGCAGGCATAGTGTCCTATCACAGAACATCATCAAATGCCAGACGTCACAGCCTCTGAGATGAAGGTCAAGAATTTATCATCCTTTCATTATACAATCAAAATGGAAATCAAAGAACAATAAAAAGGGAGAAAATCAGCAGCTATAACAACAACGAGATTAAAACAAGCTCTTTCTGAAGGATTACTGTTAAAGTCCTCTAGATTTTAACAGTAAATGGCAAGCTTGTGTGTTTTGTTGGGCTTGAAAACCCTGAGCTACTTTCTCCAGTGTGATGACCTTTCCATTGGAAATTTCCTTTGAGCAAATTGAGAATAGGAAAATAAGAGGGAAGATAATCTCACCCTCACGTGCTCTACTGTCTTGCTAGATGCTTGAGATTCTGTTTTCAAATGGGAAAAAAGCCCTTCTTTCATTTGAAAACTCGTGAGCTATTTAGCTTTAAATCACAGGAGAGCCAGCAACTTCAGTGATTCCTGTAGTTTGAATTGTGTGAATAATTATGTTTTTCCTATGAGAAAATGAAATTATTACTTGGTTTAATATGTTGCTCCTTAATTCAAGGAGAGGTCTGCCTTTTTAAGCTTTATTTCAAAGAATGAATTTTTCATTTACTCTTCTTTTCCCCTTCCCCCCCGCCTCCCCATACTTCTGTTTTATTATGTCGTTAAGAGAGCTAGGTGTATTTTGGCTGCTGTGGGCTCAGACACTGGGATACAAAGCGAATAGGAGGTATCTTCATCTTCGAATGATCTGGTGACCAAAATAAACACAGGAATTTCATCTGCCTGTAGACTTTCACTGATGCTTACAGATGAAATAAATACTAAATCCCTTTCCTTGCTGCAGAAGTCAGGAGGTGTCTGTTTTCCATATAAGCTGCCTTATGTTTGAGTATATATAGACTGTGACATTAAATTGATAGTGCAACTGCGTCTAAAGTAAAGACAGAGTCCTAGAAATTCAGGCAACCAATCTAGTCTCATAATAATGTAATTATTTTATGTATTCTTCTTTTGCGAGGCTTTGATTCTATTTAAGGAAAAATAATGTATTCTTCTTTTCTTCTGTGCAGCAACAAAGGAAGTTGGGAGTAACAGAATGTTCTATTAACTGAACTAATGGAGCAGCTCCGTCTGCTGAACTTGTATAACTCTTTGGATACACCATGTGCTGCTTGTTCACTTTCAGTCTCTTTCCTAATCATTTTAGCGAGTCAAGTAAGGTCCCTTCCTTCTTTAAGGATGTTTCCCTACATCACAGTCTTGAAGCCTCACTTGCTGCTAATTGCAGTGATTGCAAATATGTTGACGCTAAAGCTTGGTGGGTGCTGAAAAGAAATCTGCAAATATTTATTTGACTTAGTAAGCACATTTGCTTTGGCAGTGTTCACACCCTTGGAGATTTTCTTTCACTAGCGAGCTCTTAATGGCATCAGTGCCTGTAAAGCAGTGTGTTTTGAATACTGCAGATTTCTGGAAAGCAAATTTCAAAATCAAAATGGTAAATATTCTTGCCATCAAACTGGTTCTTAAGCAGACTGTTGGACCTATTGGAGTTGGTGTGCTATCCTGTGGATGAAATAGATTGTGAGTTTTCAACAGAGTGTATGAGAGAGAGGTGAAACTGCCGGTTTACACCAGCAAAAAAACTTGACTGCTAAGCCATATCCAGAGAGCCATCTGGGCATCATTACTTGAGATGTGTACAATTTGTCCTTGGGGAAATGAGGGATTTAAATGCCAAAATAAATGTACTGTGCTACGGTTTAAAATATACACTGAGTAGTTTTACCATTCTCATCTCCCTTTCCTTTCGGAAGCTGCAGAGCCCTGCAGTGATCAGTTTGTTAGTGAACTTTTGTGAAAAATAGTGCTCAAAGGATTCCTATCACTTTGTGTCTTCAAAAACTTCTCTGATGTTTCCCTTGCAGGATTTTTGCTGTCAGCCCTACATGCTTGAGGATGTAACAGTAAGAAAAAACGCTAATGAGGTTGAAAGGGTAGAAAGATGCAGGCGAGGAGGTAACAGAAAACAAAGGAAATAATCCTGATTTCTATAGAACTTTTGTTTTAAAGAGGAAGGGGAATAGATGGATTTGTAATTTTTAACTGGTAAATTTCCAACTTGTACATACATACCAGGAATGGCTGGTAAATTAATTTAGAATATTATAAAATTGTGAAGCTTACTTTTTTAACTGCCCTTCCACCCCTGGTCTCTATTATTTTAAATTTAAAACATCATTGGGAATATTACCTGTTAGGGCTGACCATGGGAACAAGACTGAGCATGGGAACAAGGCTAAACATGGGAAATAAAATTACTTTTTCCTTCCAATTCATCTTTGATGAATATATATTTTGCAATGTTAGGGGAAAACCAAAATAATCGTTTTCTGCAGCGTTGAATCTTGCACTGCTCTTTGCGCTAAATTTAGTGAATCCTACTTCAGTGATGTTACGTAAAAAAAAAAATCAAATGATAAAAATGTGCTGATACTCAACCTTACAGAAATTGCATTTCAAGCTTAAAGAAAGCAGTTTTCTCTTTTATATGGGTGCAAAATGTAAGATGTTGACAAAGCTTTAGAAAGAATTAAAGGTAGAAGAAAGGTTTACGTTCCTACATAGGTTTTTTTAAGATGCTTCCCTTTCCTTTGCTACAAGTTTCCACGTGTTGTTAGACAAAAATCTTACATCAGTTTCTTGTCAGCGTATATAGCTTTCCCCAAAGTATTCTAATAAGAAACCAATTCACCTGCAATGTTTGCAAGCAATTTAGTGTTGCTGTGTGCGTATTCGGTGTCTTACAAAATGCAGTTGATTGTTTTAATTGTTTATTTAGCAGTATCTGATGAAGCGTGCAGACATATCACCATGATTAAGCCAGTTCTGCTCTGAACTCGATACGTATCAGCTGAGAAGCTGAGGTCTAATCACTGGTAGCTGTAAGCACTAGTTGCACCTGGTGGAAGACGTGGATGAATATCTTACGGAAGCTGGGAGCTTGGGAGGGGGAGTTTTGGCCAGGTTTATAGAAAGCTCTCACCCTGGCATCAAATGGTGTGAGATACAGCGTGTACTTCCTTTACAGAACTCTCAGTGTGTTTCTTCTGTTTTTCTTTTTTTTTTTTCTTCTTTAAGTGACGTGCAAAATTTTAGTAAGAGACTCTTTGTCCTGAAGATCGTACCTTTGAAGTATACAAGCCAGGCAAAGTGTGGCAGAAGGGAAGAACCGTTATAACTAATTTACAGGAAACTGAAGCTCAAAGATGGTAACTCTTTCCAAGATCAGACAGGAGGCTGGAACTGTGAATCAAGGTACGGACCTTAAGGGCAAGATGTTCCTTCTGGATTTGTTTCCTTAAATATTGGAAAGAAAATGTTTGTGATCTCCACATTTGACATAGCAGGGATAGTTCTCCCTTTGCAAATCTCCATGGAAACCCCTGATACAGGTTGGAACGGAGACTGCAAAGCAAAAGTGGTGCAGCCCTGGGCTGTTTAACTGTAGCAAAGCATTTTTGGTGTGCTAACATCTCCTTAAAAGTGGATTAGGAACTGTGAATAAAGGAAATGTCTTTGTCAAAGCCAGAACTTTGGTTGTTAGTGAAATATCGTAGCAGCATGGCACCTCTCTTGTAGGTTTGTCAGATTTTAAAGACTGAAAAGTAGGAAAAAGGCCAGAAGAAAAATCACTGTCAGAGTACAGCAAATTTGCTTACTACGCCTGTAGGTTAGAACTGTGGTTGCGTAATTATTTGGTATTTTTCTGGGTGCCCAGCAACCAGAAAAAGCAGAGGAAGTCTTGACTGATAGGCTTTCAGATGGGTACAGCGTTTGCTGCGTAGAATGAGGGTTTTACGTTATACAGGTTTTCTGGCAAACCTTCTTCAACTTTCTTCTGGAGTTCTGGGGCATAAAGGACAGACTCAACCTATTTTGGGTGCAACACCACAGAGGAGAAATTATGTCGGTTTTTTAAGTCTTAAGATTTCAAGGTGGCATTAGGCATTGTGGTCCTTTTTATGCAAAAGTAAATACTTCACAGACTGATGTTACTTAGGTCTGCCCATACATGTCTTAATTTAAATCATCATTTTTAGGTCCTAAGAAGTATAGAACTGGGCCTTATCTGTTCTAAACTGAGTGTGGAAATTTAGTTTATTTTGAGTTGATGGTGCTGTTTGGTCAGTTCTGCCTAGACTCAAGCATACATACATGCATACATATATATATATATAGTTTACACATATAAGCTACATTATTTTTCTTCATTTTTATGCTATTACCCTTATATTCTGACCATAAAATAATGGCTAATAAAGTTTTCATTTAATTAGTACATTTTGATTAAAGTTTTGTAGCTCATTTAAGACATGCAAATTTGTTATTTGCTTATGTTTATTTTCTTTCCATAAACTTAACGTAAACTGTAAATGCCAGTTTGCTTTCCGACGCGCCCTTCTGTGTTTTCAGTTACGCCAAAAAGTGCTCAGAGAATCAGCTCTGGATTTCCCCTCAAAGATGTGGTTGATATTTGTGCAGTGGTCCTGATTCTGCAGTTAGCTGTGTGTTTAGTGCTTAATATTCCTGCAGTTAAAATTCACACCTTCAAGTGTTGTTTTTCGAAGGAATGGGACCTTTGTACGTGCCAAATCTTGCACAAAGTGATAATGAACATATAATTACTCTAGGAAGCTTAGAAATCACTCTCATTGCAGGAAAACTACTTAAAAACATTTTAAGTCCTATATAAATTACCCTGAATTAATGAGACTTTCACTGGAGTAGAACTGACATCCTCACTAATGCTAAGTGGAGTCAGGATCGTTAGTCTAATACACTGAGTAAGAAATCTGCCCATTATAGTTTAGGGATACGGGACAGGCAGGTCTCCTGCTAATACATTCACAAGCAGAGGAGCTATGTGAAAACTTACTAGTTGACTGTCCCCAGTCGGGGGGTGCCCTGTGTAGAGGTGACATTGTGCCTGGGCAGAGGCACGGTGCCACTGTGCTAGCACACCAGTTAGAGTTCAATGGGGTATCTCTCCCTGCAGCCTTTGAGGCATCATCTACTGAGGGAAGCTCCTTTGAATTTTAAAGGAGTAGACTATAGTCTTTTTTGTTTTGGGCACAAAGACTGCGTAGTCAGGGAAAGGACCCTCCTACAGAGAGCAAGTGAGAGCAGGAGCTCAATGCAAGTGGTCTGAAATTTCTGTTTGAAAAAACTCCTCGTTCTCCATCAGCTCAATGGTGGGCCCAGGAAGAACGGGTCCCAAGCTGGGCAGGAGTGTGCCCAGGTGGCCAAGAAGGCCAACGGCATCCTGGCCTGTATCAGCAATGGTGTGGCCAGCAGGACTAGGGCAGGGATTGGACTGGTGAGGCCGCACCTTGAATCCTGGGGTCAGTTTTGGGCCCCTCACCACAAGAAGGACATTGAGGGGCTGGAGCAGGTCCAGAGAAGGGCAATGGAGCTGGGGAAGGGTCTGGAGCACAGGGCTGACGAGGAGCGGCTGAGGGAGCTGCGGGGGGTTCAGTCTGGAGAAGAGGAGGCTGAGAGGAGACCTCATCACTCTCTACAGCTGCCTGAAAGGAGGGTGCAGTGAGGGGGGTGCTGGGCTCTGCTCTAAAGGAACAAGTGATGGGACAAGAGGAAATGGCCTCAAGCTCCACCAGGAGAGGTTCAGGCTGGATATTGGAAAAAATTTCTTCACTGCAAGAGTGATGAGGCATTGGAACAGGCTGCCCAGGGCAGTGGTGGAGTCACCATCCCTGGAGGGGGTCAAGAAACGTGTGGATGTGGTGCTTGGGGACATGGGTCAGTGGGTTGGGTGGTGTTGGGTTGACGGTTGGACTTGATGATCCTTGAGGTGTTTTCCAACCTTAATGATTCAATGATTGATACTATGATAGAAATACTCTGCTGCGTCCCTTGGCCAAACCTGTGGGCATTTGGCAGAAGAAGTGCTTTCCAGCCTGTACATAAACTTTCTCTGGTCTCCTCCCGCTGGTCTTCCTATCTCTTGAGACCTGTTACTCTGTGGTTACTCATTTCCACCGGAGAAGACTCCATCAGGACCAGCTGCTTCTTCTACTCCACAGACTTCACAATCCCCCCTGTCTTTTATTCCCCCACTTTTTTTTTTTTTTTACCAGATGGGTTAGGTTGTTTTTGTCTGGCATTGCAGCTGTTGATATTTCTCTTTATGGGAAATTTCTTTGGCTTTTTTTCTCTCTCACGTTGTTTTTGTGGTAACTTGCCCAGAGTGGGAGTTGGAACAAATTCATTTTCCTGCAATGTGGTTATGGGAGGGCTGTACCAGAAGATGAGAGAGAGTATGAGAGGATCTCCATTACTGTGTTTATAGCTACCTGTCGCTATTGATCATTAACTAATCTTGCTAGAAGTATGGCTTCAATTTTCTTTTTTTCAATGTGGATTAAGCAGTGTTGCCAGCACCCATTTTTCTCTGTCAGACATCACCGTGAGTATGTGGCATGCAAAAGTTTGAAAGCCATCTTCTCAGATTGCTGTTTAAAAGGGACTTTTGAATGGCTCAGTTGGAGATTTCATGCTTACTGGCATTGAAAAATCAGAATTTAACACTTTCAGCTGACTTAAAAGGCTGCAAAAAGGATAGAAAATGGACAACAGAATTCAGCTGTTTGAAAGCAAAGCAGCAGATGACCAGAGATGGCAAAATGTCTGTGATCTTGTTGCTTAGGCAGACCCTGGTCCCCAGCCCAGCGAGGCAGGCGTCTGGCTGGCTCACGGGAGGGTTACCAGCTGGCGTCCCCTTTCTGCACATCCCTTGGGCTGGCTGGCTCTTCATCTCACTCTGCCTTTCTCCCCATGCTGCGAGAGTCATCCCTTGGTGTAAGGCAGGTTCCTCATCTGTCTTCTGCGGCTGCCAGGCCCTGAGCCGCTGCTGGCTGGGCACGTTAGGGGTGACTTTGTCCCCTTGGAACTGGCACATGCACTGAAGAACTGCTGCAAGGAAACACTGTCTGAGCGTAAACTGTGGAAGTTCAGTGGCTTCCTCTGTAGGACTGTCCACCACCGCCCTCGTGGGAACTGGAGGGTGTTACTGGGATGTGATTTGTCCCTGGGAGGGAGAGCTGAGCTCCCAAGTGCTGGAGTGTTTGCAGCCAGTTTGTGTTGGTTTATCAAGACTTTAGCAAGTCAGTTACTCTGGTTGTGTGTTACTACGAAGCTGAGTTACGTCACATCAGCTTCTGTAGGAAACACGGGAAGGAAAAGGTACTTTGTCCGAGGGGAAGCAGCGCGGGAGGGACTGCATCTCCAAGAGCAGCAGGAGCTGGAGGTTGCAGTGCTGACGCCTCTTGCCATTGAATGTCTGTCCTGCAGCAGGCTCCCGACAGTGCAGCGGTCTCTCTTGTTATGCTGCCGCAGGTCATGTGTGACCATCACGGTAAATCCTCGGTCCTTCCTCGTTTTCCCCCTGCAGTTAGGGTTTTCTGTGGCTGGTTTCTGTGGCATCACCGACTTGTAAAGGGAGAGCCGTAAGGCATCAGATAGGCGTGCAGGAGGCATACCTACCCCTCAGAGCCTTTCTGCCCTTTCTGCTTGGTCAGGGAGTGGAGCGATAGGACAAGGGCTTTAAGCTGAAACAGGGTACATTTAGATCAGATATTAGGAAGAAATGTTTCCCTGTGTGGGTGGTGAGGCAGTGGCCCAGGTTGCCCAGAGAAGCTGTGGATGCCCCATCCCTGGAGGGGTTCAAGGCCAGGGGAGAGAATTATTATGAGAATTATTTAGCAAATAATACTAAATGCCCCTTCAGTAGCAGCATTTCAAGAGGATGATGTATGTTCTGCACTCATAGTAAAAACAGTTGGTCAGCTCAGACCTCTGTCGCTCCTGCATGTTCCTCAGCTGGTATTTAGGTGTGACATGCATATGCAACACCTGGGGTCCAGCTGAGAGATGCCAGGTTCAAACCAAACTCTCTAAACAGCTGAAAACTATCCTGAGTTTAAGAGGCATGCTTCTTTTAGATCTTTCAGGTTTCTTGTAATTTTTCCTAGTTTTGTTTTGCTTTTTTTTTGTTTTGTTTTTTTTGGGGGTTTTTTTTTTTTTTCTTTAGATTTTAGGCTTGGTTGATTTTGCTGAAGAATAGTAAAGGAATGCTCCAACTGTGTCCTGATAAATGAGAATTAATGTATGGAGTACAAAGAAGCGTTAGTAATCTTTCCAGATCTCAGTGCAGGGCAGCATTTGTAAGAAAAATGTAAGTCAAAGATTAAAGAATATACAAAGGAAGATTAAACCTGCCCTCACAAAAGAAATAAAGTTACAGCTGAAGTTATACAACTTGCCAGTAAAAATCTAAAGCTTGTAGAGACAAAACAAATAAGATCAAACTATTGAAAGTTATAGTAATTGCACAGGCTATTTGAAAAGGAGAGGTCCACCTGTAATTTCAGAGTAGGCATGTTCATATTGCAAGAATGAATTTCACTTCTTTCATATTGCAAGAATGAACGAGGGAGGCAAGAGTGGCATGAGATCAAAGGGCGCTTACAGGATGTACTGAACAAACGAGGGAGAGACAGGCAAGACAGAAAGCAGGATCAAAGGACACTAAAGATAAAGAAGCTTTGCTTCCTGTCTCCTATAAAGAAACGCAGTGAATCAGCAGAAATTCAGAGAGTATTAAAAGGAAAAACCTAAAAGGAGATCGCATTAAAAGCAAGCTACATGTATTTCCTGACCATCAGGGGATGAAATAATAATGGGATGTGGGCAACATTCATGCACAAGTTTTTTGGGTACAGGTGCCTTTAGCTTTCAAGCTATGGATTAAAAAGCCTTTAAAGGAGTAATCTGAAAGAAGCAAAAGCAGCCGGCGCATTAAATGATGGTCTCATTACAGGGCTTGGTGGAGCCTTGTCTAGAGTGCTTTGAGTTCAGTTCTGTTCCTAGCTGACGCTGTGCTGTCAGTAAATAAAAATGGTGCTTGTGTTTTGGTTCTTTTGTTTTCCTCTGGGCAATGACAGAAATATTATTACTCTTGTTTACTTTTGGAAAGTAAAGCCAATTCTGAAAAGTCTATTGATTAGCTAGGGGATATGCCACTGAATGACTAGTGAAAAGAAGCTTCAAATGTATATATACTCTATAAACACACTTAATTAAGGATACCAAACACTCAATTAGAATAATTAGGAAATTGCTCAGTATAATATTTAGCACTGAAGTAATATTGGCATCCATCAGTCTCGGGGGACTTCATATCCTTATAGCACCCCATACTGCTGGTCTTCAGAGGCCTGTTTGTGCCCAGGTCAGTGAGTGATGTGTGTAGGGATATACCACAAATCCAGCGGAAAGCTGGGAATATAACTCACACCTGAGACCTGAGAGAGAGGAGGGAAATGAGCCATTTTAGACAGTTCACAATGGGGTATTATACAGTCTAGAAGGAGCATTGCTGTACAGGAGCATTACCGACTACTTCTAGAATGGGGAGTAGAAGAAACATCAGCATGATGATCCTTCCCTGATGTACAGATTTCAGTATCTTTCTGCCTCTCTCCATCCCAGGCCCTACAAGCAGTGTAGCACATGGTCAGTGTGGCACAGCGGGAGAGAGGAAACTGTTCAGGTAAGTCATTGTGCTGTTCCTTGAAATATAATGTCTGGTTTCCCTTGCTGTGGGAGTTTGATGGGAGAGGTGCTCCTGCAACCAGCCTCTGTATGTAGAAGGCCCCATACAGGGTTTTCTCTTTTGGGTATGTGTGCACCGGAAATTGGCACGGAGCAGTCACTAGCAGCACGATGAGGGACTTACATTGCGGGTTGCTACATCAGTTCCTCAGCTCGTGTCAGTCCATGTAGCTGAGGATCTTCTTGTCTCTGTACTAAATTACACTAAATCTTAAGATTAGCTGAAATGGGTGAAGCTTACTCCTTGTCATGCTGTTTGTTGAATAGGTAAGGTTGATCATAGGATCATTAAGGGCAGGAAAGACCTCAAGGATTGTCAAGACCAACCATCAACCCAACTCCACCCAACCCACTAACCCATGTCCCGAAGCACCACATCTCCATGTTTCTTGACCCCCTCCAGGGATGGTGACTCCACCACTGCCCTGGGCAGCCTGTTCCAATGCCTCATCACTTTCTCAGTGAAGAAATTTTTTCCAATATCCAGCCTGAACCTCCCCTGGCACAACTTGAGGCCGTTTCCTCTTGTCCCATCACTGTTCCTCTAGAGCAGAACCCAGCACCCCCCTCACTGCACCCTCCTTTCAGGCAGCTGTAGAGCGTGATGAGGTCTCCTCTCAGCCTCCTCTTCTCCAGACTGAACCCCCCCAGCTCCCTCAGCCACTCTTCATCAGCCCTGTGCTCCAGACCCTTCCCCAGCTCCGTTGTACTTCTCTGGACCTGATCAATTGGACTAATCATTGGGCTAATCAATGAGTGCTTTCTTCAGAGTCGCATTCCTTTGTGCTGCCATTTCCCTGTGTATGCCTCAAGGAATTTTTCTGATATGATGAATCACTGAACTTTATGTCTTTATTGCCTTCTGCTCAGTGTATTGTAGCTGCCTTGCTTTTTGGTACTACCTCAGATTTTTTTCCTCTTTTTTTTTTCTTGCTGAATACAGTATGGAATGAAAAGAGTTTGAACTCGACATAGAAATACAGAATTTCCTTAGCAGTTATTCTGCTGTTTTACCTCTCTCGGTTTTAATGCCCCCTTTTTATCCATGATGAATGTTCTAGTGCACTTACATCTCATTTTCCTTATCTGCTTAAATAAAGTAGTTCCTGATTTCCTAATTTTGCTATGCTTTTACCCTAGAAATTTCTGCAACTATTTTAGCGAACTTTTTTCTGTTGAACTAGTTAGAGGTACTATCTCTTTCCACAGGCTTGAGAGAAATCTCCTCATGCGTTTTCTGTGTCCAGCTTAAGATTGTATCTCTATCATCCACAGTTTCCTATACGTAGGATTTTTGCTAGAGGGTTGAAAGTGCCAGAACTGCCAGATTACACAGAACTGTTTTTATTTAATTATTCAGATTTATGAAGGCGCATGCTTAAGCGAAGCAATTTTTAGTCCTTTTAAAATTTAATTTATTTTTCTCTTTCTGTTGAATGATGTCCTCCAGTTTGTCGATCAAGTTGTGTGGTGATTCCTGATAGATGGAGATCTGCCTAATGCACTTTGCTTTTATGTTGATGTACCTTTTGAAGTGAAATGAAACTGAATTAAATGTTTTAGACTGGACGGAAATTTAAATTTAAGATCTTGAAATTTTATCTCACTTTTAGCACTGCCAGACATGGCAGTAATGAGAATCAAGACTTAAAGACTTGGAAAAATTTTTAGTCACGGGAGACATGACAAAAGATATAGAATTTTATATATTTCATACAATATATGTAATTATATAGTAATGTTATAACATATATAAAACTTTTTGAAGATGAAAGGAAGGCGTTATATCCCCTTTTACATGCAAGTGCCATATGGTGCAGCTTCATGCAGTGCTATGCCAAAATGATTGCTTTCCAGAAATGATATTATGAACTCGCAATCAAAGCAGTCCTTGCCAAGCCATGTGGCAGGGCATTAAAAGAGGATAAATGAGCTTCAGCAGAAAAACTGAAACAACTCGTTCCAGTTGTGTATGAATAATTGCAATTAAATTTATAATATACCCCAAACCCATGGCAGCTTTAAAGTTTTGCTGATGTAAAAGGTGTTTGTAATTCATCTGCAGTCTCCTTTGTGCCCATCAGCACTGGCTGGTGAACTTGGGTTTTGCCTGTCTGTGGCCCACTGCTCAAGCTCTCATGGTGCTACTGGTCTACACATCCTGCTCCGAAACAGCTGAAGGGTAGGAGGTGTGCTCTATGTCATAGAGCATGAAGAGAGGAAAGGATATTTGGACTTTTCTCATTCAGATCATTGAACACGACACCGCTTCCTTCTTACATTATAGCCTTCCATGCTTTCTGATGCTTTCATTTTCTGCGTGGCCCTATCTCTGTCATCCTAGAGCACTGAAAGCAATGTGATCATCTGGATCCCGTGACTTACTCTGACATGGTCAATTTAGTACTCCCCAAACTGGTGGTTCTTCACCTGTGTTGTTCTGGATTATGGGCTTCAGACCTTCTGCCTTGGATGACAAGGAACTGGGCATATTTGCCAAAAGTTCTGGCTAGTGCTGTGTGGAGAGAAATAGAGGGAAATAGTCTGGAGAAAGAGGCTTGTGGACACCCCCATGTTATTTAAAGCAGTAGTTACTGTCACTGAGACTGATTTATGAAGCACACTACAGAGTTTGTTCTCAGGAGCAGAAAGGAGAAAGGCTGTTGA
This sequence comes from Pterocles orientalis, assembly GCA_011057875.1. Lineage (NCBI taxonomy): Eukaryota > Metazoa > Chordata > Aves > Pterocliformes > Pteroclidae > Pterocles > Pterocles orientalis. Next base: position 339,385 of record WKFP01014149.1, read on the forward strand.
TGTATTGTTTAAAAGGACCTGCATTCCGGTTCATCAGGATTTTAACTGTAAGTTGTGTGAAATTTGTGCATACAACCAACATCACACCTGAATCCTGTTTCTTGAGGCTTCTGAGCATTGCAGAGAGCTTTTGGAGCTTCTGACTCAAAGAATATAAACCAAGTTCCCTTCCCTCTCTAGCTGGGAAAAGCATTGATCCTAACGGCAAGACAGACTCTGAGGTAGGGTGGCAGGGTTTGCATTTGGAGTGTCATAACTCTTATAGTTCTGCTTTACGCTAGATATACCTAAATGCTATTCCCCGAAAGGCTTTAGTGTGTCCAGTACAATCACTGATAACGCACTCATTCCATTTCTGCTGGTCAGAACCATATGTGGAATAAAAATCTGTCAAATAATAGAAAATCACTCTAGATGTTTTAACAGAGAAATATCTATTGTGACAGTGAAATTAACAGAAAATGGCACATGATCTGGTGAAATCAGAATACATTTTGGGCAGGTTCTGTGCAGAAAGCAAATGGAGATAGGCCAGTTGACATTGCCTGAGGATCTGGCTTTTGGATGAGGCTAAATAAAGGAAAAAATTGTAGATACCACAGCTAAACTAGTGTTTGTTACAGTGAGTACAGAGGGGAAGCAATAGTGCTAGAACGACAAAAGAGATTTAATGGGGGATTGAAACTGAACTGTACAGGCTTAATGATAGCACATTGTCAGCCCAAGGTGCTTTTTCATCATGGCCTAGCTGGTTAAAGTAAAGAGCATTGAGAGATAAGAAGGCGTTCTGAGCAATGACCAATGAAAAATAAGGCTAATGTGGCATTCCCTAAACAAACCATGGCTTTCAAGAGAGAAAGGAATTAATCAGCAGGGAAGAAAGTCAACCCCAAAGCCTGTTGAGGTGCAGTTAAAAACAAAACAAACCCTGGGAAATAATTATCATCATTATCACATAATGACACTCAACACACATACTCAGTCCGCTTCTCAACTTTCTCTTCTTTACTACGGCAGCGTAAAGATGAAGAAGTGGCCCTAACAAAACATGACCTTCAGCTGAATTGCTTCTCATTTCCTGCATCTTTACAAGGTCTGTCTTCATTTTGTCTTCCTACGTTGTAAGTTCCTGTTTCTTTGTGCATCCACACCTGAAATCCACTCTGCTTTTGGTAGCAAACCTCAAACATTTTTGATGGGAAGCAACAACCAACTAATAAATAGAAGCCATACTATCAGCATAGAACCAGTATAAAATGTACAAAAGCCAGTATAGGAGCACCCTCCTCCCAGCAGTGCCATCTCGCTGTGCTTGTTTTCACAATTTCTGATGGCTGAGGATTCCCAGTCCCAGCTCTAAACTTGATTTTCTATTTTTTCACCAATCTTGGGAACTAGGGATATTTTCTGAGTACTGGGAGACCTTCACTTGTGTGAGAAGTCAGCAGTCTAATTTCTGGATTATAGAAAGCCCCTTCAGTCTCTCTCATACGTCCCCAATTTTGTTAGTGACACCACAGCTTGTACCACAAGGAGCTGGTGTAGAAATCCTCATCACTTTTGAAAATGGGCAGGATTAATAGTGAACATGTTACCCCTGAAAGGACAAAAGTCTTACCCTGACTGCTCAAGGAGAACTGTGAGCACTGGAGAAGTCTTGAAATCTGTTCTGAGTGCATGAAACACCATAGACACAAAACAGGCTCTACAAGGCATGTCTGGGAGAAGTAGAATTTGTCTTTTATGCATGCAACTTTACCGCTGTAAGCCGATATGTGAAGTAATGGATCTGGTTAATTTGACTGTCAAAATGCTAAATGACATCACATTTATAATCCTATAATTAAATTGTAATTGAGAAGAGTTTGAATCAACTATCTAGCTGCTAATATGCAGCAGAGGCTCGAGAGTTCAGAATTGTAGGAGAAGAACTATAATTTCAGTGTGTTTCTCCTTTACACGGTCTGTTTGTGTAGCTTGATTATTAACTGTTTCAGAGTCAAACTCACTGGTTGTCACCCTAAGACCACTGTGTCATAACACCGTACCATGATTTTCATCAAACTCCTGGGTAGGGGGGTAGTAATATTTTAAAAAAATTATTGGAGTTGCCCAGCAATCACATGGGGGTCATTAGAATAAAACAAAACAGAGTAACTGTTGTAAAATTAAAGTAAATTAAGAGCTTAAAGATAAAAATGTGAAAAAGGTAAGGATGAAAAGCTCCTTGGAAGTCTTCCGGAATACTTTCTAATGATGGCAACATGTCTTACTAATACGCACTGTGAGATAATTTTGCGTTGTTGTATGTATATAATATTGTTGACATAACAGAAATAGGTATAAGCAGTAATTATACAGCAATATTCTTGTATAATAATAGTCTTTGGCATGAGGTGTGTTTATTTATCTGATCTTTGCTTTCACGAGTTTCTGTGATAATAATACCAAATACACCTTCTTTTGTAGGAAAAGGGGCTTATAAATCTTTGCTCAAAATAATGTAGAAGGAATATTCTCCACAATCCATTGTTTATATGTGAACTTCTTTACTACCCTTTCCAGGTATATCTATTAAAAAAATTGTCCTAACATTTTTAATGGTTTGATTCTGCTACAGGGTTGGTTTTTTTTTAAATAGTTGTAAGAAATTAAGTTAGTTCAACCTGCCCTGTTCTTGAAGGCATCATTTTATGCTAAGGATGTTTGAAAAGCCTTCAAATGAACTTGAAAAACTTGTGCTAAAGTGAAAAAGAAGCAAATATTCCCCACATGGGCATTGCAGAAGAGGCAAGTGAGAAATAATATACCCAAGATATAAATTTGTACCTTTTGGGACCATTTTGTTCCTTTCCAATTATGTTTTATTTTTTCCTTTTTTCTTTACCCCCACATTTTTATTTAGATCACAAACAGATAGCAGAGAAAAAGTGTATGTGAGTATTTTTAGAAACAACCAAGGTCATAAAAATTATTTAAAATTTAGGAAAAAAAACCCCTGACCACAGATGCTTTGAAATTGAACAAATGGACTTTTTTTTTTTTTTTTTTTTTTT
>WKFP01014149.1:342460-377396 GCA_011057875.1 Pterocles orientalis
TTACCAAGAATTCTAACAGTTGAATGTATTTTACAAAATGTAAAAGTGAAATATTTGATACTTGGGCAATAATTGGGAAAAATCTCTATCAGCAGAGGTAAAAATACCCAGCAAACTGACTGATTAAGTGCAGCTGGTTCAAATGCCAGTGTGAAGAGCCCAAGATGATTTCTGAGAATGTAGTGCAATGCGTAGTTAGGAAGTTTTCCTTTTAAATTTGAGCTTTAGTTGTGGCATGACGGGATGATGTCTCGACTGGTGCTGATCAGTGCCTGTTTTCTGAGAGTTAGTCCATAAAAACCAGTGACAACAGTGACTGAGTCCTTCTGAACCCATGAACTCGGATCTGTCCGCATTACACCACTTTGAGACTCTTCTGATCAAAAAATTAAAAATCCCATTTTATATTTGAATAAAACCTGGAGTTTTTGGAGAACAAAAAGCCTTTTGGGCTTCACGTCGTGAAGATATATATTCTTTCTTCTTCTTTTGTATGAATAGTTTTTGCTGCTTTCTTGTCATCTTCATTTATGAGAAACGTTTTTAACTCTGGTGTCATCCTAGCAGTAATAACACAATATGTTCATTGACTGTGGAATTAAAAAATAAATATATTTCAGTAAAGAAGGTTTGAAAGATTTGGAAATATTAGTGAGGTTACCCAGAAATGGGAAGAGAGTAGTGGCCTTGTTCCCCCAGTTATAGGATTTATTCAGATTTTGTCAACAGGCCAGTGAACTTAAGAACAACTTTTTGGAGAAACAAAAAAGCCAGCCATGTCCTGGGCTGTATCAAAAGAAGTGTGGTGGCAGTTCGAGGGGAGTGATTCTCCCCATCTGCTCTCATGAGACCCCACCTGGAGTACTGCATCCAGCTCTGGGGCCCCCAGCATAAGAAGGACATGGACCTGTTGGAGCAAGTCCAGAGGAGGGTCATGAAGATGTGGGTGCATCAGGGCACACCCAGCTCACAGCTTTAGGAAGCGATTTTACAAACCAAATTGTGTTTCTCAAATTCTTGGAGCTGGATAATATCAAAGATTGCTAATATCCACTAGACCACCTCCACCTGGTAGCCCAGTTTGAATTGAATTTGTTAGGTCTCACATTTGGTCTTAGAGCAGCACACGTACCCTTAAAGCACCACACACCGTAGCTGCAGCAGTGAGAAACATCTTTTCTGCATGGTTTCCAAGGTGCTTGTTGCCTTACAGATGATTCTCTTACCTTAATACAATTTTGCAGTTTGTAAGGTAGGTTAGTCCTCGAGAAATCAAGCAGAAGTATTTGCATTTTTACCATTATTTGAGTATGAAGTTCCAGACTATTATTCTGCTTCCTTAGAAACTGCTCAGTATTGCATCTGTATAGTAAGGAAAGTAAAATTGTCAAAGCATAAAAAAAGTAATCCAAAACCAATAAAACTAATCAGCCAGAATTCAATTTAAAGGCCACTTATTAAGTATTTATGGAGCAAAAGCAAACAGGAGTATGTAGGAAATTTTGAGACCTATATGCTAAGCCTGTAGGAAATTTCATTGATAAAGCTCTACTCTTTTGAAGAAAAACAGGAATATACTAGTTAGAATAGAATCATTAAGGTTGGAAAAGACCTCAAGGGTCATCAAGTCCAACTGTCAACCCAACACCACCCAACCCACTAAACCATGTCCCCAAGCACCACATCTACACATTTCTTGAACATGTTTTAAGTCAGATGAGAGGAAATAAAAGGAAAGAGAAAAGGCTGGCATTTGATAGCTGCCTGGGTTTGGAGTGTATGGTTACTCGTTATTCATCTCGTCACTGAACGACCTATCTCAGGTCACAGCAGAACATACACACATTATGGTATCTAACACTGGGTTTGTCCTTGTAGCGTATAATTTACGAGTTAGAAACATAATTTCAGTGAAAACTGGACAAGTCGTCTTTTGTTTTTTGGATACAGGTTAAATAATGGGCGTGGCACCTATGGCAATGTCTGCTTCAATGAAAAGGTTTGCCCTGACCTGAGGGCTCTCCTGGGGAGAGTTGTTTTCTAATTAACACTCTGCCTGTCTTAAATTATGTTGTCTGTAAGTGGATGGTTTGGGCTTGTCATATTCTTCTGTTGGGTTATTTGTTGTATATACATCTCTCCCTCTTTCTGACAAGGGACTAGTAATTGTGAAATTCAGCTCTTTTTACTGTAACATCTATAAAGCTGATTTCATAATAGCTATTGATGCCAATAAACATGTAAATATTTTACAGCAGCTATGTTGATAGTGTATTAATTGTGAACACAGTCGTTTGTTGGTCTGCAGATGACTCCACTCATTGAAGTGCTAGAAGATACTCATTTTGCCATTTTCTCGCCAGCCCAGGCAGAATGAGGTTCTCAAGATAAAATGAAACTTTAATAAGGGATTTTTAGAAATGGAATGGAAGGGAATGAGGTTGGATGGAATGAGAGGGTCTAAGTGGGAATTAAAAAGCTTTTGCTCATGAAACAGATGTGACACTTTAGGTAAATTTTGTCTTCTCCTTGGTTGTCACTCCTCTCTGTTGTCCTCGTTAATCTCTAGTGCATGACAGCAGTGTGCTTTTATTTATTTTTCTTTCCACCTTTTATTTTACATTACAACAATTAACTTGTAATGATATAATTAATGAAAGAATAGTATATATTGCCAAGAATTCGTTTTTTCTCGACTGTTGCTGCTGTCCTGCAGTGTGGGCCTGCCTGCCCTGTACTTCACCCACTCAAATCGCTGGTAGATCTATTGTTGAAGCCACTGCACGTGCTGTAGGTGCAGTGGGGTTGAAAGTCTTTTTCCACATACCCAGGCAGGTGTTCCTGCCACCCAAAGAGTTCTCATGACCCTGGGATGTCTGAGATTTTTAAAGCACTGCTTGTCTTGTACTTTCCTTGGGTGAAACCCCTTGCGTTTCATCTTTGCACGCAATTTTAGCATGTGTTTTTTTGAGGCCTTAGGGCATCAGTATTACACATTTTAGTGGATGAGTTTATAGGATAACTTTCTGCGGTTTCTTCTCACTCTCTTTTACTCTTCTTCTGACACCATCTCTATTCTTGGAACCATAGATTTAGATGTCACATCCCCTTGTGATGTCCGTGGAGAGAGGGAGAAATGACTTTCAGAAGACAAGCCAGATGACAAGGAATGTGATTTTAAAACAGAGCCACAGATGAGACTTGGAAAGAAGAGCGCCTTTGGTGAGTGCAGAGGGAGTGATGACTGATCTTGGTGGTAATCCAACGCACTTTGTAGCAGTTCCTGATGAGAGCAGCCCAACCCTTGCTGGTTCTTATGACCCATATGCTACCGCTGCCAGGGGAATACTCTGTGATTAACTGGTTTGCACATAGATCTCGTGAACTGCAAATTAGCTTTTTTTTCCTCTAAAGTCATGCCAGTAATGATAAGTAATGACAGACAGCGCAGCAGAACCAAATTTGATGCTTGTTCAGTTTGCCTAAATCTGTTCTTCATATGGTACGGATGCTCTTCCCTTCTGCTCTGCACATCCCCATGTGCAGATGGGCAGCTTCTCCCTTCAGGGACATGCGGAGAAGGGCTGGCAAGTCTCTTCTGACTCTTCTGTCACCCAGCAAGGCCTCTGTTCCTCTGAACCCCCATGCAGTTTGACAAGAAGAAGAAAGAAACAACCTCTTTTCTCTACCAGGGAACAAAAGTCATGCTGTGTTTCAGTCATCTTGTGTTTGCCCCCCAGAGATTGTACAGAATACTTTCCAGAAAGCTTTCTTGTTTTGGGATTTAGGATCCGTGGGCCTTTGGCTATTTCTAGTAAAGACTGAAGAAGACCAGACTCACGAATTCTCCATTAAATAGTCGTGAGACTGTGATTTGGAAGTTTGTTGGGATTCAGAGAAGAGCCGGGAATGTGAACAGACAAGAGGAGTAAGAAAAGCCTTTTTTGTTTGTTTTTGTTAAAAGGGAGGCTGTAGGAAGGATTCTTGGTACAACTGCAGGTGCATTCATACAGACGTTAGACAAGTCCACAAGTTCCTTTAGGTTGCCAGGAAATGAATGGTTTTACTGGATTTGCATGTGGATCTGATCAGGTGCTTTGCGAAGGGGGGACTTGGCACGGAAGTGTGAACCTGCAAAATGTGTTGCCAAAACACTCAGCTGGTCATGGAATTGGCATCTAAATTTGAAAGTTTCTGTCTGAATGTACTGTGCAACTGTTCTTTCCTGAGGTGAAATCCTTGCTTGGTCCTTTTCCTCCCGTGACTTCCAGTTCTCTGGCTGCATCTAAGGGAAGCTTTGAACTGCCAATTTAAAAATATTGAAACAAATTTTTCTTTTTTCTTTCTTGCTATAGTATTTTGTTTTTATGGTAAGTGGAAAAGATTACATTTGCTGGATGTAAGACATCTGGTTCCTCAGAAGTGTGCACAGTATGGCTGCATGTGCCTGTTTCGAATCTTCCCTCCTTCCCTTCAGCCTTTCTCAGCTTATTTCTTATGTTGCATCTTTATTTGTGTAGGGCCTTTCTAATTGCAACACTTCCCAGTTTTCACCCTTTTTCTGCCCATTCTCGACTTTCTTGCTTCAGGAAGTGCCTGCTCCACCGGTCGTTCACAACCTATTGTCTGTACCCTTACCTGCTGACTTTCCACAATGTTTTTCACCCCACCAATCAGCTAGTTTTAATTTTATTCCCAGAGTATTTTTTTCTATTTTCTTCCCAGCAAAGTTTTGGTCTGTTATCCTACTTACGTATTATTGTGTACTTTTACCTTCACCTGGCTTTTATCAGGCTACAGTCAGCCTCCAGAATTCCCCGTGCAAGACAAAATTTCCATGCTGTGCAAATTAATATTTTTTTTAAAGATGTGTTAATGTCACATTCTGGAAAAAAAAAGTATAAACTTAGAGAGTTTGTGCAAAAAATCTTATAGAACATTAGGATTGTGTTTTTGCACCCCATATTTTTTTCTTCCTTCTGTCTTTGGATCTTGGAAGGCTGAAATGCATTTGCTTTCTGGGGGGGAAAAAATCACACCCCAGGACCCATTAGGACTGAGATTGCTGTCTTGAGCTGTAGCAGAACTTGGAATCTGAAAACTGTTTCCCCTGTCAAAGGTAGGTGTACAGCGTGTAACCCTGTCACCTGTACAACCTCACTTGATCACTGATTAGTTTCTTATTAAAAGTCTCCAGATTTCTGTTGCCTTGCTTTTTCGGTCTGTGGTTAGCAATCTTACTCCCTTGCAGCCTTCATTTTATTAGACTAAGAAAACCAGTTTTTTTTAGTCTGCCCTCATAATAGGCTTTCCATTCCCTCTGTGCTCCTAGTAATTCTCCTCTCTGCCTGCTAAAGCATCTGCAATTCCAGTTCAGCTGGAGCTGCAGGTCCCCAGCATGCCCAAAAACCAAGCTTGACTGTAGGTTAGCTCATTTCATTTTTCAAAAGATGATGTTCGTAATCACAGGATTTGCCTGGTATTAGCGTGGATGTTACAGAGAGATAATTCCAGTGCTGCCACAGAGACTCAGCACCGTTCTGTCCTTGCGCTCCGTTCCCTAGGCGTGTGCCTGGTGCTGGTGTCACAAAGGTGAGCTATCTTTTATGTATTCCTTCATGCGAGCAGCTGTTAAAATAACACCAGCAGGCATTCTAAAATAATAATGAATAATAATGATCCCAGGAGAAGCCTGCCCCTCCATTAGCTCAGCTGGAGGCTGGGATAAATTGTAGTGCATTCTAGCTAAGAGCTGAAAGTCAGTGGGGGATATGAGACAGCCCCACTCTATGCAGATGCTTCACGCGTGGATGTCTGCAGAGCTGTGTCTCTGCCGACTCGCCTGTTTAACAGGCGACTTGGCTGCCCTGAGCACTGCCCATTAAGCTGGTTTTGTGCTCCATCATCAAGGTGTGGGAAGAAAGCAAGCACGCGCTCTCGTTTCTGTGATCCATACCTGATGGAAAACCTTTTGATAGAAAGAAATGGGCATAGTCAGAGGAGCTCATGGACACCTCTCGGAGTGATTACTCATCGTTGTCCCAGGATGTCTGCAAGCAGAAAGAGCTGTTACAAATTACGTGTTGGGGCAACAACTTCACAGGAAAATAAAATATTTGAGAATCAGGATAAATGAGTGGACAAAGCCGGTCTGGTTTCCTTCACGTCCACTCCTGGGGATGGTGCGCAGCATTTTTCTCTGGTACTGATATAAGGTGCTATAAGGCCTTGCAGTGTTGCCTGGATCAGACAAATATGCATTTATTCTGTGCTGGCAGTGCTAGCGAGACAGCCAGACCCCACCCATGTGTCAGCTGGCTGTGTATTTTGGTTTGCTTTTGGCTGCTGGGATAACGCATAGTATTCCCATTGGCAGCATAGCAAAGCTGCTTCCGAGTTAAGAATTTCACGTGTTCCTGCAGGAAATATCAAGAAGCAACGTCTCTTGATAATCCAGCAAATGCCTTTTCCCCTGCTCATACTCATTTCTCACATGGGAGATGTATGGAAGAAAAGTGTTTTTCTTGTTTTAGGAATTTGCAAATCATAGAAAAGTGTTGTGGAAGAGCCTGGTGAAATCTAATGAGGAATGAAAGACATGCCTCAACCTGGCAGCATCGTGTGTGAGGCCAGTAATGAATCATATGATCACTTCAGTTAGCTTGCGCATGCTGGTGAAATGTAGTTATTGTTTTTTCTATCATTTATTTCACAGTTTTGCCTATCTCCTCAGCTGTAATTATCATTCCATCGGGGTTCTGGCTAAGAAAGCAGAACCATCTGGGGAAATCAGAGTTGCTTCACTCAGTCTCAGCTGGAATTAAAATGATCTGCTGTGAAAAAGAAGAAGAAGAAGAAGGAGAAAAAAAAATCCGGAATATCTTGTCATGGGAATTAACCAGGGCTGTTGACCAGCATCTACAGCTCAGTATGAGAAAGAAATTTTATTTCATTAAATATTGGAATGTATACTAGCATTACAAAAAAAAGGAAGGAGAAAGTTTGCTTCTATTTCTATATTTTTATAGAGCAGATATACTGTCTTGAAATTGTGGTGCATGTGTACTGTAATAAAAGCCAATGAATTGTTTCTACTTATAAAGATGACAGGATGAGGCCAGCATGTGTTAAAATCAGTGAAATATATTAATTCTCATGCCTAAAATACGACCTCGTATTCCCAGGACTGCAGAAATGGAGGATGTGCAGTAAATTAGTCCAACAGCCTTTTACCTCTAGGTCTGAACCCTGCTTAGATCACCGGCTGGAATGAATCTCTGTCTTCATCTGAAGCAAGTCTCCTCTGAATATTTATTGACATCACCAAACTGCTTTGGCATCTGGCACAATTTGACATGATTAATTGTCACCATTCAAAGAGAGCAGGGAAACAGAGCAGAGCGCTGTTGTGGCGTCTGGGAGGCTGCATGGTGACTGCTAAATTCATGTTGCTGCTGCTGTGAGACCTGCACTTTCTGAAACACGCAGGAAGCTCGTATTAATGAAAAAAGTTTGCGTGTATGTGGGTGAGGAAGAAGGATAATCAACAAACACGTTAAGAAGAAAGTCCGTTTTTCAAAACGACCATCTATCAAACACAGTTCAGCACTGACGTCTTAACTGGTGCTTGCTGCTTATCATTCGGATTTGTCTCATAAACTTATCAGCGCAAAGAACACTTTGGCTAAATTGTGGAATAAGATGAGAAATACAGTCACATCAGGCAACAGCGTTAAATGAATAATTCTCTGAGCTCTGGAACAAACGGAACCTGATGTTTTATGAATTTGTATCCAGTGTTTTGACAGGATAGGATTTATTAAAGTGTGAGTTTTTTCCTGTTAAGATGTTTCTGTCATTTCTCTGCTCTGCGGATCCTACGGTACCTGGTAATGACTTATTTTGTCCCTTGGTGAGCACAACACAGTATCTCTCCTCTGTCCAGCCTCTGTCATCAAACACCTGGCAGCGTATCACTGACTCGACCTGCGCAGCTGGGATAAGCTGGAATCAGCCTTTCCTCAGTCCTGCATTTTTTTGATAATCTGCATTGCCCGTGTGATTCCTGCTCAGTGAGGCTGACAAGAAAAGACCTGGGTGGGAGAAAAGCCCCAGCCCTCGGTCATAAAGGCACTGTGGGTGCAACTTGCCCAGACCATTTAGCTCTGGGAACGTGAGCACAGCCTTTCTGTTGGCTCTAGGTGAACCTGCTCAGAAGATGGGGACTGGCAGATTTTGTCACTGCATGAACCTTGCTTTCCAATAAAAGCAGGTCAGCCGTTGTGCAGGAACCGGGGGGAGCGCAAATATTCCTGCCTTTGCCCTTTTTAATGGATTGGGGAATAGCAAATGGTGATATCTGTCAGATTCTGGAAAACAAATATAAGGCTCAGTCTCAGTAACGCCTACATCAGGGCTGCTGTCCAGTGTTAGCAAGGAAAACGCTTAAACTGATAATAAAATTAATTAATGAAGGCAGTAGCACCGCTAAATAAGGTTAGAGTTTTTATTTGTTTCTTTCTTGGCTGTCAGAAGCTGGAAGGAGACTGTGTGGCATTTCACTGCACAAGAAGGTCAGAAAAAAAATGTCTGAAATTGTCAGCAAAAGTATGGATGTGGAAATAGTGTTTCCAGCCATCAAATTTTACAGCGGCTAAGCAGAACTCTTGAGAAACGTAGGCTTCAAGTTTTGTAGAGTATCTTTCCTCTGCCAAAACCACAGCTAGCTGGCTGCCCTCAGTGGGTGTTCCTGGCAGGGGAAAACAACAGGGGAAGAAAAACCCCCTAGGAAATGTTACTCCTAAAATTTGAGAGCGATACAAGAGTATTGATAAGCAGCACTGTTTATTAGGGACATTCACTTTTGTGCCTTTGCTTCCACTTGGTCTTGTTTATAGTGGAAGCACTTAAAAGCTGCTCCTGTTTCAGGGGATGAATCTTCCTGTCTTGCTGCTGGTTCAATAGCAGTACATGATGCGTAATAGAAAGAAGTCGGGAGAAAGAGCTCATTCCTTCCGCTGCCGTTTCATGCTGCTGCTTCAGGTGCTGCAGTGTCTTCACTGATGTGTGCAGGGGTATCTCTCTCTGGATGCACACAGGCATTTTTCCTTTGCAGGGTGAATGCTGTGCTCCGTGTCTTACTGTTGTGATGTGATTTGGTTGAAGTTTCAAAGTTATATTTTATGGAAGTATGCATTTATAAAGATACGTGTCTTTATTCATGATTAAAGAGGTTTTTATTACATTTATTAGCTGAAATGAGGTAGCATACAGCAGCAAAGTCATTGAGCAGGGCACCTCTGTCTCAGGGGCTCAGATACTTAGGAAAGATGTTCCATTCCCCGGTCAGCTCAAAATCCAGGTCAGTGCCCCACATCAGATAGGACCTGGGGTGAGAGGACGGGCAGTGTATAGAAGTCAGACAGGGGTGTTACAGATGTGGGTCAGTGATGAAACGTAAAGAGCTATGATTAAGAAGCTGAAGAATGAAGTAGTCATTAGATTTTGTTTGCAGCTATCCTGATCTCTCTTTGCCATCACTCAGATCATCTCCTCCCTGTTCTGTGTTCAGCTCGTTTCCTTGTAGATCACACCTGATTTCTCTGGCCACCCGTCAGAACACCTGAGCCAACGCAGACTGATTCTGACTTGTGAACTTATTCGTTTTCAATGAGGCTACAGTGATCATTCCCAAGTACGATTCGTTCTTCCCATTTTTTTCTTCATCTTTTTGAACAAGCAACTCCAAGCAGCAGTAACCTGTAAAACCACTGGCAGGTGAGCATGTGGAGGGTCCACTCTTCATGTTCTGGGATGGAAGCTACCCTCCTGTTAAGCAGAGTGAGGGTCTGCTTGATGGGTACTTTCTTTCCATGGTGGCTGGGCTTTGCTTCAGGTGCAATGCAACCATCAGAATGAACTCTTGAACTCAAGAGGGAAAGGCAAATATCTTTAGATAGGTGGTTTGGTCTATTCTGAGATATTGTGTGAAGATGTTTAAAACAGAATGTAAGAATATGGAAGGGGTAAACAAGTCACCTTCAGGATTTGAGGTGGATTTTTGGAAGTGAAAGAGCAATTCGTTGTCCTGTACATTTTATTTCTCTGAAAAGAGGTTGTTCGGATGCTTACATGTTTTGAAGATTTGTTCTCCAAATCCTATAGATAGAGAATTTATGGGAAAATGGGAAAGCCAGAGGCCCATATTTGCAGAGAACAGTGTTGAGAGGAGTATGGAAAGTCTCGAGAGACATACTGCAAACTTCAAGGAGGATCTGTAACCAGGCTAACGCAGCCTGAGGAGCTGATAACTAGAATGTTACATATGTGGATATTGCATGTGTTACGTGTTACATGTGTGAATATTCAGAGACACCCACAGGCACTGTGTAAGCTGGGAAAAGACAAACTAGGAGTGCTGATTAGGTACTCCCCCGCCTTTCAGTGTTCCTCACATTTTAATGTGCTCTCTTGGAATCACCCCTTTTCTGTGTTATTTCTTCTTCCAGATTTGGGTTTGGGTATGATCTGTGATGGCAGAATATCCTGGCTCAACAGCTGACCTCTTAGTCCGTCTTCAGGATGAAAATGTTGGGAAAGCAGGCGAAAAGACAGCAACTTCAGAGTACGCAGCCTGGAGCTGAGTGTATTAATTGTAAATTGGTGTTTCCCACTGTTTCCTATGGATTTGCTGTGAGTGCATACAGAATTCCCAGCAAGATGGGACAGGTTTCTATTGATCTACGCCGTATAACTATTTGGCTCAAGCGAGCAATAGGTTGGTACATCTTGCAGTGCAATATTCACTTACTACAGTGCGGTCACTAAGAGATCTTGCTCACTAAAGCCTATTCAAGCAAAACACTGTGTCAGGGCCATGAAGGCACCAATAAGCCTTAATTGTCCTGACCAGCTCCACCTGGGACCCACCCCACCTGGGACCCATTACTGCAGGAGCTCTATTTAAGCTGTGCTCTGGAGGCTGCTCTGTTTTTGAGCTGTAGGTGTACTTGTTTCTGGTCTTGCTCCTGACTTGTTCTTTGGATTTGCCAGATTGTTGCTTTGCTTTTGCCTGAACTGTCTATGGGATGTTTTGCTGTTGCTGGTCCTGCTTCGCTGGCTCTGGTGCTATGGGGCTGTGCCTTGTTGGTGGGGTTGCTGCCCAGCCTGTGTTGTGGCTGCCCTCTGCTTGCCTTTGTTCTTAGAGCTGCCCTGTTCTTGCTGCTCCCTGCAGGTAGGAAATTCTCTATGACTTTTCTAATCGTATTTGTTTTCAATGTTGTTATTCCGCTCTAAAGAACTTCTATAAAATGCAGCTCAAATTGAAGGGCTGTAACAGCTAACAGAATACAAACCAAGCTTGAGAGTCAAGTTGCCTCCTCCAAAAAGTTATAACTGTTATTTTCAACAAAAATCAAAGTAATTCAAAGTAGTAATGTATGTATGTATTTTGAAAGCAGTGTTAAGACAACTGAAAGGGTTAGCAGTGGAAATTGCTGTGGGGAAAAAAAAACCAAACCTCTCTATCTGCTGATGCTTACTTTTAAAAATTAATTTGGACCTGGGTGGTTTCATCATGTTTGAAATGCAAATGCTAATCTTGGTGGCTTCATCATTATTGTTTTCTGTTATTATTATTGATTTTCTTAATTCTAGCACAGTTATCTTGCCTGTGTGCTTTCTGAATTGATAAGTGGTGTCACCTACCTGGCTTTGCAGAAGGGGAAGAGAAACATAAGAAAAAAGTTTTTTTTATGCGATGGGCGGTGGAGGAGTCTGTCTGGCTCTGCAGAGACCCAGGAGCCGTGCCCCTAAAGCAGTCACTGTTACGTGTCCCCGTGGCTCTGTGTGAAGAAAACAGGGCTGGCTATGGGAAGCACGCTTGGCTGAAGCATTTGCTTTATTCACCTCTTCTTGCCCTTCCCAAAGGCTGAGGCCAGACTCAGTGCACCTGTGGGCAGGATGTAAAAGAAGAATGAGATGGGTTTCTCATGGCCAGATTGCTGATAGTGAGGGAGGAGAACAAGGGACATTTAATTCCCCTCACTGTGGCTTTTCCAAATGCAGGAGGGACTTCCCAGCCATTTCGGTCCCTGCACATAGCTTGGGGGCCCAACAGTGGCTCTAGACACACGCTGTTTTCATAGGCTGCAATCTTCGAACAATTTATTAAGTGGCAGATTTACTTGCAGCAATGTAGATATGATTGCCAAAGAATATAATTCGGCATCCTGCAATGAGAACTCCGGGTTTTAGTGCCTCTGCTGTTCAGTACCGCTCTGTCACATCGTGAAAGCCCTGCTTGCACAATTTAGAGCCACTGTGAACCAGCTGAGTAAGAAATCATCTGCAAAATGCTGCATGTATGCTTAAAGTGTTGGTCTGTTCAGGAGACTAAGCAGCCCATGGGCTTTGGGTTTATTCTTTTTGTTTGGCTGGTTTTGTGTGGGTTTTTGGCTTTTTATGGTGTGGTAGATTTGGTGGGTTTTGTGTGTGTTTGGTGTTTTTTGTTGTGTTTTTTTTTTTTAATATCAAAAAGCAAGTTGCCTTAGGAATCAAACAGTTATCCCAAAATCAACTGTTGTTTAGCAACAGAGAGAGGTGACAAGCCAAATTATTATTGCTCTTTTCCTGTTATCACAAGCCAAACTATTCTTGCTTTTTTTTCCTATTATCACAAAGCAAAGTGTGTCACTGCGACCCTCAACCATGTGTTTATTTTGTTTCGAAATGATGTGTGACAGCAAGCGAAGTCTATATGCAACCATTTACCAGTTCTGCTGTTGGATTTAATAAATGCTGTTTGAGTTTATATTCCCTTACTGGCTTATTTTGGGGAATTGCCCACCGCTGTGAAATCTGAAAGTTCAAGAGAAGCTACTATGAAAGGGAATATCTAATTTCTTTACTCTAGCTGCTGTTTCATTGGCTCAATTAATCTACATTTGCAAGTCTCTCAATTTATGGAAAATTGTTGGAGTGGCAGCGTGCACTATGCATAGCTGAAAGCTGGACTTTAATGAATGTGGGCTGTTTAGTACATAGACATAGGCTGGCCTTTGAAATCCATCAAGGCTTGTTGAGCCTGCTCTGAATAATTTCAAGAAATCAGTGTATAATTAATGAAAAAGGCTATCAGATATTTTGCCTATGGGCTATCATCCTTATTTCCAGCAAATGTAAGGATTGTCCAACAGTCTGTGTTAAAATTTCTGTGCTTGTCCCCCTCCTTTAGACTGGCTCTGCTTGCACACTAGTGTGTTTTATTTATGCAAAATATAAATTGATAAACAGAATGACAGTTGTTCAGTAGTACACCTGAATTGGAAGTAAAATTATTTCTATAATGCACCTCGTGTGAGGAGTGTATTTCAAACCATGTGCCTTAGCTCAAATTCTGGTTTCTGTTTGCTGACGTGAAACTGCAGCCTGAAAAAACTTTCTGAAGGATTCCATCCAGGATGATGTTCTTGTCACTAAAGGCTTGGGTGCAATACTAATTTATGTCAGATTTGTCATCTGGTAATTTGTCATCAGGCCTTGGAGGTTATAGGCGCAGTCACTGTGGTGAGTTGGCACTGGCTAGGAACTGGACTTTGGATAAACCCTGGTGGCAGGTTGGCGTGCTGGCTTAGCCCCCGTCCCCCCAAGGAGAGCTGTTGTGAAGTGGAAAGTGCCAGGGAGGCACTGGGTTGCTGTGGGCTGAGTGTCTCATGAAGGTTGGAAAAGACCTCAAGGATCATCAAGTCCAACCATCAACCCAACACCACCCAACCCACTAACCCATGTCCCCAAGCACCACATCTACACGTTTCTTGAATCCCTCCAGGGATGGTGACTCCACCACTGCCCTGGGCAGCCTGTTCCAATGCCTCATCACTCTTCCAGTGAAGAAATTTTTTCTAATATCCAGCCTAAACCTCCCCTGGTGCCTGGTTCCTCTTGTCCCATCACTTGTCCCTTTAGAGCAGAGCCCAGCACCCCCCTCACTGCACCCTCCTTTCAGGCAGCTGTAGAGAGTGATGAGGTCTCCTCTGTCTCACTCTGCTAATAGCTGGATAACAAGGTTCCCACACCTTTGTGGGTCATGTTCTTGTCTGAGTCACCTTGTAGCTATCCACATTCAGCTAGCATTTATTGAAAATAGTTAACCAGCATTGCGCCCTGCTCCTCTTGTAGTGAGGGCTGTGCGTGCAGAGGTGAATTTCAAAGGATCTCTTGAAAGTCATGAGATGCAGAAAACACAGCAGCGAGGGGGAAGAAGAAAGTTTCAGCTGAAGGTATCTCATGGGGAGCGTGTGGACAGGCTTGTCTGGATTGCAGATCAAATGGGGAAACAGAGCTCTGGTTCAGTAAAGGGCTGGACCTTGTTTACCTGCTCTGAATGTTTGATTGGTTCCACTTAATGATAGACTCATTGTGGTTCTTTTCACCTGTGCAATTTGAAATGCTCTACAGAAATGGGGGGGAAGGAAGAGGAAAAGTGTGGTATTTACTGCTGTATAGCTGCCAGAATTCCCTTTTTGGATATATAATACGTAAGTATATCAGTTATACAAATTTATATAGCAACATGAGTACATGATAAAAATATGTGTAGAGAATCCATTTGTCTTAGTGAAACAGACAATTGTATTACTGACAAGTATTAAAAAAAGGCAATTTTTTTGGCTGCAGTTCCTGCTTAAAACCTCTACCTTAGGGACAGCTTGTCCTAATGTCACCAGGCTAATTCCACACCTGCCGAGTTTTCCCTTCCTTATTTTTTTCCTCATTGGCTTGACCTGCTGTTCTGGTTGTTAATCTTGCCGAGTATTTTTTTTTTAATGAATTATAGAAAGGAATCTATTTAATTGTGTAAAACCTGTAAATCCAATAAATGCCTTTTTGCGAGTAGGAGAGGGAATTTTGTGCCACGGGTCTTGACCAAGAATTATGATTTTATTTAAATTATCTCAGTTTTTCCTCCTCTGACTTCTCTCCTGTGCTTTGCTCAGGCTGCATTGCCTTTCTCACTGGTTATAAAACCCAACCCATATTATGCCCAAAAACAACACTGGCAAAGTATATCATGTTAGCTGCACCACAGGATAAAAGAAACCATAATATTTTATGTTTTTAGTCAAAGTTTAGTGGCTGAAATGTCAGCCTTGTAGCTCGTTAGGCTCTTCAAGGGTTCAGAGTTTATAGGAAAAGATGATGACTTTCTTCTGTATTAAAAATGAACTATTTCAGCCTTGGAAACTGCTCCTTAATTAAAAAGTAAATTGTATTATATGTTCACCATGATGAATTGGTAATAATTGGATGTTTTTATTACCTTGCACATCAGTAAAATGGCATAGTATTTGTGCGTGGGAAATCAAAAATAACCTTTGAATTCTGTTTCAGTGATAGGCTCTTTCATTGTCTATAAGCATAGGTATTACTTTAGTTTCTTTTGTGGCTTAATGCTTTTATTATCTTGAGTGTCATACAGAAATAAAAAAAATCTTTTTCATCACATTTTAAATATTATTCTGTAATAAACCTTGACTGTGCCATTAAATCTTCAGGGGCTTTTAACTGCTTTTACAGTAACAGAATTTACATTTGGGCATAATGTAGCTGTTAGTTCAAGTACAGGACATTTGGGGAATGGTTTTAACTCCATAAAAAAAGATATTTGTTTCTTTTTTTAGCGTTAAATATTGTCCAGGCTGCAAAGGAGGCGAGAGCGCAGAGCTGCTGTCAGTGCGATGCACAGAGGTGTGGTAGGACCGCTGGTCCTTCACCAGTTATTCCTTCCAAACCAATCTGGAGGGCTGCTGGAAAGCATTTAGCCTGAGGGGTCTGAGCTTGCTGGCCAGCCTTGTGTGCAAGCAAGAAGACTCATGCAAATGCAGAGATGTTGTGCAGTCAAATTGGAGCATATTGTTCTGTAATATTTTGAAAAGTACTATGAGAACCTGAACCCGACTGTGGAGTAGAGCTACCTGTCTATCCAAGGAGGGGAGGGATATGGAATTTATTCAGCTAAACGAGGTTTCAAAATCGGGGGACTTCTCGGTGCAAGTGATGCACATCGGGGGAGATGACCTGATTTTGCCTGGTGGGAGGTTTGGATAATAACAATCCAGATAAACATGTCCCTAGTGTGCTCTGTATTGTATTTAAATACCAACTTGTGTCACTGCCACATTATTTAAATAAATACTGCTTGTACTAGCTATCAAAATGACAAGGTTTCTGTAGGGAAGAAAGGCATCTCCTCTTCTGTGTTCTGTTGTGAAGTCATTGTGATCAAAACTTATGAGATTACGGGTGGTTTTGGGAGGAAGAGTGAAGTCCTATACCCTGCATCCTAATTTCACTGCGGAATAAAGAACAAGGTAAAACCTGGGAGACAAGTTTTTGTTCCTAAAACTTCCCATGATTAGCAAACACAACAGGGATAAAGGAAGTTGGGCTCAGTAAATTGCTTTTTGTTCCAGCTTTCTCTTTGTTCAAGCTTGCCCTAGTGTGATATCTGTTCTTTCAGTGTGAATTCTTGTTAGTGATGCCGAGAGTTTTGATTCAACAGAACTAAATGTCTTCGTGTCTCTCAAGCTCAAACCAATTTCTCAATTTTCTGAATTTGGCCAAAATAAATCCTTTCAGGGTCTCCTCATGGCTTGTGAAGAAAAAAAAATAAATTCTGATCCCTGAGCTCTGCTGAAACATACTCAAAGCCAAAAACTGAGCTCACAGGTAGTAATGTCAGGTGCAGTGTTGTGCTTTATGTAGGTAAAATCAATTGAAAAGTGATGGTTTTTGACTTGAGTTCTGTCATCTAAAAAGGAATTTTTTTCCTATTTGAAGGAACTTGGCTTCTTAATTTCTTTTTTTCTATTTTTCTTTTGTAGTAGAGTAAGGAGAAAGCGTGCATCTGTGATGCAAGATAGTCATGGTATAGTAAAGGGCTGCTGAAGCCACACGGTGTTTTAATAAATCTGTTTTCTAGTCCTAGGGATATTTAAAGTAGAATTTTGGTCTAGGAAAAAGCAAGTGTCAGATGCAATCAGGCTATTTTCCTTTAGTAGAATTACTGCTTCGCTTTCACTGTGGCTTAATAGTCGAGCATCCTTGATGACTACTCATTGTATGTGTGGGTAAACTTACAGAGGAGTACAAACAGAAATACCCTGACCCCATTCAGCCCTTCCCAAACCACTCGTCAGGCTCTGCAGGACCTCTCCTTCCTCCTGTCACATCAGGCTGGACCACACCACTTCAGACAGACAGGTCTGGTCTCGTGAGACTGCGCACATCTGCATGCAGGGTAGGGTTTAGCTCTGCGGCATCTGACATGGAGCACTCCCTGTCACTAATACTGTGTTTGTACCAAAAGTCAGGTGACAATCCCAGAAATACTGTCCCAAGCTGACACTGATGTTACTGTTTTCCAATTTCCTGAACCTAGTGCTGCCTCTTCCTAACTGGACAATGAGTTGCTCGCCCTGTGCCTTTTGAGTAGTTTTGAAATCCAGTGTCTCAGTTCCTGGTTTGGAACCTGAACAGCTGAAAACTTAAAGGATATTGAACTTTGCTGATCTGCCATCTTGTGTATAAATTCCAGTAGATAGCCTGTGTGACCTCTATGATGTTAAATTATACTTTTTTACGTTAAGGAAAGCAATCTCAGCATTCATGTTACATAGTTTGTTACCCCTTTGGATGCTACTGAGTGTTTTGTAGCGTAGGAATGGCTGAATGAAGCTCAGTTGGGCATGCTGTGTTTTCTGTTTCATAGCCATGTGACAGCAAATGGAGTAAAACTCAAACTGACTTCAGTATGAACGAGGTTCTGACTCTGTGTTGATATGAGAGACGTAGGTAGTAGTGGCAACTGCCCTGGTTGACTGCACATAAGCAACTCTGCTTTAGGGGTTTCTGATAGCTGTAACATTCTGATCTTTTAAACTTCAAATTTTTCCAGGTCTCTCCCCGATTTATATAAACTTTTTTTCACAATTTAAATATGAAAAATATTTGCCAACAATTTTGGAGAAAGAATATTAAAAGATGTTTACTTCATTACACACCCGTGAATCAGTATCTGCCTCGCTCACCTCTGTCTGCCACTCTAGTGTTTTAAGACTGGAGGCATTTTTGGGTTTTAATTCTTCTGTGCAGAGGAGTGCCTTTGAGTGCCCTGGTGAATGTCTCTTCTAAAGAAGACTGACACTAAAAAATGCTGTTTGAGTCTGCCCTGCAAACCTGTAGTTTTGTAGCTTTGCTAAGATGGAAGGTGGGATTTACTGTCATTTACTAAGGAAACTGAAGCCTTTTTGTTATCATGGTTTGCAGTGGTGTGTACTCTATCCCAGCAGATACAAGTACGTTCAGGAATATTCCGAATGTTGTAAAGTATGCAAGAAAAGAGAGGTGGTAAGAAGTCTAAAAGGCCCATAGCCTGGTGCAGATCTGCTGTGCTAAAGGCATTACGTGTAGGATGATGGGTGGGATACTAGTATGTTCTTGCCAAGTCTTTGTCGTTAACCTAAGAGGAGCTATGGATCCAAGGTGCTGATCCCCCAGGATAAGCACACCTGCCTTCACCATGCCTTTAGGATAGTAGATAACCTCCTTCTACCATGTCAAGAAATGAAGCCAAGGAATTCCTTGGGAAGATGTGGGTCCCTCCCCTGTTGGTGAATGTCATCATGTGAATGGAAACCATTGATACTTCTGCTGAGGGAGCTTGTGACATCCAAGTTGATATGGAAATAAGAAGATGCTATCCCTTCTGGAAGGTGAAAATCACGTGATTGCTCTTTGAGAATTATGATTATTCTGTTTTTTTGCTTTTATTTATGAGGGTTAAAGAAAAAGAAAATTCATATTAACCCTCTCCGAAAAACTACTCTGATTCACGTGTCTGGCTTTATGTAGGTTGTTTGGAAAAGAAACAAATATAATCTCATACTCTGTACACCTGTATTTCCTGAAGGGTCAGGTTAACTGTTCTGATTCATAACAGAATTTATTTGTGAATGCTCAAGAAAGTAATTCTTGACCTAAAACATTATTTTGGGAGGCTCTGTGCTGTTCTGCAGGCAAAACGGGAGCTCTAGGCCTTCCTGTAAGCATAACCACCTGTGTGTTCTATGTTGTTCTGTTATATTTAATATCTACATAATGTAAAAAGGCTTAAAAACCAGGGCCAGAACCTTCACTGGAGTAGGTGACAGGTTTCTTGCCTCAGCACTCTCCCATTGCTATAACTGCAAAAGTCTGTAAGGCGGTTCTCCTGTGGAGCAAGTTCAGTTCCAGTAAAGCAAAAATCCTACATGTGGTACCAGCATCTGCATTGTATCATCATCTTCTTGCATGGGTTGCATTGGCCCAATGATAACATTTCTTGGTGCCTCTTGTACCTGTCCATTTTATTATTTTTTTAGAAATAAGGAAACAACAGTGTTTCTCCCCCCTTGCCCTGAGATTTTACTCCCAAACTACTTTGATTTATTCCTAAATTAATCTAGTGCCACCCTCCCTTTCAGGCATCCTATAAACTTACACAGTGGACACAACTTGGCACTTATCTGCTTGTTACTTGGGTAAACTGACCTAGTTCTTATTTTTTTTTTTTTTACCAAGATGCTCGTATCAAATTTGAGCACTCATTGGGAGTGTGAAGTGATGGGTTTAGGTACTAATGACAGAGTGTGTGCTTTGATCTCGTCATTCATCTCAGCCTTTTTGTGCTTTGAGTTTTCATCACTGGTCAGCAGTTACATAGTTGCTGGATTTTCAATTGTAAATCACCAAGTTCTGCATTAAAATTCATTTCTACATAGATACTTTTAAAATAATTGCCCTGAACTATTGGGTTTGTTGTTACTTGCAAAGATAGCCAGAGTGATTGTAGGGTGATATATGTGTGCACAGTATTCTCTTCATACAGAAGCTTTCCATGTAATAGAAGCAAATCTTACGACAGCTGTAGTCACTTTAGAGTGAAGGCAGTTTCTTACATAAAACATAAATTTTGTGTTTTAAATGCGGGTTTATTTGTGGTGGTTCTTTTACCAGCTAAAAATGTAAGCTACTACATAAATATTTGTTTGGGTGTAGTTGCAAAGTGACAGAGCAATGTCTCACGTACATTATTTTATTGATGGAACAATGATTGATGTCTTTAGAGAAACTTGGATGATGAAAGGAATTATTTCTGTGCTAGCACCATTTCCAAGGGGATTTCAAGCACTTACTGTCTTTTCAGACGCAGCTATATAACATGGCATATACGTAACAGCTATGGAGATGTGTTGTCGTTCAGTTTGGGTACTCTTGATGGTATTTCTGCTCTCTTGTAAGATGTTCAGGAGTGTGCAGAATTCCCAGGTTCTTTTTTTTGAACAAATCTGGAAGTCTGGGAAATCCATGTGTGTTTCGATTTAACGAGCAAGTGTTTAATGTCTGAGCTTTCTGCTTCATTTGTCACTCTCACATTTCGGTCTCCCATATTTAAAAACAAAACATCTCGCTGGGAGACCTAAAAGGAATAAATGAAACATTTTGCTAGTGCTCTCTACAAAGGATGTCTGTGACAGCCTGTGGATAACTCACTCTCTCGGTGTTCCCTCTAAGAGTGCTTCATCAACGTAGGTACTGAAAAACAAGGGGAAGGGAGATCTTTTCTTGTGTGAAGCTGAGGGATCCAGCATTTCAAGTGTGTTCTGCCTAGTTCTGCCACAAATTATTGGCTGATTTTGATCAAATAATTGCAACTACATTTAATTTCATCTAAATAGTGGGGACTGTTACAGGAATGCAATAATTTGACGGTTTAACTGTGACAATCTGTGCTTGAAGAACTGAAATTACAGAGTAAAAGCCTTTATGATGATTTATTAATAGACCTTTTCAATGAAAATTTGAGGCAGGTGCATGTGCCTCATGGGCTGCTGTAATGACTTGCTTCCTGATATGTATGAGGTTTATTGTAACCCTGCAAAACTACTGTACCATGTAATGCACATACATGGACTCAGCTCTGTCTCCATCTTCTTTAATTATTCATTTAAACAAAAGACCTTTTTTTGCAATATTTAAATATATCTTTATTTTCTGATTAATGTTGTAACACAGCTTTTTCTTTGGCTGTAAATAGTAAGGAAGTTAAAAGAAGCACTGACTGAATAAAATATTCCAAAAACATAGTGTTTCGGGATGTCACTTACGCCAAGATACCCAACAGAGTCATCTGGCCTGTTGAAATGACAAATACAGCTATGAGTTAAGAGGTTTGCCACTTTTTGGCATTATCCAGGGATGAATAACTTGGGGAAAATGATAAGAAAGAGTGGTAGTACTGGAAGATCTCTAGGGCACAGAGCAGGTGTGTGAGGGTTCCTTACACATATGCTCACTGTTTCAGAGTATCTGAGGAGTTGCTTGTCTGAGTCCTTCACTCTAAATTACTTTCTCTCAACAGTTATGATCAACTCTCTATCCTGTCCCAAAGCAGGTAGTAAGATATGAGACGACTTGTAGGTGTAATCCAGACTCTTCTCTCTGGGTCCTGTATGGTTGCATCTCTCCTAGGGTAATTTGGCTGGGAATTGCTATCGCTGACAAGATAAACTAGGGCTTGATAATCTTGCAGCAATTATAAAAGTCTTTTGTGACATCAGATGCTTTTTTTTTTCTTTCCCACAGGCGGATGCACCTTTAATACATGAGATTATTTACAGAATCTGCGACACTCCCTTATGGGCTCTGCTCTCAGAAAGAAGAGCTGGAAAAGCACCCACAATGCAGCTGTGGGATAAACAGCCTGCTTTACCCTTCAGAGCTCTCCTGCTGCTTCGATGGAAAGTATGATGGATGGACAAAGCTCACGGAAAGAAATAAAGAGCTCTCGGCTAGCTGAGGAGGAGATTCTAACCTCGGAGTCCCAGGAATGACTTTTCAGTGAACCCAATTATCCTTGTCAGGCTGTAACAGTAGCAAGGAGTGTTGATCCTTTCATCCTGCCCCTTTAACGTGGTCACCATCAAGAGCTCTGCAACTACTTGAGACAAAACTGACCTTTGGACTTGCAAAAAGGAGGTTCTGAACTTTCTTGATTGTGGAAAAAAACGTAAAAGAAAAGTCAGCATCGGCTTGATAGATGGGTGTGTCACTCTAGCCTTGTAAAGCTCACCTAGGAAGGAACCAGTCAGATCACCTGGTCTGGAAGAAGCAAGTGCTGAAACTCTGTAAGGAGAAAACTTTATTAAAAAAAAAAAAGAAGAAAAAGCTTTATGACAAAATTTCTAGGTGATCTGAAGTGTCAGAAAAACAGATGGAAGAGAGAGGCATTTTAAAGAGAGAGTTCTGAACCTGCCCAGCGTGAACTCCTTCCTGCCAACTCATGTATCTGCATCTCCTTCCATCTTGCTCCTTGCTGTTTTGGAAGACAGTGTTCCAGACAGGTAAGCTTGCTTTTCTTTACTTCTAATCTCTAGCAGTTCAGGAGACCTTAAGAAGTGTGGTGGTGGTTAGTGGTGAGGTTTGGTTTTGGTTTTCCCCAAATATGTCAAGGTATGGCCTTGGTAAAAATTGTGGTTGGTCTGCAACTTTTCAGAAGTTTATGGCTGTCTTGATGGATGCTTCCTTGAGATGTGCTACAGAAAATCCAAATCATGACAAACTGTGTGTAGTGAATGTGTAGGATAAAAATCTTTTGAGATCATCTGTGGTAGGTGCTGCAGTGTAATCACCTGGAGTCATTGCAAGGCCCCATTAATGGTACAGATTTTTAGACCAGAATTTGTTCCTTCTGTATCTTGCATACTTTTCTGGGGTGGAAATGTTTCAAAGGTCATAAAGCTGTCCCTTCTGCCAGCTGTAGTTTTTGAACAATCGTAGTTTGCTGGAGCCTTGACTCTGCTCTCGCTGGAAGATGTCTCCCCATGTTTCAGATCTGTTTAGATGCTGCAGGTCCATTGGAAATGTGTGCTCTGTAATGGGGGCTCTGGTCAGACTTGGAGTCTGTTGGTTTGCTATGACCCTCAACACAAAGTAAATATAGTACCTAAGCAAAGCGTCGGTGAAATTACTTGGTGCCTCTTTGATAGCTTGGCTAAGAAAAAAAATAACCCTTTACTGAACATGTGTGAGCAGATGCCAAAGATCTCTTCAAAGATTTGGAGGATTAAGCAATAGGTGAGAGGGAAATGGTCTTCCTCTTCCCTCCCTTTCAAAAATAGCTGTGTTGACTGGGGCAGATATACTTCTTGTATCACTCAATGCGATGTGCTGAGTCTTAGTGAGAGGGATGCTTTATTTAAAGTAGCGTTTCATAAAAAAGATTAATTTCTCAGAAGCGAAAAGCAAAGCTTCCTGAAAGAACTCTGATGTTGATCCAATTCCATTAGTTTCAAGTTTTTGATGCCTGCTGAAGCGTAATGTTGCCTCAGAAGCAAAAGGAAGGGACTTTTTCACAGATTGTAAGGAAGTTGTGACATTTTTCAGATTCATAATAGTTTCTCAGAAGTTCCAGCATTAACTCTTTTATGCAATCATAAATCTGAACTGAAAAACCCCCTTTGTTCCCCATACCAATTATATTTTTAGGGTTGATCAGTTGCTACAGTTTGTGCGTACCACAGGCTCTCAGTTCCTAGGAATATGTTTAGCTTTGCTGTGCTCTGTCTTTCCAAAAATTTCCGCTCAGCCTTTCCTGCTTTTCATTATTGTATTTTGCTGAAGTTAATGGATTTTGCAGTAGCATAGCTGTTAATGTAATTAAAACACTTAAATATAGAGGAGCTGATATTCCAGAAAATGTTTGAGAAAGCTGAGAAGTGGGGCTGATATTTTTCTTGTCTAGTAATAAAACAGATATGCTATTTCATTGCAGGTTCAGTAGTAATTATTTACACTGAATAGAGAAATGGAGCAAAACGTTCTGCCCCAGGCTTTTACTGGATCTTGTTTCAAGCTAAGCAAAAGGACTTTACTTTCTTTTTCATGGAGTGGAATGCAGATGATCTGAAAAAATGTGACTGGGCAATAAGAGTATGGTAGGATGCTATCTGAGGAAACCAGCAGAAATCAGGGTAGGATGTTCCCTAGAGGGTCAACCAGTGCTGCTCTGCTGGCTTCTGGAGGCACCAGTCTGTGCAGGAAGTGTGAGGGTCTGGCCCTAGGTGACTGATATATGTTCTTAGAAGTGGGTTCCTTATTTTCCTCTTTTGTGAGTAAGTTATTCATCTAGAGAAATTTCTATTGGTTTGATGTCAGAAAACAAGGTTGTTTTGAGTACCCCAAAGAGTCTGTAATCAACAGATGAGGCATTTACATGCTTCCAGGGGAAAACTGGAGTGGAAGAATAGTGTGGAGGAGGAAGAGTGTTGCTCCTTACCAAGGCAAGTCAAGTGTTGCTGCTTTGACACTGGGAGGGGATGTTGCACGGGGCCACAGACTGGGGCACGGAGGTGCCTGAAGTAGTGGGGCTCTTCAGTGTCGAAGTGGAGCAGCAGCATGCGGCTCCATTAAAGAATCTTCTGTGGGGCTTACTGGTTTTGGTGTGGATTTTGATGGCTCTGCTAATGCTGGTACCTGAATGTCAACGCGCTGCTTTGCGGTATAGATAACTCATCTAAGATCAATATTGTGTATCAGCTAAGCTGCATGTCACTGCAGCTTTACTTTTGGTACTTTTTCCAAAATATGAATAACATTGAAAAACTGGTTGATACTGCATGATAATTTAAAGCCAGGAGGAGAGTGAGTAGTTCCAGTATGAACCCAAACTACATGAAGAGACAATACAATATCAAGTCAAGTTGAGAAATGTCAATAGGGTAAAGGAAGGGGTAATGACTTGTGTGTTTTAGAATGACTATATTTTTAGTTGGTTATGGGGTTTTTTGGTTGTTTTGTGTGTGGGTTGTTTTTTTCTTTTTTTTACCCTTGGAGTAACTGCATCAGACTCTTGAGACAAAGCAGATGAAAGATGAGTACACATTAAGGATAGAACAGTGAGTAAAGGACACTTCCCAGTAATTTTGTATTGCATCTTCCAGTATATCCTTGCAGAATGTATATTCCTATTGTCTTAAAAGCATGTAATGCCGTGGAGGAGAAAGCTCATGAAAAGAGAAAGTTCAAGCACAAGAGCTGAGAAAAGAGATGAGAGATATGTGAAGGAAAGTGTTCCTTATAGAAAGTAAAGTAGATATTAATGGTTAGATTTCATAAATGCTAACGGCTTGTAGGGCAGGCACCACTCCCAGTAACCCCCCCAACCAACCAAGCAACAAATTCCAAGAAATACTCTTTATGCAGCCGGTAATGTGGTAATGCTAACAGTCGTGCTGTAAGGAAATACTACCCTAAAGGAGGGATTACTGG
Organism: Pterocles orientalis; assembly: GCA_011057875.1. Classification (NCBI taxonomy): domain Eukaryota; kingdom Metazoa; phylum Chordata; class Aves; order Pterocliformes; family Pteroclidae; genus Pterocles; species Pterocles orientalis. Next base: position 367,829 of record WKFP01014149.1, read on the forward strand.
AAGAGTGAACTTTTTCGTGCTTCGTGTATAAGACAACTGCCTAAGTGGTGGGGTTTTAGATTAAATGTGCCTTGAACAAGCTATTCCCAGTTATTTACTGCAAGGTTTCTGAAGGGAAATATTCTTTTAGGTGACGTGGAGGGTTTGTGCCATGCTCATGTTATGTTGCCCTAGCTAGTTACAGCTTGGTCATGAAATGAAGCTGGATCTCGGATCTGTGCCTCCAAACGTTACTGAACAGCCTGCTGAAGCACCTTACCTTGCCCCTAGGATGCTCAGCTAGGTAAAACACTGCTGACAGATTATAGCAGCTCCTATCATCCTTGTTTGGTTTCCTTTGATCTTTGCAAACAAATCACAGTTTGTTCAAAAACAACTGAAGGAAGCAGAAGCTGTTAATTTTCTCAAAATTATTTGTGTGCAAACCTATACCCTGGCTTTGGTGGCTGCTTGTGGAAATAAGCCTTGGATTCCTTTAAAGTTTGATATACCTCCAGAACTGTTTTGAAACTTGATTTATTTCTAATTAAAATGCAATCTGAACCCATGTGAGGGTTTTTGTTGCAAGAACAGTTCTAGAAAAGTAAAGTTCTTATATCTTGGGGACTAGCTGCTATTGTACTGGTTTATATTACAGTTGCTAAATTCACCCCACACAAGTCTCATTGACTTCAGTGGGAATTTTCCTTGAACAAGAATTAAATAGTCTTCAGAATGAGTTCCCCTATGAATTCAGAATATTAGATATTGGCTCAAGTTATGTTACATGCTGTCAATTTTCCACCTGTTAAAATTCTTGGAGCAGACGCAATAAAATTTCTTCAAGCTCGATAAGAAAAGTTACATGTAGTTTGAATTCTCTGCAGGAGCCTAGGAGTTTGGCTGGAGTTTCTGAAGGCTGCTCTGAGGTTTTCTTACAAGAAAGGAGTTTTTTGTACTAAGCTCCAGATTTCACCCCGTCAATTCTGCATTACTTTAGTGTTACATATTTAAATAAAGAGAAGTCACTTTTTTATTTTTAAATAATAAAGGCAAGAGCATAACAAAAAAAGCACAGCTCAACATGGGTCTTTGACCTTGAAAGAAGACCCACAATACTTTATTTATATGGGTTTTGTGTGTGGTGAGAGAGAAAATGTAAGTAGTATATAGGAAATTGAGGATGGGATTGTCATTAGTCATGCAAAATTGCAGGTATACATCTTCCAATGATTGTGTTCCTTCATAGGAGAGCAAACTTTGGGATTTGAAACATTTTTAGTCTTTCTTGGCTTTTCTAGACGTGCTGATCTGTCAGGGGAAGTGTGTGCCTAAAGCTAGCAGAGGGACGTTGTAACGGAATTAACAAGTGCTGACTGGACTTTTTTTCTTTTATTTTGCTGACTCAAAGTGATGGATTGGAAATAATTGTCATTTAGCTTGATCCTGCCTGTGAAGACTCCTTCTAAGTACCTTCTTCAGGTTTTTCATCCCACAATTTTTTTAAATAGACACCTTCCCTGTAATCAAATACATCGGACAGGATGTGGATGATTTTGATATTCATTCATATACTCTTTATCTACTAAAATATATATTTATATATATAGAATACTTAGTTTTGAGGCTGTATTAGCCAATAGTCAAGAGGCCCACATGTACTAGATTCATAAACATCACAAGTTCTGGTGATTAAGTCAAGGAAAGAAGAACTTATAAGAATCTTCCACACTGAAGTTAATTTTATTTAACATTTTTGTGCTGAACACCTTATGTATAATATACCCTTGTGAACCGACAACCTTTTTTGTCGTGTCCCCCCCCGACTCCTTCTCACTGGACCATACAGTTATTTATTTCTCTGTGTAAAACAGGCTTTGGTAACGTCCCTGTCGTAGCAAGTAGAAGCTCCAGGTTTTAAGACAGAGCCAGGCTGAAGCGTCACCTGTGGGATTCCTCTCCTGGGCAGTGTGGAAGTAGGAGCAGTGTTTGTTTTAGCTTGGAAATTCTCTAGAAGATACTTTGGCAGTAAATAATAAAACAGTACCTAATTTTATTTTGAAGTAAGCACACCAGATAAGACTACTTAATTTAGTTCTTCGTTGGTTGAGCTTCTATAGACTCCTCTGAGTTAGTTGAAGTGATGCTGAATACAAATGTGGAAAGCTGGGTTTTGGCATATTATGTCTAATACAATTGTGATTGAAAATACTTCTTGTAATAGGGATGGCACTGAAGGTAGTGCATCACAAAAAAGCCTTTATTGTTATGGAGCGTGTGATGAACCAGGCAGTGTGTGCAAACAAGTGGGAAAAGTGTTGTGCTACACTGATATTCAAAAACCCCCCATTTTTAGGATAGACTGAGGACTTTTTGTCTTCCGTTTTAGTATGAGCTGATATAATTTATCATCTCAAGTTCTCCTGTGCAGATCTGGCTACCTTGGAATCCAAGACTTTGGATGAAGCTGTTTTATCTTAGCGTCTGGCGCACAGTGAAAAATACGAAATATTGTGGAAGCTTTCAGTTAGCAATTCTGCAGGGCAATTTCTGGCCATTTGGGATGTTGCTTGCCTAGGACCTTACTGTCTCTATGTGATGTTTTTCATGATGGAGAAAAGATTGAAGACAAAGATGAAATGTTAAGCTCTGTAGCATCCAGTATCTAGCTTGCTATTTCCAAATATTCTAGAGAAACTGTCATCATTTTTAAATTAATACGTTATTGCTCATGGTCGACTTTAAGTCCTCAATGCAAGAAATCTATTCTGGAATGAAATACTAAATTCATCATGACTTGAGGACGTGTGTGGGGAAAAATGGGTTGCTGATCTTTATCAAGGAATTTTTTTTTTTGACACAAAGCTTTTTTTACTATTGTTGTGTAAACCTGCTTCAAGGAAGATATTTATGTGACAGATCATAGGTAGGTCTACTTTCTGACTGATCATGAACTAGGAAAGAGTTGTCCCTTTGCTTTGTCTCTGTTGAAGAGTTGTGAATCATTGACCAAAGCAAGAAGGAAGCAGCCTTTTTTGAAAAGGTTACGGGACCTGCTGAACTGGAACTGCGTGCTATTCCAATGCAAATACTGAAGTCTGGTATCATCTCAGAGCACTGTGATGGATTCATGACACCATTTCTTGATTGAGTCTGGTATTTTTTGAACAAATCGGGTAGAAATGTGCTTCTTGGGGTTAGAAGCTGCTAGCAAGTGCCCAAAACAAGTGAGAGGTGGTGTGGCTCTGTGCTTGTGGGACTAAAGCTCCTGATAACATTCAGTTAAACCTGTTGCCTGTTGGAGGTATCCAGGTTGGTTTTCCATGGCTTTGCCAGGCTTCAAAATAGTGTAGATATTAGAAGAGTATCCTAGACGTGGTTTAATAAGTGTTGACATCTGTCATTTGGTCAAAAAAAAGCTCCCAGTGCAAAAGGAGCAAGCCTGTGTTTGATGGTTGAGGCTTGAGCAATTAATACACAATTCATGTGTGTTTTAGGAGCTGCTGAGGTGAGTATATTTTGAAAAATAACTTTCCCACATACATATTGCTTAAGATGACTGGATTTTATAAATCTTCCTCTTATAGATAGACATTTTTCCTTTACATTCTGAAGCCATTATCAGAAAACAGACAAAGAAAACCCTTTAAGCCAGAATGCCTATGCAATGCATGTATTAGAGTTATTTTATTTCCCTGCTCTCTCCCCTAGAGGAGGCACACAAATATCTGTTTTCCTGGGCTGCACATGGTGTTTGCTAAGTGAAACTCCAGATGGATGCACAATCCTGATACTGCGCTTCCCAATCCGCTTGAGTCCTGCTATTACATCCTGAGCTGATGTAAGAGCGGTTGAGCTGTGAAGGATATACTGGCTGGAATAAGGGCAGGCAGATATTCTTACTGCAGCTGAGAACAGGTCTAGCAGCATCTGGCTTTGACAGAGAGCTGATCGTTTTTTTGGGCTGCCAGGGGCACCCTGATGAGGCTTTGATAGTGGGGAAGATACCCAGCTTGCTCTGCCATGGCCTTAGGCTGCTGCGTGGAGGGCTGCTAGATAGCTGTGTTCTGCCAGGCAGAGCCAGTAAGAATATTAAGAAGAAGGGTGTCAACCTTTATTTAGTGGTAGGAAATAGGTGATTTAAAAAGAACTGTCAAAAAAATGTGCCTGCCTCCTCTTCCTGCCCTCTCCCCTCCATGTCTTCTTTTTGGTGATGATGGGCTTTTGTGTTTCCTTTTTTTTCCTCCAAAGATGTCTCTGGTTTGTTTTCTTGTAGAAATGCATCTCCTGCAATCCCATTGTGACTGCTATTTCTCCCCCCCAGCACTGGTAGGATGCATCCCAAGGGCAGATGTTATTGAACGTGTTGCTGGCTGTTGAATACTTCCAAATTGTGGCTGTGCATGTGGTTGACCTGCACGGTAGTGCTTAAACTCTACAAATTATGGCATGGCTAGGGAGCAGAAGACCTTATAGAGCTAGATGTTCAGGAAGCTCCTCATCTTTGTAAGAACTTGGTGGGCTATTCAAGAAGAATAGCATAATGGGTCATCTCTTGTGATTTAGTGGGATTTTACTGTAAACAAGTGGCAAATACCATGAAGAGATCAGCCTGGCTGGTTCTGGTTTGTAATAGGAGGAAGTGCTGGCTGGTTGTTGCAGTGTCATCGTGGTGTTGGTGACAATGGTTGAGAACTTCAGGCGTTGTCCTTTCTGTGCTTCCTGGAGAGACCCGCATTCACTGCACTTAACTGGTGAAGTACGGGCTCATTTTAGGCAAGGCATGACTCTGGGCTGGGGGTGCAGTCATCTGCTGCCCTCCCCCGTGGTGGCCCTGCAATGCTGACCATCCCCAGCCTCTGCCTGCACAGGCAGGCTCTGCCCAGGGCCACCACGCCACGAGGGTCTCTGCTCCAGAGAGGAGGTGGTGGCTCTGTCACTACCCTGTCACCATTGTGGGCACCTGTGTGTTGGCCACCTCAAGTGGCTTCCTGGGTTCCACTTCTTCTCCATAGCTGTGTAAGGGAAGGTGGCTGCAGACCTTCAACAGAAGAAGCAGGAATTAAATGGTACTGATTTTTTTTAATAGCCTATTTTGCAGCTTCAGACAGCCTTGACACTTGATCTCACTCTACCACTAAAGCAGAGAACATTCCTCACCTCTTTTTCAAATGAGATTTGGCTCCGAAGAGGTTGTGCCTTACTGATGCAGTGGATTTTATGAAGCAATAAAAGGCTTGAAGCTCAGCCAGTGCATCCTCAGTCAGTCAGGTCAAACTCCTGCATCCTGCTTGTCCCCTGTGCGTTGGATCGCTTTGGCAGAAACGGATTCATCTGGCTAAAAGCAGCGTTCCTCTGCCACAACACACAGCAATATACAGTTCTTGTATCTTAAAAACCTTTAAAAGCACCAAGAAAACGTTACATTACTGTTTTGGGCTGTAGAACTTTGTTATCTTGGTTCTTTACGATGCTCCTGGATTTGGAGCAGGCAGGGAACAGGTATCTGTGATCTTTTCGCTGGGCAATGCCACTAACGCTGACTGTGTGGGTACTAGTGAAATGTTTTAGTCTTTGCTCTGATTCCCTCTCCTCTTTGTTTTCCTTTGTGCACTTGGGGACAAAATGATAAACCAGTTTTCTAGAAACATCTGAAACCAGTACAGAACTGGTTAGTGTTACAATCCAGCTTCTGTTAGGTGGAAAAACCCAAGTTACAGCTTTCTAGTATGAGAAGCAAATGACTTAGCAGTGAGAGTGATGTGTCTCCTAACATGCCTTGGGTCTGTCTTTGAAAATATCCTTGAGAGAAGAGAGAGACACATTTCTTTTAAAAATTTTAATTAAAAAAAAGAAAATAGCAAGATGAATGAGCGCGTGGTGCTGGTAGGGACAGCTGTGCTTTTGCTGTGTGTGTACGTAAATTGGGCTAGCAAGTGAGTCTGGACTGCGGCAAATCATGATTAAATAAAGTGCCCTTCTTCTTTCCAATAGAAGAAAATTTCATTACTCTATTGATTTACAGTGATTAGTGTTTTGTTTCTGTCTCTCCTTTTTCTTTCTTTGAGGCTGTGTTGTCAGAAGAGTGGGCATCGCAGCTGCTTATTGATTCTAACCGGGGCTGAAAGATGATTGAGTTCTGTGACTTTTTGTGCCCCGTTGTTTCTCTTTGTGCTCTGGTGGAAAACCAATTAAAAGTATTTCCATTCCCAATAGCAGCACGTCTGGATGTTCTCTTAGGCTGCGAGTATACTGCTGGGGATGGAGATGCCAATGACTACCTGACATCCTAGCAGAAGTTTAGTGCCCATCATTTTATGGGATAACAGTACAGTCTGGTTCTTTAGAATAACCCTGTAGTGTTAATTTAATCTGCGGAACTGCAGACATGTAGTAATAAAGAATTATTAACAAAGAGACGTTTTAAGGTTTTGCCTGCATTGTGGTTTGTTTATGGTAACCAAAGAGCTAGAAACATGTCTGAGCTGATCGATGAGAGGCTGTTGCTGTGTTTTATATCGTCCTGTCACAGGGATAATGATGTTGGGGGTGTAATTGGTTCTTTAGTTTACTGGATACTATATGTATTTGAATCCATAAATAGGATTTAGCTTTGCTAAATATAGATTGGGATTATGGCGCAGTGCTAAAACTGATTTTATGGATTGCTTCAGCATTGCAGCGAACAAAACTGGCTTTTTTCACACAAGCGTGTTTCTTCTCTCACTGGTGAACAAATGTGGGCAAGTGGAAACGTAGCTAACAGGCTGATGAGGATAATAAGGGGGATGCTGGAAAAAGTGGAATTTGAATCACTGTCAAAACAGGGGATTTGAAATCATTCTGAACTGCTCTTTTAGTGGAGTTGCGCTGGCCTGCATGGCTTCTGGTCACAGCTGCCACCACAGCTGGGTCCCAGGCACCTGGGTTTTCTGTCTGCTTCCCTCCCTTGCTGGCTGTGTTTGTCCCTGGGTAGCTGTGGACTCGGGGTGGTAAGCTCTGCCTTTTCCCTGGCCAGTGACAAGGGGACACTCCCCGGTCTGTGGCCATGCTGGTTTCCTTGGTCACTGTGAGATGTTCTTTAGGAGTGACAATCTGCAGCATCTCCCAGGCGCGTTGCGTGGGAACTTGCCTCATGGTAGGTGTGTAAACTTTTAATAGAAAAGAAAAGAAAAAAAAAAAACCTTCTTCTGATTTATTTTTTTCTAGTCCAAAAATAAACAGCAGCCAGAGCCTGTGTAGTTGGGATGCAGTATATAGATGTGCAGCGTACTACAGCTCCGTAGTAGCTTGAATGAACTTTCCTTGTAGGAGTCAGGCGCTGAAGGTTACTCGTTTTCCAGGCGAATGTAGAGTCCTGGGAAAAATTGTGTGTGCTCTGGACTCATGCACAGAAGATGTTCTTGATCTCCTCCCTTAGCTGACAGTAGGTGTTTGTCTTGGACATTTGGGAAAAAAATCTGGGTGTGGTTACTGGTGTGTGAAGGGAGAGAGCAGAAGCTGTGTGGGTATGCTGTTCTGCATGTTACTCTACGTGCAAGAAATATTCCTTGAGAAAGGTTCTTTGTAGCTGCAACCGAAGGACCAGGAGCACACAGCTGCAAGGGGTCGAGTGCGCAGGGGTGGGAGTGTGCGTGACCCGTAGCTAGCCCAGTGGTGCAAGCCATGGGAAATGTGGGCGCTCCTAGCGTTCGAGCTTTTTGGTTTTACTGTAAGGAAAGCAGATCCTGCTGTTCTAGTTGGATGAGGCAAAAATATTTGTTGTTTTCCTTATGTCTTTTGTGTGGTTGTGTTTTTTTCCTGTTTCCCCCATTAGAATGCTTCACTCTGGCAGACAGGTACACGTATTTGGAGATCCTTGTCATAAATCTCAGCCACTAATTTGGAAACTTAAATTACAGGTATGTCTTATTGCCCTGTACATTTAAAGTGCAATATAAATACCTGCCGTGGATTTTAATAAGCAGCATAGTCAAAGTACTGCCAAGTGTCTGCTGCCTGGTGTTGAGATGTGAAATTTTTTTACTGCTGTTAAATATAGTGATCAACACAGCTGCTGTCAGCTGTTGGAAGGAATGCCAGCGTCGCCACCAGCACAGCTGCTCAGCTGGCAGTGTCCCATTGTCTGCCCTGAGGACAGGGATCTCTAGGAGCAGGTAAGGTGTACTGTAGACAGCGGTAATGTTCTTCTGGCTGTCAGGGGCTGACGCCTCCTCGAACAATTGCAGTAGCGGCAGAGCTCAGTGCTAGATAAAATCTCAGTAAACCAAAGAGAAGTTGTACCTAGAAAATCCCGGTCTGATACTGGTTAGAAGAGGGGCTGCTGCATATTGAAAAATTTTTTTCACTTGTGACAACTGGTACTGAAGATGTTGGCTTTGCATATGCGTCCACTTCGGATGCTTTTAGGCAACGCCAGCCTACCTGAATTTTTTAACACATCATCTTTCTAGTGCTTTGGATGATGTGTCTAAAATAAATACTTCTTGTTACTGGGATTATTCCATGTGGACAGGAATAGAAATGTTCTGTTAACGCTGTCTTTCCACTGAGGTTACACCTCCTACTTAAACTGCACTGTTAAGGCTGTGGCAAACCTCTAATTTTTGCTGTGTAACTACTATGCTCATATATGGAAACTGATATTTTTGTGATACAGGGAAGAACATCTCCAGCTGAACAAAGATGCAGGAGGTTGGTTGTGAAGGAAATTGCATGCTGTTCCCTAAACCTGCATCTGTGTGAGTTGGCCTCTAGTGGGAACTTGCTTGTTTTATCCTCAGGGTAGTAGCTCTTTAGTAATGGGGAACAGTCTGATCTTCCTCTCCAGTTGAAATAATTCTCATCATCCTTCTGTTTGTACTCTTTCCCCTAATGCTATGTGCCCATTCTGATCTGGGTTGACTGGAAAATGAGACGTTTGTTCCCCTGTTGCATTGCTGTTGATGCAGTACCATCGCGGTGTGGGGCAGGAACATTGATTACTGGGATGTTTCTTCTTGGGGCCTTAGAAGAAACCCACACCAGCTTTGTCCTGGGCAGCTCTTCCCAGGCTCAAAATCCTTCTTCCTCCCCTTTTCAGTTCTGAAGTGACCTGTTTTCTGTGGAATTACTGATGCCGTTCAAGAGATGTCTGTATTTCATCAGCTTTAACTGGATGGCCCAATTACTCGTTTATTAGTGGCTTTATTCGTGAAGGACATAATATAATATTTGTAAAAGACGTAAGTATGGGAAGAACTGCCTCCTGTTTCTGTTGAAAACCAGTGGACGGCATCACTAAAGGACAGAAAGCTGCTCCGCGTCTGTAATGGTGTGGTTTTGAGCCTTCTCAAATCTGATTCAAGCAACTTCTTGTTTCCCTAGGGTTTAATGTCTTGGATAGAACGGATCTGTTTGTTAGTGTTTTTGCTGTTTGAATAAATCATTCAAATTTAAACACTTGGTGGAGGTCTTCACATCGTCTGACTTGGGCGTCTAGCACAGATACTCTGAATTGTCCCATTGACTTCTCACCATGAATTACATCAAGAACTTAGTCTCCTAAATGGCAGGGTGGAACACAGAGGTACCTAAACAAAGAGGCTCT
>WKFP01014149.1:388147-441807 GCA_011057875.1 Pterocles orientalis
GGTTGTTTTTTTTTGGGGGGGGGGGGCTTGTGGGTTTATTTTTTGTAAGTGAGAAGCATGGTGAGATGTTTTCTATCTGTAGGTGACTCTTTATTGGGTACAGGGTGTTCCCCCCCACAACTGACAGGATCAGTTGCTACCACCAAAAATAGATTTTGGGAGCGTGTAACTTGCTTGAGGCAGTTGGCTGGCACTTTGGCACTCCATAAAAGGCCTCTCCGAGACGAGAGACCCGGCTTAGAGCTCATAGGGAACACGAGGATGAAGAGAACATACAGATGATGACTTTTCTGCTCTTGTCTCATGGACATCTTTGTGCTGCCCCAGGCGAGGCTGGTTTTGGCACCTGCCAAAACTGTGTCTGACACCATCAGAGCTCTCCTCTAGTGTGGTGCGGCTCACTGACATCTCCCAGCAGTGAGAATGACTGATGAATTACTCTGCTCCGAGATGCTCCCTCTCTCTTGCTGGGCAAGTGCAGTGACTGGAGATCCAGTGCTGGCAGATCTCCAACCATAAGGAAATCTACTCGAGCTGGCTCAGCTGGTGTGTGCTCATCTCAGGCACCATGCTTCAGTCATGGGAAGCTGCTTGGATGCCGTGGGAAAGGTCATCCTGACCTGGTCTCTGGATGGCAGCTGTATTCTGTCAATAAGCCTTTAGTAGGCTTTGCTCCCTCTTCACACGCCTCACCCCCGGACCTGCGCTGGCATTTGCAGCCCAGTGCTGTAGTTTTTAGAGCTGGTGAGAAAGCCAGAGCTGGCTGAGCTGGGCTGCGATGGTGTCCCCAGCCGTGGCAGGCATCACAAGCTGGGAGAGAGGCTGTGGAGGTAGCTGCCAGAAAGGAGTTGGTTCAAGAGTAAATCAGTTAGAGGAGCCCAGCCCTTAGTGTCATTATGTAAAACTAACTCACTCTTTGTTTCCGTGTGGGGTGGCTGTAAAGGTGGCGGTTAGCGCTCCAAGACCAGCAGTATTTCTATAGAAAGCTGTACTTTTCATACGTAACTGCACCGCTTAGCACAGATGTTAGGAGTTGTCTTGGTATGTGTTGCTTGGGGAAATGTGAGCTTGGAAGTGGGCACACCAGGTCCTCAGAAGATCTATCAAGGCAGTAAGTGCTACAGCCCCAGTGGTGTGCAGAGCAGTCACATTCATCTCATCCCAATTTGCTAAAGAAAGTCTGTCTGGTTTGTGTTTGAGCAGGATTAGGGTTGGGTAATGCCTGTTTGCATCTATCAAGGCTGGGGACACCAGGTGCTTTAGGTGGGTTAGGAGAGTCCACCTTTGATGCAGAAGAATGTCACTGCTGTACCTTGTAGCAGTTGGCTTTAGTAGGTGGCAGTTTGTAGGATTTCGTTTAGGTAGCAAAGATAGAAATGACAGTTTATGGCTATTAACACGTGATTTGCACAGACATTAGTCACTATAACGATTCAAAGCTCTAATTGTTGTGATAGTGGAGCCTAATTGCCAAGGTCCTTAAAAACTTCAAGACAAAATCCATGCTAATGCCATCTGAAAGCTGGCAGTGGTTTATGATTTCTCTCTTGATTAAACTTCTATTTTTTTTTGGGGGGGGGAGGGGGGGAAGATGTTTGAGTCATATCCTTGAAAAATGGCCCTGGGATTGTAGATTCAGGCAGACAATAGGGACGTTATTACTTTTTTTTTCTTTCTCCCTTCTGTAAGAACAGTGAATTCTCACATACAATCTAAAAGGTGAGCGTGCTCTTATTAAAAATAGATAATCAAGCTCTTGGAAGAGTTTAATTAAATTCAGTTTGTCTTTTTTTTTTAAAGGCTACTAAAAAAAAGAGGGGGGAAAAAAACCCAACCTGCAAACAATCTAAATTTGAATGATCTGCTTTCAGTGCTGATCTCTGTTCACGGGATGCTCTGAGGATGTGTATCCTGAACATCTGCTGCTGTGCAAGAAGTGTTTGTTAACTAGAGAACATCAGCAATTGCATTTCCTTGCAGTGCAGAAGCTCAAATATAAGGGTGACATCTCCCAACAGCCCCTTATCCATCTCCAAGTAGTCACCTGGAAGACAGGAGCACACTGGCACATAAAGGTCCTCTCTTAGCACACTTTCGTTGTGGTACAAAGATCGCTTTCTGTGCGTGCATTACAACAGAAAAATCACCCAGCAATGCATTGTCTAGTCCACAAAGGTAATCTTTTTTACTGGGAGGCAGTAAATCGGGTTGAACTGAAGAACCAGTCTGTTTAACACCTCTTTTGTGTTATCTAGACAGTACTCTAAAATTGCTTCTGGTTTTCTTGCGAATATCACTTAACACTGTTTATTCTGACTAGCACCAGGATCCTTACTGTATATGTTGTGTATGGTGCTATCAGGTGGTGGCTGTCCTTCAGGGAAGCACTTACGCCCTGAGTAGTACATGTATTCCTAGGTAATTTATGCCCATCATAGATTTCCTTTTTTTAATTTAAACCTCTGGAAAAGAGGTCATTTCCCACACTTGTCAGACCTGACAGTCTGTTTCATGGAGCTTTTCAGAGTGTGCTCAGCTGTCCCTCAGTTTTATTTTCAGCTTCCTGTTTGCTGCAGCCTGAAGAATGTAAGCAAATAAATATGTCCCTACCTCCTAAAAATGATTTCTCAGCCAGTATTTGAATCTCTAGTAAACAGTTCACTTCAACTCTGATGGTCGGAAGACTCTCCTGATACACACAGTTCCTTGATTTCTGCAAGGTTTCATGTTCACTACTAAGAATTCGTCTCCAGCTTTTTACAGGTATTGCCAGTAACGCTGATCCAAATTACTTTGTGTGTTTTATGGAAATACATACCAAAAAAAAGCAAAGTTATGTTTGTCTGGGGGACTTTTTCACAAAACATAATTGAGGATGACAGCTTGGTTATGGGAAGCTTGATGTATACATTGCTTGAAAAGCTTGTCACCTACTTGATGCATTAATTCAAGTCCATTGTGCAAGGCAAAGTTCCTATTCTAGGCAAAGCATATGGTCTGTCACTTAGCACATGACATGTTTTTAGATCATTGTCTGCAAGCCTACCGTCCCTGAATGTGAATGTGCGGGCTCGCCCTGTAAAAGCTGGCGTGAATTTATTACCCGTTCCAATAGATCCACTGTATTGTTGGGACTATTTATGGCTTAAATATGAGGAAAGATGTTCAGGGTTTAGCCCACAGCTTTCCTCTGCTATCTTTTGAATTCTCCCTGGGAGAAATGACTTCCATTCATCCCCCAGCTGAAATAATATTCCCAAGAGCATCAATGTATACACTAGTATTTCTTTATGATAGTCGTGTTGGCAAGTCTCCTAACTTCATAGACAATTCACTTTGCTTACTGGGTACTGAACTTGATTTTATAAAGATTGCTTAATTCATCAGGGTGAACTAGACTTTAGCCAGATGAAGATGAACTGGTACAAACCAAACTGAAATGAAGCTATAGGGAAAGAGCTGTTCATTTACATGTTTGAGCAGTGACTGGGAGTAACAGTAGAGAATCAAAATCTGTGATCAAGGTCATTACATGTAGGAATGATTCACTCTTTAGTGCATCAGAATAAGGTCCAAAGTCCACTCATAAATGATACACAAAATTAATAATTTCTGGATACTTGTACTCCAAAATTTCATGCAGTTGCCGAAGTGTATGCACATGAGATTAAGTGCCTTTGTGTGAAATTAGGGGGACTGCTGACTCGATGGAAAGGCTGAAAATCTCCATTCTAAACTCAGCATCAAATAGCATGCAACTGCATGAATGAACTATTTCCAAAGGTACTGAGCTTGCAACCAAGCTTCCCCTCCCTGTAGAAGTTTAGCAATTGGAAAAAGGGCATCTCTAAAATCCTGAGAGTGCAAAATACCATGTCTTTGAACATTCATTTGCATTCTGAATTACTGCTTAGTGCTATTGACCTTATTCCATTTCCTTTCTGTCTGTAGCTATTGATATGAATGTGCTTGCTCTGTTTTCATACACTGATGAGCAAATATCAGCAAGAGAATGTGAATTATCTGCGTTCGTACATGTCCTGGAGCATTTACTGTTCATGTTTTGCTCTTAGTTGACTTCTTTTTTCAGTGGTTGTCACCATTCAGTTGGGAAGCAGAAAAGGTATTTTATGACTTGGGTGAAAAATTGCACGTCACCCTGCTGAATGCTAAATCTTGGGAAGAGTAGTTGTGAAAAACACACAGGATATGTTTTATCCAGCCCTGGGAACATGTGTGTTCCCAGCCTGCTTGAAGGGGCAAGCTGTGGGCAGCATTGATGGAGCTTTTCCAAAGAAACGTGCCTCACTTCTGTTTTTCTGGCTACTTTTGTGCCTCAAAGAAAACAGTCAAGTGTGAAGTACGTGTGGTGAGTGGTATTTGTTCAGATGGTTGATAAATATCCCACTGGCATCTGAATTTAAGTTTTGGTGCTGTCAACATTTCCATGCTCTTCCCCTCTTCTTTTGTTCCTTAAAGCATGTAAAAAGAAGGGGAGGAAGCATCCTTCCAAATCTGTGGAGGCACAAAAATGCACCTGAGTGTAGAACATGTGAAAATTGAGAAGTGTAGGACCTTAACAATATTGGTGATATTAAAGAGTGCATAGTTGCTTTGGTGTCTCGGAAAGACACCTGAGAAAGGTTGAGCAGAACTGTGTTAGTGGCAGGCTGCCCAGGGAAGTGGTGGAGTCACCATCCCTGGAGGGGGTCAAGAAACGTGTAGATGTGGTGCTTGGGGACATGGGTTAGTGGGTTGGGTGGTGTTGGGTTGATGGTTGGACTTGATGATCCTTGAGGTCTTTTCCAACCTTAATAGTTCTATACTCTTCTATACTCTATTTAAAAATGTGTTTGTAGGAAAGCATGGAATCATCTCTGAAAAGGTGTTCCAAGGCCTGGATTGGGATGTGAAATTAAAGTGCTAATTGCTCTTTCATGTGTATTTGCAGAGGGAAGGTTCATGCACAGCTTTCTTGAGTCTTGGAAGACAGGGTTTTGCATGCTGCACGAGGCGAGCAGGGCAGGTCCCTTGCTGCAGTGTGGATATTTCTGATTTTATGAGGAATGCATCTAATGTCTTCTGTTTCCTGGTGACAAAATTAGCAGCCTACGTTCTTTACAGTGAGAACATAAGTTCTGCTTAATGTTCATTTTGCTCGAGGTTTTCTCTTGTCTATATTTTAAGCAGTGTGCCAAACAAACCTCAGGTTAGTAGGTGTTAGCTTTGCAGGCTGTTGCACAGGGAGAACTTCTGGAAGTTATGGGAGATCATAGAATCACTAAGGTTGGAGAAGACCTCAAGGGTCACCAAGTCCAACTGTCAACCCAACACCACCCAACCCACTAAACCATGTCCCAAAGCACCACATCTACACGTTTCTTGAACTGAAGGCATTTCTGACCTCAGAAGAAGAGGTGGCAAGTGCAGGGCTGAGGTAGTGGACTGAGCAATCAAAAGAAAACTAGACAGTCTTCTGCCAGCTCTTATACTAGGCAGTTTGCCTTTTACTTTGACTCTAGCTGCCTTTTTAGTTCCCGAGTTTATTGTTGACATCAGCAGGGACAGACTTGGCTTGGTGTAATGCACTGCAGAAAATAGTTCTCCTGTCTTGCTGTTTCTGTACGCACATGGGGCAGCTAGGAGGTGACTTGTTAGCAACTCTGCTCAGCTGAAGTTTAAAAATAAAATTTTCCAGTATTTAAAAATACATTTTAATCAGTGATTCTTGTCAGTGTTCATTTCATTATCACCCAAGCTAGACAGACTTTTGAAGGCTACACGTACTAATTTATCTCGGGGAAACAAATTCTTGCTCCTGGAGCAACTCGATGTAGGAGATGCTCGTTGTGTCCTAATTTACAGTGACAGTTAACATATTTAAGGGTGCGGTGCGTATGCACTGGGGATGAGATTTGATGATTTGAAGCAGTTGCTCAGGTTGTGTATCTTCATTATTTTAGAGCATTTACTGCATATGAATTTCACTCTGGAGTAGTTGCAGACTGTTCTGTTAGGTTTGAACGGTGGACGGGAGCTATCACAAGCTGCCCAGCTACCTCTCCGAGTAGCTGAATGGGTACTTGAGTGGTGCAATGCTTCTTCTCAAATAAGGCTTTCCTTGGGGAGTGTGTATGTGCTATAACAAGATAAATTAGGAGTGATTTGTTCACTGAGCAAAAGGAGTAGGTGTTTTAGGACAGAAACTTGAAAGAGGCAACCTTGTAGAAATAGAGCCCAAGCATTAGCTATGTTCTCCCCTCAGTTAATTATATTCATAGTAAATTCTATCTTGTATTGGTCACAAATGTATTTGGGTTTTGTTTTGGTGTTGTGTTGGTTTTTTTGAAGTTTTTTGTTTGTTTTGTGTTGGTTTTTTTTTTGAGCAGGGAGAGGGGGAAGCTTTTAAAATCTTTGACTAGTATATCTGGACTTATTATTATCAGCTTAGAATAAATAATAAAAAATAAAAGAAGCTCTGATCTGCCTTTGCAGTGGTGCAGTTCCACTGATTACAATAGTATTTTGTGAGAGAAATCAATGTAAAATTAAAGCCCTTATAAAGTGCTCTTTGTTCAAGGGCCTCTGCGTTGAATGAGTCTTATAATAGCTAAAATATAATAAACATTTCCTTTTGAAAGCCTTATGCAGGGCTGTTAAAATAATTTGCTCAAGGGTGCAGATCAGAGGAATCAAGAGACAATATTCAGTTCACTTTTTTGAGCTCTTCAGCCTGCAGTTGTCTCTAACACGCTTGACCGATACTTCTAGAGCAGGGTGAAAATAAGTGTGAGAAGGCAATTGGTGTGAAAAGATCAGTGAGCCGCTTGCGTTATTGTGTCTTGATACAAAAATGCTAATATAAGGTAACTCTATTGAATTAACACCGGAGTAAAGAAAAATGGAAGTTTATCACTCTGGCAAAAACTGAGTAAAAAAAACCTGCTGCTCCTCACATCTCTTAAAATAAAAATAAAAAAACGTCCCAAACCCCCCAAAAATCCCTCCCAGCCCTCAGTTGTGGCAGTTGCCTTTGTGTATACACATAGGTGTATGTACTATCATCAGTACGGCTGTTGTAGAACTACAGTTTCCATCCTGCAGAATGAATTTGACAATATTTCAAGACTTGCTTTTAACCTAGATAGGATAAAAATCTTTCTGTAGCATCGAAAACATGTTGCTCCAAGCTAGCTTGATATAATTCCCTACCGCCCTTGGCTGTAGGAGTAGCACCACTTGATAGTTTTAAAGCATCGGATGCTGTGATGTCATTCGCCTTTCTGGACTGAGATCTTCAGGCTGATATTATCTCTCATGGTTTGCTGTCACTCCCGTCGGATGGCTTGGTGGTTCAGTGCTTGGTGCCACTCAGGGAATATATCCTTGCCAGTGGGGACAGTTACTTCAGCATTTCTAGCAGAGGTGGACTGATCTTGAGTAACTGGGAGATAAGATGGCAGATGAAATTCAGTCTAGATGGTGCAACCTGGGGGCAAAAATATCTTAAATGATGGGCTTTGAACGGACTGTTACAGTTCAAGAACAAGATACTGGTAGTGTCCTAAGTGATGGCATTGACTTTGCTATCTTGTTTCAGTTAAAAAAAAAATGAATTGAGGTTTGTAATTCCTAGAAAAGGAATGGAGGACAAAATGGAGATCGTTATTAGGCTACTGAATAAATAATAGTTCAGCTGCATCTTGAATACTGCCTGGAGTTAAGTCTTCCATCACTGGAGGTGTTTAGGAAACGTGTAGATGTTGTGCTTGGGGACATGGTTCAGTGGGTTGGGTGGTGTTGGGTTGATGTTTGGACTTGATGATCCTTGAGGTCTTTTCTGACCTTAATGATTCTGTAATTCTATGAAATTGGACACTATAAAATCATAGAAGGGTCAAAGAGAATGTAAAAAAAATATCTGAGGGATGAAAAAAGTTCTCCATAGGAAGAAAAATAAGGTGGGAAGGGGTTGTAGAGACAAGTGTGATGCAATGACAGCTTCGAGGAGTTATGAGGGGATCAAAAGGGGTAAATAGCAGATAATTGTTCGGTTGTCCCCATGCAAGAAACAATGGTTGTAATTTAACAGATGGTTGGTTCTTCATGCAATGTGTAATTGGGTTGTGGAACCCCTTGCCACAGAATTTTTGGGTGACAAAAAGCTAAATAGAAAACAAAAGCCTAAAAGCAAAACAAACGAAAATACTACAGGACAGGTCAAGGGGGGGGAAAAAAAAAAATCACTTGAGAGATATTAAGCTATTGCTGCTGGACCCAGAAGACTATTTTAGGAGAAGGTGCTGTGTGTTTGCCCTATCTTCATACAGTTCCCTTTGCATTCACTGTTGGCCCTGCTGAGCTAAGTGTATATTTGCTCTCATTGAGTATAAACGTGCTTGTTGCAGTCACCTGAAACAAAATAGTTGTGTAGTTGGACAAATTCAAATATTTCAGTAGTGTACTTTATTGCTTTAAATCCACTTTATGCCCCTGTACTCGGCACTGGTGAGGCCACACCTTGAATCCTGGGGTCAGTTTTGGGCCCCTCCCCACAAGAAGGACATTGAGGGGCTGGAGCAGCTCCAGAGAAGGGCAACGGAGCTGGGGAAGGGTCTGGAGCACAGGGCTGACGAGGAGCGGCTGAGGGAGCTGGGGGGGTTCAGTCTGGAGAAGAGGAGGCTGAGAGGAGACCTCATCACTCTCTACAGCTGCCTGAAAGGAGGGTGCAGTGAGGGGGGTGCTGGGCTCTGCTCTAAAAGAACAAGTGATGGGACAAGAGGAAATGGCCTCAAGCTCCACCAGGGGAGGTTTAGGCTGGATATTGGAAAAAAACTTCTCCACTGAAAGAGTGATGAGGCATTGGAACAGGCTGCCCAGGGAAGTGGTGGAGTCACCATTCCTGGAGGGGTTCGAGAAACGTGTAGATGTGGTGCTTGGGGACATGGTTTAGTGAGTTAGGGGGTGTTGGGTTGACGGTTGGACTTGATGATCCTTGAGGTGTTTTCCAACCTTAGTGATTCTGTGATTCTAAGTGTGATATTAACTGATTCAATCACCTCCCTTGGTTTTTTTGGATCACCTCCTGCTACCTGTAAGCTTTGCCAATGCCCTGTGGTGGGAGGGATGGTGAACTGCTGGTTCTTGTTTGTTTTCTGTGCCACAAATTATGTTTTAGGTCACCATCGTCATTCCCCTTAGACGTCTCTGTTTCAGACTGTAGCCCCTTCATTCATCCGTTATGTGGAAGTTGTCCTGTGCCTACACCAGTCTTGTCACTCTTTGCTGAAAATGTTCCAGTTCTGCTGCAGCCTTTTGGAAAGGGGGGACCAGGACTGCCTGCATTATTCAAAACACTGGTACTCTCTGGGTACATACAGACACGTAATGACATTCTCATTTTGTCTCTCTATTCTTTTCCTAGTCATCTATGTTTTTTGCTTTATTGATTGCCTTTCATTTGAAGAGAAAGAAATGGATATGCTTACTCTAAGGTATAGCAAGAGTAAGTATAATTGATGTCTAATTTCTCCAACATCCTTGTTTATCCTTCCTTGGCTTCAAATATTAATAACGTAGCCTTTCTTATCAAAGACAGATTTAGTTAGAGTAGGCTTGCTATGTTTATTCTGGAATGGAGAAGTCTATAGAGAGCATTTCAGGAGGTGCTCTTGAGTTTGAACATAAGCACTAATTGAAAGTGTATTTTTTTTTTTTTTCTGGAGCCTGCCGGTCATTTTTTTTTTCCTGCTTTAAATGATGGCAGATGAGGAGTCAGAGAAAAGCTGCTGCATTTGATGCTGGATTTGCTGCATTCTGTTCCTCTTGGCACCAGCAATCAAAGAATTAGCACCTCTCCTTTTTACATTTTGCAGGAGGAATGGGAGGAACCCCAGGGAATTCAGGTTCTGGGCTCTGGAGCAGATCCTGGCATGTCCCTGCAGTGAGGGAGGGGACAGGAGGGGTGCAGTGTGCTCTGCTAAGCAAAGTGTGATGGAAGTCCTCATCCCAGACAGTCCTCTCCCACCTGTGAGCACTGCAGCGCATCTCACCGCGTACCGAGCACGCGAGGAACCATGCCTCTGTACGCTGAAGCAAGCTGGTCTGGCATCGTGCTCCCTCCACGTGGAAGCGGGAACATAAGGAGTACATCCATTCCTGCTCGACAGCCAAACCAATGATGCATGTAGAAGAAATGTGGGGAATTTTAGAAAACTGCCGACATCAGATGCTTGGCTGGTGTAAAGCGTCTTCAGCGGTCCTGTGATGATCCACGCCAGCTGAGGATCTGCTCCTGGTTATGCAGTTGGGACTTCAGATGGATGTCTGTGCCGAAAGCAGTTGAGCCTCCCCCGCTGATCATTTAAAAGGAATCTTAATCTTTCCAGAGCCTGCATTTTTCAAGCCTTGTAACGACATGTGCTGGTTCATCAAAACCAACCATCACATGTAAAACATGGCGACTGATGCTAACAAGGAGTTGCCATATAGCTGATCTCTCAAAAAAATGGAATCTACGCAATTAGCCAAGCCACAAGGCTTTAGAAAAGTAACAGCTTCCTCAATAAACAGTATCTCATTCAAGTAGTTGCATAATATGGACTCTGTGAGCAAAAATCTGACTAGTTTTCTAAGTGACTCAAGCATCTTGCTGCTGTTTTGGATGTAGGAGAGGAAGGGGCACAGCACTTTCTTGATACTCCTTTGTAAAAACTTCTTTCGAAGCGTCTGCACCTCCATTTTTGTCAGATTACATTAATTAGCAGTGAAAATCACTCTCAAAAAGATTCGTTCAAATGCTTTTTACAGACCACTTGTACTTGAGATATTTCTGGGCTGACTCACTTTAATCTTGGGGTTTATAGCCCTTTCTCTTAAAGTAATTTTTGTTGACATTTTCAATGGATGATTTCACTAAGAGTAGTGTCAGAAAACCCTGAATGAAGCTTTAGGCAGTTACATTAATTTGCATCAGTAGTAGGAAGAGTACGGTGATAACATTCATTCTAAGCTGAAAATTAAAATTCAGCTGCATAGCATTTTTTACCTTTTCATGGTTACCTTTTGCCACATGATTGTCATGCATACGTGTGACAAATTGGTGGCTTCTGAAGGTTTTCAGCAAAGCAGTATTTTTTTTAAAATTATTTTTAAAGTAGGTTGTACTATTTTAAATGCATGTGCTTTTGAGTGGCTCATTCAGAAAAGAAATAACAGCACTCAGCTTCACAGAGTACTCAGTGATTACAGACTCCTGATTTATAGTTCTTAGCAAATAGATGACCTACTTATATTAAGAAACATTCTCAAGAGTCCTGTAAGTGGTGAAGTGGAAGAACTGTGCATGTTCATAAATGGAAGAATGGGTAAAATCTGGTAAGTGGAAATCATTAACGTTTCTGCTCACATAGATAATTAAACTAGAAGGAAAATCAATATGTAAGGTAGTTGTAGGAAAATATTATTCTAATCTATCTATCTGTTTATAGTTTCCATGGTGGGTTTAAATGAGAATCTCTTCTTATAAGCTTGAAGGTTGGTTGCTTGGTTTTGGGCGGGTTTTTTTGTTGTTTTTTTTTTTAAAGCATAAAATCACAGCAGAAATGAAGGGACAAGGCATCAAGAGGATGTTTGACTATCTCTCAGAACCACTAGAAAATGAGTCATCTGCATTCAGAGGGTGTGAAGCATCTGCGGTTTATGGCTGGGAGAGCGTTCGAGGATCACGGGCTGGCAGATGTAAACAGGCTGAAGCTGATAGCTGCTTAAAAAATAACAACACTGAAGACAGCCCCAACTGGGAAGTGGAAGAGCAAGGAATGTGCTGTTTTCTAACGGTACTTAAGGAATGCAGGAGGTACTCCTTTCCCAGATAGAGTTTTTGAATATCAGGATTGAACGTGTCTCATGGTTAAGGTGTACTAGTGTCGTAGAGTTAAAGGCAGTTGAACAGAAACTGATGTATTGTAAGGCTGAAGTATTGCAGGTGTCTTGTAGCTGCAAATTATAAATCTGATCCGAATCTGTGGTTGTACAGCTGCTAACTCAAGCTCCAGAGTCCCCCCTGTGATGCTGTTATGACTGCTGTTCGTGAAGCCTGTGGTTCCCCTATTCCAAATACCCCTCGGCACGCCATTGCCGCAGCACTTTCTCTTCCACTGAAGGACAAAAAATCTCCAGACATCAAAAATATCCATGAACACTCAGAAAAAAGGCCTGCAACTCTATAAGTATAGTAATACCCTTGCGCCATAAATCCATTATATGTAACAGCTCGCAGGAGCCGTTTCAGGCATCGTGTTCAATGCGGTTCAGGAAAATGCAGTGCTGAAGGGACGACACCAGCTTCTTTTTAGGACCAGTGGGGAAAATGGGATGGAGGGTCAGAAGTTTTTGAGCTGAAGAAATGCTGGAAGGGCAATGGTGTTGTTTTTTTTTTTCCTCCCACTGTCTGAGCTTTGCCGAAGGGTACTAAATAAAATCAGCTATAGGAAACATCATCTGTTTTATATGGTAACTCGCAGTATCACTCTCAAACTGACTTCGGCAAGCGAGCAGGAAGCCTAACCTAGCCCCTGGGATTGCCAAATGGAGCTTTCACTGCAGATTGCCCAAAGGGTTTGTCAGCACCACCAATTTGTTTGGAATTTGTCATTTTCATAAAAGCCGTCTGTCTTGAGACTGTCAGATTCACTTGAGTCTCTGTGAAGCAGTAGATAAGATTAAAACGAGAGATAAGGTCCTGACTACAAAGCTGAGAAGACTGTTTCAAAAGGCGGGCGTAAAGTAGGAAAATGTGAAATGCACCTGAAAGCAATCTTCTCTCCAAACCACCATACAAGATCGTGACTGGTCTTAGATGCCATAGCTGGGGGCTGATGCCACAAAGCCCTGGTTAGAGAACTGCCTTTGAGAGCAGACGGGTGAAATAACCTTGGCAAGGGAGCAGCCTAGTCCTGCTGGCCCTGGGTACAATTTGACTCGACATTTCCTCTTTTTCCCTGGTCTCAAACGGGTCTCTTGAGGTCACTAGCAGGCTCTTCCAGTCTTTTATCCAAGAAGAAAATGGCTTTGATAATACACATTTCTACTAGTATTTACCCAGCTTCTTTTCACTAATTTCCTGGCGTGTTCATTTCCCCTGTCTTGGGGAGCCTTCTCTCAGTGTGCATTGCCATTTTAGTCCTCACTTAGCACATTTCTTCCAGCTGGAAGGCTTTTTAGTCCTCACTTAGCACATTTTTCCTGGTTGAAAGACTTCTACTTTTCTTTTCCTTTTTTTTTAATTTTTATGTTTAGCAGATCTCTACTTTTTCTGGGCTGACAGGACCCCATATATATCATAAGAAGTAGTCATTTTGCTGTGCATAAATCCTGATAGAATCCTAACCGTTGAGTTTTCAGTTGAGATCATACGCAGCAGCTGCAGTGTTCAGGCAGTTGTTTAAAATCTTTTGGATGGTGTTGCTCATTGCCAGTTTTGGGGATCCCACTATGACAAAATGACTGATGTTGAGAAGCATTTGTGCCACAGTTTGGATTCCCTGCAGAAGCAATGCGTTCACCCCCAGGCAGGCACAGAAGTAAAGTCTAACGTAGGAGATGTGTAAGAGGGAGAAATGGGGCTGCCTGTATTTCCACAAAACAGATGTTTGCACAGATGAAGCATCCACAGACTGTGGACGTTTATCCTCACTTGGATGCTGAACCCACTGCAGCGCATCCCTCACTATGATGGGGGAAAGGCATCGACTCCACCGTGGTCCAGCAGGCTCTGGTCTGTCCTCAGCCCGATGAGCTATGTAGAAACTACATGACCTGACTCCACCATGTAAGTGTAAATCAGGAGCACCTCTGCTGAAGGCAGTAGGGTTATGGGACTGTAAAAGTGATGTATGTGACAGGAAAAGCAGAGTTATGAGATGAATGGCTGGAGTTGCCACTGAGCTGTAGCATCTCTTGACATAGCTGGTCTGTAAGATGCAGAGACTGTATGCAATGCTTTCAAAATCAGAGCAGCAAAAAAGAAAGATTTAGGGGAGACAGCAGTAAAGCAGGGGATCTTGCTTAAAATAGGGAAAAAACAATCATTCTAAACCTTGTCAAGAGTCAGTGGTTGCTCTTGGAAACCAAGAGTGTGTCTTGCACCAGGGGAGGTTTAGGCTGGATATTAGAAAAAATTTATTCACGGAAAGAGTGATGAGGCGTTGGAACAGGCTGCCCAGGGAAGTAGTGGTGGAGTCACCATCCCTGGAGGGGTTCAAGAAACGTGTAGATGTGGTGCTTGGGGACATGGGTTAGTGGGTTGGGTGGTGTTGGGTTGACGGTTGGACTTGATGATCCTTGAGGTCTTTTCCAACCTTAATGATTCTATGATATCTTTTATTCTAAAGGCTGGGAGGAAGGTTAGCTTTGAGTTCCAGATTCTAATGAAATTTGGTTTTCTGGGGGATTTTTTTTGTTTTGTTTTGTTTTGGTGGGTTTTTTTTGTTCTTCTTTTCTGTGAATTTATGTTAATTGCCACCCTACTGGCTGTGGTAAAAAAAAAAAAAAATCATCTTGGGTTTATCATTTGGATTGCTCTCTCATACTTGCTAGAATTCCTTTAACACAGACTTTGCAGCCAGTTCTTAAAATTTCCTTCTACAGGGAAAAACAAAAACACAAATGCAGAATAACTTATCTACAGCCTTTTAGGGTTTCTTGTGTTGTCACGAGTCTTTGGAGTTGCTTACTTCTTTGTTGCTCTGGAGAGGTTAAGAAAAGCATTCCTGTGGTATATTATGTTGTGATCTGTTTTAAGTGCCTCAAAAGATTTGGTTGTGAAGTAGAGATCTCAGACAATGTAGCTGTAAGGTAAAGATTCATGAAACCTCAGTGCCTAATTCATCAAACCCATGTTTTTTGTTGGCCATTGTCATATGAATTTTAAATGCTGTCGTAGTGCATTTTGAACATATTTCGCCCTGATCAGTTAGGTGGTGATTCAGCTGTGATTAGGCAGTGTGGCCTCTCCAGGCAGATGCGTAGTCTTCCTGAAACCTTCTACCAACACTCTTCCAGTTTGTGTAAGCTACCTGATTACAGCACCGTGTCCTACGTTTCTGCGAGCGATACGTACCTGTTTTCTTTGAGTTATGGTTTTTTTGCAGGCAGGTGTTTGAGAGTCACCAATGTGACAGCTTCCCAGTCCAAAATCTGGGTTGTTGTTCCCCTCTCCCCACCCCTTATAACCGCCCTGCTCGCCCTGTTTATTTGAAGGCACAATGCATGTTTTACAGAAAGAGCTGGTAGGGAAATGCTGCATTTTTCATTAGGGTGATAGATATAGAAAGGGAGAGACTGCTGAGTCAGGCACAGTTTGCTGTTTGTCGCTGCCTAAATCCATTAGCAATATGAGATTATACAAGGCACCTGCTGAAAGATCAAAAGATCTTACTCGCAGCCCTGGAGAGTGATATTAAAGGCAGATTTGTAGACTGTACCCTGCACAAAAATAAGAACGATTTCTTTTTCTTGGAGCTTTTATGGCTTGCTAACAAAGGCAGGAAGGCAGTGTGGTTTTCCATGGCTTGTCGCAAGCCTTTCAGATTGTCTGATGTGATCTTTGAAACATCTGATGAGGAGGAGGGGGTAATTATTACTGATATTGTTTCAAAGAGACATAGAGTGGTCACATCCTTTATTGCTTTAAATCCACTTTATGCCCCTGGACTCGGCACTGGTGAGGCCACACCTTGAATCCTGGGGTCAGTTTTGGGCCCCTCACCACAAGAAGGACATTGAGGGGCTGGAGCAGGTCCAGAGAAGGGCAACGGAGCTGGGGAAGGGTCTGGAGCACAGGGCTGACAAGGAGCGGCTGAGGGAGCTGGGGGGGTTCAGTCTGGAGAAGAGGAGGCTGAGAGGAGACCTCATCACTCTCTACAGCTGCCTGAAAGGAGGGTGGCAGTGAGGGGGGTGCTGGGCTCTGCTCTAAAGGAACAAGTGATGGGACAAGAGGAAATGGCCTCAAGTTGTACCAGGGGAGATTTAGGCTGGATATTAGAAAAGATGTCTTCACTGCAAGAGTGATGAGGCATTGGAACAGGCTGCCCAGGGAAGTGGTGGAGTCACCATCCCTGGAGGGGTTCAAGAAATGTGTAGATGTGGTGCTTCGGGACATGGGTTAGTGGGATAGGGGGTGTTGGGTTGATGTTTGGACTTGATGAATCTTGAGGTCTTTTCCAACCTTAATGTTTCTGTGATTCTATGATTCTATTCATCTTGGGGTGTGTGAGTGGGGGGGGTGGGTGGGTGGCAGGGCTCAGCCAACACTGCAGCTTTGATTTGGTAGTGCTTTGTTGCCCAATTTAGTCAACAGGGCTGACCTGAGTGCCATGGTCCTCTGTGTAATGCAGGAGGGGAGCTGGGTGCATAAAAAAACAGTGTTTTAAAAGCTCAGGCTAACCAGCAGAAAGTGCTGGATGGGGGAACATGCCTGAGACCCTCATCCTCTCAGGAGCAAAGGTAACAAGCCGTGTGCTCCAGTCTGGTTTCCTTATGGCATGAGAAAGAGTAGAGGAAAGCACCTAATGAAACACTGCTGCCAAAGGAAGAAGTCATGAAACCCTTTGTTCAAGGAAGAACTGTTTTATGCTGAGGGTGGTGAAACACTGGCCCAGGTTGCCCAGGAAGGTGGTAGATGCCCCGTCCCTGGAAACATCCAAGGTCAGTTGGATGGGGCTCTGGGCAACCTGGTCTGGTGGAAGATGTCCCTGCTCACTGCAGGGGGGTTGGACTAGGTGACCTCCATGGTCCCTTCCAACTCAAACTCTTCTATGATTCTGTGATTTTCTCTAAAGTTAGAGCATCTACTCTCATTTTGCACTGTGTCGCTGTAACTGCCTGCTGCTCTGCAGTGGCAGGTGCCCGAGTGACACATGCTTGAAGGTTTTCACTCTGCTTTCACTTTAAGTAATTAATAATTTATTGGACTGGAGTGGAAAAAAACAACCACAGCCTAATGACTCAGGGGTCTCTCTGGGAGAAGCATGAAGTGGGTACACGGCCCAGCTCCAGTATGTACTTAACATTATGCATTCATTGAAACAAGCTCTTGCTGGGTCAGCTCCACCCTAGGTGACTACCGAGATCACCAGGCTGCAGTAATTCCTGCTCATGTTTATCCACTTTTTCTCTCCATACTCCACTCCTCATGGAAAGTGGAATAGCTTAGAGCTTAAAGATTATTAAAGTACCACTCTTGAAATATTACGCAGCCTGAGTCTTTGGCAGTAGGAGGTGCAGGTTCAAACCCCTTCAAGCAAGAGGATGGAGTTGAAAATTTGTTGCTTGTAATCTGTGTGCGTGCGAGTGAAAGGGGAAGGCACATCTTCTCCTGCATTCTCATAGAAAAAGGGAAAAATGGCAAAAATTAGTCATAGTCCTTCATTTGGAAGCAGCCCAGCTGAAAGTCTAGCCTTAATTTCTGAAGTGATAAATGGTCTTTCTTAGATTATTGCCGAGTTAACCACTCTGTGAACAGCTAAAACCGAATGAAGGGTGTTTCTAATACCTGTGGAATCATCATGTAAATAAGATACACGAATAAATTCCTCCTCATTTTCAAATTCAACTCTCTCAAAAGAACTTTAAACCTTTTGTTCAGCAAAGTTATAAAATTTTTCAACCGTTACACCCAAACGGGAGTAGAACCTAAATATATATATATATATTTTTTTTTTTTTTTGCCTGCTGTAGAAGTGTTGCTTTAAGTCTTGCTTTTCTGCAAAACGGCTGCCCCAAGTAGAGGGCTGTGAATACTCTTGCTGGTTTGGCCGTATCCTTCCAACTCCTGCAGTTGCCAAAAGTGATCACAACAGCCATGGATGCAGCCCCAGGAGGGTTCTTCAGTGGAAAGGGATTTCCTGGTGGCAAAGAATCAAGGCTTTTATCCTACTGTCTGTTCTTGCTGGAGAGGGTGTTTGGAGAAGAAAAGGCACCTCTGAGCCTTGCCAGTCCCTGCTGCTGAAACAGGCTGTCAGAACGGTGGGCGCTCAGGTATGAGTTCAAGCAGCTTTTCAGCACCTTTTGCTTTGTGCCAGGGCTTGGGACAGTTTCCAGCCGCCCTCAGAAGGCAAACAGTGAAGAGGTGGCTTAATCCCCCCCTGAGTTTGGCACAATATCGTGACTACTGGGTTTGAGAGCACTTCTGGTGCTCAACAGCAATTTTCCAGTGCTGTGAACATGGCAGTGTCTTACCTTGCAAATTCTTCCACTGGCAAGCCATTGTCCCGGCTCCAACTGAAATGTCTTGTCACTTTGGGAAGAGATCGTGTGTGCGTTTGTAATAGCTGTTTGTGTCAAACACCTTTGGAAGGCTTTGGGTCTGAGCTTTAGACTGGATGGATACAAGCATACATTGATAGGACTGATGACTTGAAGATGGTAAACAGAGAAAATGAGAACAAAATGACCAACCCTAGAAAACAAGGCACCAATATCATGAGACAAGCCTTCGAGTGAAAAGAGCAAAGAATAAGCCAAAACAAAGCCAAAAAAACAAACCCCAAAAACCCAAAGTCTTGGAAAAAAGGAATATATGGTAAGCTAAAGAAAATTTTTTATATACATGAAGAGTTCTTTTTTCAAAGCTCACTGAAAGGTACAGGCTCATTGTGCAGTCTTTGTGCTCCTCCAGGAACACAGGGTTTCGGTTCAAGTCAGTCACTCATTTCAAATATATCACTTTAGTTTGGAAGTTGGCACATTAGAGCTAAAATCAGTGAATATGTTTAAAGAGCTTTTTTGGCTTGAATAGAGATTAGAAAGTTCTTTCTAAACTTTTTTTTTTTTAATAGACACACATGATTCTTTCACATTTGTGTTTTAGCACATTATTTAACCATTAGATTCTTGGCTAAGTGATTTTGTAATGCAGGAGATATTCCAGGAACTGGCACTGTGTATCTGATGGGAATAGCTGTATTTCAATTCTCTTGATTTGTGTCTGACAGCATTTACTTTCTTCTGCCTCTCCTATTGTCAGAAGTAATCTTTTTCCTTCCAGATCCAGCCAGTAACTATCTGACAAAGGTCTGATGATCCGTTTTCCAAACATTGTATCATCTCACTTCCTTTGTTTGAGGTATTTTCTTCAAACTCTGAAGTGTTGAAGAGCTATTCCTTTCTCATTTTACTGTATAAGCCAGGAGCTAGTGTCTACAGAGCCAGATTCCCAGGTTGGAAACCACCCAGTCACTCTTTTTTTCTGGAAATGGAGAAGAGAGATGCTTGAAGTTACCTTAGCATGTTGATGTCACCTTGCCAATAAAAGTTTTTTTCTTAGAAGGCAGTCTTACAGGTTAAAAAAAAAAAAAAAAGGCATGGAGTATCCAAATCTCCTTCAAATTCAATAGAATTCATTGCTGGACTGGTCTTAAATTTCTTGTTCAGTGCAAAGAAATGTGCTTATTAGTGCTTATTAGATTGTTAAGTGTTTTTTCTTGGTCATTCTCATCCATCTAGGGTACAGACAAATAAATATTGATGGGGTGTAAGAGCTGGTGTTACTCCATTCTGAATGCCAAGTTGTGCTGGTTCCTTTTCACTCCTCCTGCACTTCTACAGCTGGGAGGTAGCATTTTCCACATTTCTATTTCCTACTGTATTTTCCCAGCTGATCCTTTTTAGCATACGGTCGTTGGTTTCCTTTCAAGTACCGAATAAATGTCGATTAGTCCCTCATCTGTTCTGTGACCGATCCTTGAATCTCGAGGGTGGAAAATCCAAGTAGCTCTGTGTGTTGTACTCATCTGAAAGCGGAGATTCTGGCCTATAATATTTATCTGCTTTACACTGGCAAACTTTGAATCTGCTGAAAGGATCTGCATGAGAATAGAGCCCAGTGAGTGCAGAAGAGCAAGGGGGATTAAGCACATTTGTCACCATTACCTTTGCTGTGTCTCTTCCAGTAAATAGAGAACTCCTTTCTTTCACATTCCTGCTAGTTTCCCAGTGTCCACTTTCATTTTGGAGATGAAAAGAATCCAATTTGATTTTCTCTTCTTTGATCTACATATTGATACAGCTCTGCCCTTATTGTACATCTCACCAGCTCATTCTTGCTAATATGCTCTTACAAAATTTCTCATAAATGTTTCATTCCTAACAATAGAGTACCGGAATAATTTTCATGGTACAGAAATGTTCCGCTGACCAACTTACCGGAGAAAAAATGCTAATATGACCCTTGGGTCAGTTGTGCCGCCATCTTTAATGTAAATTTAATGCAGTGATTCCCCTGGAGATGGAAGATGGCAGGCTTGCCAGAGCTGCACTGAATCAAGGTATCAGGATGGAGCAGCCCCTGGTTACTAGGCTACTGTTCACCTCTGAGACCAGAAAGAATGGTCTCAGAAATGCTCTTTCATGTTATCTGTCTCATAATACAACTGGCTATATTGTATGTAAAAAGTATTTTACAGATTTGATGAGAGGTTTAAAAATAATGAGGGACTGGATGGGAGGGGGCAGGTGGAAAGGCAGAAGACCCTGGGTTCCAGTGTCCTGCTCCATTCTCCAATTGTTTCTCTGTAGAGAAACCACAAAAAGCCCAATCCGTACACTGGATATCAAATAAAACATCAGATTTTTCATAAGCTGAGTAGATGCCTTGGAAAGCAGCCAACAAGGGAATTTTCCACTTGTGCTGCCTTTGCAGCCTTTTTCAAACCTCCTGTTAAGCAGCAGGGGCACATACGCACTTCTCTCCCTTTTCTATTATGCAGCTATGACACATTAAGCTCCTTGGAATGGTATTCATATTTTATCAGCTCTCCTAACTTTAGTTCTTTATTTATAACGTGCTCTGACTTCTTCTTTTTTTCTTTTTTTTTTTCCTTCCATCCTGTATATTCAGATTTAGTAAAGACAGAGACCAAAGCAGTTAAAGAGGGGGGAAAAAAAAAGCAAACAACCAAACCACAAACCAGACCTTTCTGTGAATTTAATCTTACCTTTCAGGTGGAGTGTATGTTTTCACTCAGTGTTTAAGAACTCATCTGGTCATTATTTTCTCTTTTCATACACAGCTTGCCATGGCACCCTCTGCAGGTCATATGTGATTTGCTTATGTTTAATATGGCATCTTTACTTTGAAGAATAGCAGATTTTATTCCCTAAAGCATGATATTTAATCTGCAGCTGCAATCTGCCAAAATGCTGAGCTTCGTGCACAAGAAAGTACTGAAGTGTGTATGCAGACCTGTGCTGATTTGCAAATGCAATGGTACAGGCTTGACAAACACTTTAGAAAATGGTGTTTATGTATGGGCAGCCTTGTTTTTCTGACATCAGGAAAATCTCTTTTGTGGTATTAAGGAAAACATTGATTAGCCCATATTGATAGTGGGGTCTCATAATGTTGAAGGCAATCTGTAAATACCATGTCCTGGGTTCAGCTGGGATAGGGTTAATTTTCACAGAAGCTGGGAGGTGCGCGTAGCCAAAGGGATATTCCATACTGTGTAATGCCATGCCCGGGATATAAGGGGAAGCTATCCGGAAGAGGGACAGGGGGTTTTGTGCGGTGTTTTGGTGCAGTGAGTCATTCTATCATCTTTGTTATTCTCTTCTCTTTTTCTCATGTTGTATTATTAAAATCTGTCATTACCTCAACTCACAAGGTTCCACCTTTTTTCTTTCCCACATCTTATTGGGAGGGGGAGAGGCAGGGGAAGGGAGCATCCACGTGGCTCATGGTGGCGCGTGGTTGCTGCTGGGTCCTTACCCATGACATACCAACAGGAACTGAATTTACTACCCCCTGCTCCACTGACATGAGCAGCTAGTCAAAATTGAAGACCCTAGAAGAACACTTTGGATAGGAGGAGGAATTGGTAACATGAGCACATGGTATTTTTGGTACAATCTCAATGTCTTTGTTTTGTAAATAAGTCCTGTTTTTCAGAGTACAAGAGAAACAGCCATCAGATAGTCTTCCTATTGTGAAATCCCAGGCTTGCTACTCCAGTAAGAAGCCTTTCTCTCTCTCTCACTCCTGCCTCCTACTTCCATCATATCTTTAGGCTTGTTCCTTAGCCCGTGCTTCTACAAGCAGGAAAACATTTCTCCCCAGCCCACGCAGGTCAGCCCTGCCGTGACCTGCGGCCAGTGAGTGCCGGGCAGATTTGGGTTTTCTGATGCTGAACAAGAGTAGCATGTTCAGTAGCTCTCAGCACAGGTGCCCGGTATGTGAAGGTAGTCAAAAGCATTGTTTAAAATCAATGGGTACATGAAACAATGTCTTCATACACCAATGGATGTCGGCAAAGGGTTGAGATTTTATCGGTTGTTTGGTGAGACTATGTCTCGGGGAAGGCGGGGGAGTTGAACGTGCTTTCTTTGCTGTGTGAACAGGATTTTGATGTTTGCATTATTTGGAAATCTTGCCCGTCGAGAGAAAAGCCAACCTCTCAAAGCTGGGAAAAGAAACAAAAAAAAAAGCTCATCTCAATCCTTCCTATTTGGAGGATACCGCTACAGCAAAAATCGTGAACCAGTGGTTATCTTTTGGTGGATGAAGGCTGAATTGCATTATATTGCATTATCTTACGAGGAGCGGCTGAGGGAGCTGGGGTTGGTTAGTCAACGAGAAGGTTGAGAGGAGACCTTATCACTCTCTACAACTACCTAAAAGGAGGTTGTAGTGAGGTGGGGAGGTTTAGGGTAGATATTAAAAAAGAAAATTCTTCTACTGAGTGATGAGGCATTGGAACAGGCTGCCCAGGGAAGTGGTGGAGTCACCATCCCTGGAGGGGTTCAAGAAACGTGTAGATGTGGTGCTTCGGGACATGGGTTAGTGGGTTGGGTGGTGTTGGGTTGACGGTTGGACTTGATGATCCTTGAGGTCTTTTCCAACCCCAATGATTCTGTGATTCTATGATATTTGGCAGAGCAGTAAGAGTGTACATGGGGCAGACAGCACGGTGTCTTCACACCGTCTCCTTGGTGGGGCACACCTGCTCTTCTTGGGGAAGAAAACTGGACTGAACTGTGGTGGCAGCACAGCAGAACACTTCCTAAGTATTCCCTCAATACTAAGCACGTGCATAAACCTTGGAGCTGTGACTCACTGTCTGGTGTTTTCCTGAAGAAAAAGAAAAAAAGCTTAGAGATAAAATGGATAAAATGAAAAATCCTTTGCCCACTGTAGAGATAGCAAGCTAAAACATAGTCTTTTAGTAGAACTTTCATTTCACTTTCCTTTTTAGATGCAGTGTGTTCCATCAAAGATTTTAGGAAGTTTTGAATAGAAAAAAAAAGAAACTTCCATTTTAATCTCATGGGTCTACCATTGGCTTTAAGCAGCATTGTAGCATGCGAGTAGACTGTAAGTGATAATGTACAACTTGAATTTCTTTGGAATTCCGTAGTCAAAGAAATGATGCTCTTCCAGTATAGTCTGCCAAAAATATTCCTTTGAGATCCTTGCTCTCAGTGTGATCCCTCATTGCTGGGTATTTCTCAAACCCTTTTGCACCTGCAAAATATGCTGCTAACATCTTCTCGCTTTAAGCACAGAAAAATGCACGGTGCAAGAAGATGGAGAATTAAGGCCTCCAGCTTACAGAAATGAAAGGAAATCTAGCTTCACTCTGAGCCAGATTTTGACCTTGGGTAGACATCATTAGATCTGTTGATTTAATTAAAACTTACTTATATGTTTCTCAACTTTGAGGACCAACTTTCAGTTCAGTGTTCTTGAACTCTGAGTTTTATGAAGTAGTTGTGAGGAGGGAGTTTGAAGGATATTAACTCATTTAGGTGTAAAGGTTCATAACCTCTTACAGCAATCCTTTTTTTTTTTTCATCATTGCCAGACAGTTTCAGCTGTACACAGCAAGCAGAGCTGAATAGGACTTTGAAGGATTTGAGGAGGATACTTCACACCTGGTGATAATTCTAAAGTGCACTTGTGTCTGTGTTGCTTTGTTATTTTTCTTGCTAGTGACTTTTAGAGATTAACCACTTCAATGTCTTCTGATTAACAGACAAGTAAAGAAAAATATTGTTTTAATATCATGTATGGTGTATATCTGTCCTATACACACACGAACAGACAAAACCAAAGGAACAAGCATGCACAGATCAAACATGAAGCCACGACCTCTGTGTTAGAATCCATCACAACAGAACAAGTTGAGATCCTCTTTAACTTCTCAAAGTGGGACGTCTGGTGAATACTGCTGTGTTGGCATATATGTGAGAGTAATTTCAGAAACAGGAGCTGACCTCTCAGATGGTCCTATCCCAATTTACAAGGTTTTCTCACCATGTGATGTCATGTAGATGGATGGAATTCACTGGGAATAAACATTATGGCAAAATTGCAAAGGAAGTGCTTCCTAGCAGTTGTAATTCCATGGATGTTCTTCTGAAATCAGTTTAATTTCTCCCAGTTTTCACCAGTCTAGATAGGAACAGAACTTGGCACTTTCCTGGTTTTGCGAGGAAATAAAAGATGTCAACTAATGACTCAAAAAATATCTAATTCTGTCGGAACTTGGGTTTTCTGCAGAGGGCTTTTTTGTTTTCAGTGAACTTTTGTTAGGTTCTAGCCAGAGCTGTTGAAGGAGACTACAGAAAGAGAGAAGGGAATATGGATCTGAACTACTGGCCTCTTAATATGGGATCAAGCTTCTTTAAAGTCACTCTAATTTGTGAGTTGAGATCAAACACTTTAAGATAATGAGTGTAGTAAATTTCAGGGAAAATGCTTTGATTGCTCAGTGGTGCAAGGATATTTTTTTGTAAAAAAAAAATTATCAGATATACTACACAAGCATCTTGATTAACCATTTAGCTCCTGCATTTTAAAGGTAAGATGAGCTACAGAGAGTTTTTTGGGACCAACTAAAGTGATCATTGTGTGTAGTTGCCCTATTTTACGTGTGGCATTCTGATTAACGTGTACATAATGTCTGAGCTTGAAGTGACCTGGTGTGAAGCAAAGTGGCCTGAGCTGCAACTATCATGCACAGTCTTGGACCTGGCTCATTCTTATATCCCTGTTGACTCTGGCATGTGCTGGAACGAAGATCTAATGACAAAAATAACAGAGCCATGACTCAGAGACTGCTTGTAAGAGTGAGAAAGTGATGGATAAAAATGTGTCATGGTTACATTTAAGGTTATTTTATTGAGGAGTAGAATTGCATGCTAAACCAAAGTTAATCCCTGGATGCAAATATCTGATTTTTAAAACTATTCTGTTAAGTAAGAATTACGACTTAAGCACTTTTAGCAAGAAGTCTTCTCTGGTAAGTGCAAGCAGAATCCATGAAGCATTTCCGTAAGTTTAAAGTGAGATTTAAATAATTTTAAAAGGTTTACAGGTTTGAAAGCTATATTATACAAGACAATTATAGAGCTCATTAATACAGATAGGATTGGTCTCAAGCTGCAAGACTGAAGCCTGAGGCTTTGTTTCAAATAACCTTAAATGTGGGTTTAAGCTGACAGTAAAAAATGTGCCTAACCTTCTTTGGCAAGGAGAGAGGAAGCAATCATATTGAGGAAAGAGACTATGTATAAAGCGTAGCAGGAATTTTGGTTTTATGTGTACTCTCTGCTACCCTGAACAAAATGCTTTCCACTTGTAACGCAAACAGTCCCTTGTACATCCCCACCATTTCACACAGGTGGTAATTATAACTGGTCGAAAACTAAGTTGGGAGAAGAAGAAAAAAAATACAGCAGTATTGTTTATGATTTACATGCTGTTTATTCTCATTTGCTTCTCCTCTTAAACCACCTGGTTTGTGGATGCCTTGTAGGCAGCCTTGAGGGTTGAAAAAAACCAAATAAGAGGATTGGAGGTAGTATTGCCAAAGCAATCAAAATCCCAGTGTATGGCAAATATCAAAACATGAGGTGGGGAGATGAGGAAGAAAACAGCCTGAGCACAGCTCTGTGCTGTTGTTGGCAAGACTGAGTTATGGGAGTTAGCTTGTTTGAAAGCAAGATCGTCAATGTCTATGCTGCACTGCTGAAATAATCAGATTGAAAATAGAAAACTGATCCATCAAAGGAGAGACCAAGAAAGGGAGCAGAGATACAATCAGGAGAGGAATAAGCTGGGGACTGAAGAAGGTTTGAAGGCTATGTCTTTGAGGAGAGAGCAACAAACAGTGCTTGTAGCCAGCACTGCGTTCAAGAAAGATGAACATGGAAGTAGGAGACTGGGAAATATCTTCATGGAAAAAAGTGAACAAATTAATTTCATGTGAAATGAATGTTTGCTTGAAAGAAATGCATTGGAAAATGGCCAGCAGGTTCAAGCAGGGTTTTTTGAGGTCTAGCTGAGTCGTTAAGATGTTCCAGTAGAAATAGTGAGACACTGAACACTCATCTCTTGAAAACAGTACATAAATCCTTCTTGGTGGGTAACTGGTGTGGTAAGAAACAGAAAATCGCTAGTTAAATTTTCTCTTTTACATAAATGATCTGACGCTGACTGAAATTACGAATGTTCAAGTCCAATAAGAGCACTTCCCTGCTCTGCTATCAATATCTCTTATATCCTTTGTCTTAATAAAATGTCTTGTACATGTTTACCTACCAAGCAAAGCCTTAAAAAACTAAATCAACTTCTTGTATGAAATGAAATAATATCAAATTACTTTTTGAGGTTAGTTTAGTATCACATGAGCTTCATGTTGGGCCAAGAATACGTCAGTGTGGTTCACATCCTCTTCCCTTGCGAGGAAAAAAAATCATCCCTTTCCAAGTGAGAATTTGCACAGACATGTCCTCCTTAGGGAAGGTGCTTGCCTGAGGAAGGACCAGAATTCTTGCTTTCCACGTTAGGTCTATCCTTACACTGCCTTCCTGTTGGACTGAGGAATCTCAGCAATGATTTTTCAATTTTTTTTAGGACAACCTACCAACTGGGGGTTTTTTTAGGTTTGTGACAGACTGTTAAACCCTAACCAAATATTGTTTTATAAAACATGGTTCTACTTAGTTTCTTTATCAGTTTTGACTTTAAAGTAGTTGGCGTTTCCAACTTCAGACATGCCACACATTTGTACCTCAGTTTTAAAGCCACAATGGTTAGAATAAAGTTCTGAGAGTTCGTTATACTGTAAATGCTGGATGTTCAGGATATGTTATTGTTCTGGGATAATCTAAAATGGGTAACAAAGTAATGATATTTATTAGGGAGTCTGTGATCATAAAACAGGAAACATTTTATATCCTTTGTAGAAAGACATTTTTCAAACAGGTTAAAATGTCTTGAAGATTTGTGAAAACAGATAAATTGCAACTTTTTATATATAAACGAAGTTTAATCATTATTTAGTTAATTATAAAGTTTATATCATCTTTACATTGAAGCTTGTGCAGATATTCGTGTTGCAGATACTACACTCATGAAACAATGAGCAAAGCCAAACGACCTTCTCTGTACCTACTGGGAAATAAGACAGTTTAGGAAAGTGCAGTAATTGCCAATAGCAGTATAGAAATCATGCTTTAGGAGATAATGACTACCTCCTTATAATGATATGCTCCACAAGGATATTATTATTTTATGGAATTTTGAGTGTTGTTTTCTTGTCAGAAGAGAACTCTTGCAGATTGTGTACAAGGACTTGGGAGTTTTTTTATTATTAGAATACCAGGGCTTCAGATCTGCAGGGCGTGTAGTACACCCTCACTGTTGTCACCTATGGCACCGTCACATTTTCCTCTCTGTAGTTGCCACCTGTTGAGCTTCCAACATGTAGCAGTAATTCTTATTACTTCTTATGCGGAAACTTGGATTTTTCTGATAATTTCTTTCTGTAAAGTATTCAGAATCTCTGTATTGATGGTCCTTTTCAATTATGGATCCTCAGTAATTTAATTAGAATTCTTAAGGTTTTCTATAGGTCATTAGGGGAAATGTTGAATAAAATATTTGAAACTTCTTTGGGTGGAGAAATCTGCACTTTCCTTGACTATTCCAGGGCAACATCAGGCTGTATCTTCTTTGTGCTGACACCTAAGCACATTTCTAGGAATTCCGTTTTCAGCAGATTTTTGACTCAAAGAGACTGCTTTGGAACTTGCACTCCAGCAATCACTGTGCTTGGTAAACATTAGTGGTACCGATCATCTAAGCAGGGGTTGTTTCCCATTCATTGAAGAGTGAGGAGAGCCCCTATGGCTCTTTGACATTACACCTTCGCTGTGACCATGAAGTTGTAGCCTTATGTTTGCGTAGCTCTCAGTTGAGTTCACTTTAAAATAGATAGAATTAATACCTCATTCTCCCCAGCCTTTTGTACTTTTTTGCATTCTAATCTACATTCATTTTCCAGAACATTTAGCTGTAGCTGAATCCCGGTTCTTCATCTTCTTCCAAGACTTACCATCTGCTTCAGAATGCATATCCAAGCGTGAAATGTCTTGGATATAAAATTATGTCATTTGCAGGACTTGCTGAGCAACTCTCTCAAGTTATTTTACTCTTTCATTAAAAAAAAAAATTCTGGATTGTGTGTTTTTAGAAATACATCCTTGCCCTACTCTGTGCAGATGTAAATGAATGAGCTCATTGTAGTCTCACGGTTTTCTGCTGGCTGGAGATGGTGGAAGTGGGCTAAGAAATTAAGTGGTTCTGCAGATTTTTAGATTTGATGACTGTGCCTTGCTTGCAGAAACAAAAGCATTCCCAATGTTTATAGCAATAGATGCAAATGAGTGTACTTCAGTGTAATACCTTGGGTTACTCCTGGAATATGGCTCAGGGGCCATATGTAACGCTTCAATGAGAGCTTGTTAAAAGATACGCATAAGGGAGGCGTACCTTTGAGAACACCATGTTGTGATGAATTTGCTCTTCTTTACATTCGTCACTGTATTTTTAAAGGTTCCTTGTTTCAGAGAGAATTTCCTGTTATCAATAATGGGCTTCGACAAACTTAATCTCTTTAATCACACTGCGATCAGTGGTCCTCAACTCCCCAGAGACTTTGAGAAGAGGTCTTTATTGCTGTTGACTGGGGATTTATGGAGTTGCATTTTAAAAATTGTCAACACAGGTGTAACCGCATGTGATGGAAAAGCGACAGATTGAAAATAAAAAGAAGAGTGAAAAGAAGCCTGCTGTTAATAACTACCATGTAAACTGAATTCTGATTTTTAAAAGCAAGGGTTTTTTTCTGTGTAAGCCATCTTTCCTTGCAAATTATAGTGGAACATGGCAATTTCTTTTATGGTGATTCAGTATCAGAGATCATCAAATGATGGATGCTGGAGATTGAGGGAAAAAGAGAAAAGTGTTGATAATGGTAAGATGGCCAACAGTAAAATAAACGTTTACCTGTCTGCCTTCCACTGAATTTGCATGATCTGAAAGTAATTACGATTAATGAAAGGGAGGAGCAGAAGTACAATAAGGAAAAGCAGTATGGAAGAAGATCCCATATGTTGCTTTTACAGGGAGTTTTTTGGTGAATCTCTGTCTTCAGGCTGGAGGGTATGATACAAACACTGGCATGATGGTCGAGATCACTCTCAGAAGACAGCTTCTTCTAATGTTGATGTGGAAGAGCATTTCCCTCATTAAAGGAAGAGTGAAGAAAAGAAAACATAAGGAGTTTACTATTTTGTCTATCCATATTTATGTCATTCATATATATGCATGAAAACGTAATGCAGAGATGGAAAGTGTGATTATTCCAGATGAAGCTTACAGCAAATACAGGCGTTCTAAGATCTATGGTAATCTACAGTTTGGAAGTGCATAGGAACATTTCAGAAGAAATTGATATATTTGTCAAAAATATAATGGCAATATAGGGTTCCACATAAAGTAAAAAGCACGGACAAGGGAGCAGATGTTGCAGTAGCCAAAAGGATAGCAGAAAATCAGCATTTGAATCTGTTCGGTATAGCTTGGCTATATTTAGCCATACAAATGGCTAAATAAAAATGGTCAAAGAAATTTTGACCCTTTAGGATAAAATGGGAAGGCCCATCAGGTCTACTTTAGCTATGACCAGCCTTTAAGGATTATAAAATAGGTCTGGTGGCAGTTCTCTTGACCTGAGAGGCTTCAGAAATGACTGAGGAACCATGAACATATGGAAAAAGAATGGGCCCATTTCTTACCAAAGGTTAAGGAAGCGATTTTGGACTTAGCTTCAGGAGAAAAGCTGTTGGTTATGCTGGGCAGCACTTTCAAAATCTCTAATTTTTGTAAGCGTCACCTATCGCCACTGGTTTTGCGTACTCTCTGTATGCAAAAGATTTGAGTCATCTAGCCACAATATTCTTGGGGGTTGGAGGGGTGATTTGTCTTTCTATTTAAGAGCTTTGAGGTCCATGAATCCACATTTTGTTTACTTTCTTTCCTGTCAAAATACCTGCTCCTTTGCTTTTGTACATCTCCTTCACTCTGGAGACTACTGAGGCTGTCTCCAGAGAACCGCTGGATCCTGACGGAGGTGGCCTGTTTGTGGCCTGTATATCTAGGTGACTTTTTCTGCTAAAATACAAAATATTAGGTTTTCTTATATTTTGGTGGCCTCAGAGTCAAACGTCTGTTTTTCTCATGCCTGAGCAGAACCCCCCCAGGTAACAGAGTATTCTGCAGGGTAAGCAGAGACCTCGGCAATAGCGAAAGCAAACCAGAGTGCAGTCCGATAGCCGTGCTCCTGTGGGACCGGTGGCACCGCCAGCCTTTGTCTGCAAAGCAATATTCAGCCAGTAGCAGTGTTCTGATTTAATTACTCTTATTTACAGATCAGAGGGTACCACAGCATGCAAATTAGGGCATTTTTGGCGTTCTGCTGGTAACTACACTCGTTCCTTTCAAATGCTTTCTGGAGCATATACTCTTAATTTTCACAGAATCACTATCTCGCTCTGTTCCTGGAGGTTAGTTAGTGATGCCAGTGCTCTCTTTTGCAGTGCTTGGGGATGCTTTCAGAGCTGTGTGCATTTTACCAACAGGGCTAGCGCTTTATCTAGAGGGAGTTGTGTGCATTTTTATGTGAAAGAGCACTAGAGTTTACTGAATTCCACAGTATAAGTACAACAAAAAAAAAAATTGGGATGCTAAGCCTACTTCTGTGAAAACAATATAATAGTTCTCCCTTTAAAGTGATGACGGAAAGGGGATGGTTACTGACACGTCATGCTCGCTTGCCTAACCAGATCTATGCCAGGCTGCATTTATCTCATTTGTTTTTCTCAAAGATAGCTATCTAATACAGTCAGGATGCCCAGATGCTTTCTGAGTATCTAGGAGTGTGTTTTCAACTGGAAACCATGCAAGTTCAACATCTGGCATTTTGAGGGGTCATTCTTGTTCAACAGGAGCCGGTCATTAAGTATCTTCAGGGGGCATTACTATCTCTTCCCACCACGATGTGGATAATAGATTTTTGTAAGGGAGAGAGAAATAGAGGCGGGGAAAGAGCCTGTTTCATCTGCACAATGCCCCCCAGGATAAGTCCTTTCAGATATTTTTGGGTTAAGAGTAGTAATTTTGAATAATCCTGTTGGGAGCTCGAACAATGTTTTTCCAGAAGAAAGTTCCCAGGAGAATGCAAAAGCAATGTGTGATTTGGATAGATCAAGAAGCTTTTAGGAGTAACTGGTTTTGTTGTGCCCTGTGGCTGGTATTGTTCCCAATCTGTGCCTCACAGCTATGCTGGTTTATGATGAAGATGCTAAGGGGATTGCTGTCCACAGTAACTATGCTAAGTTGACTAATCTTGGAGACAAAATTCTGCTTCGAAAGTGATTGTTTCCTTAAATTGCTCTTGTTCTGATCAGATAGCTTTCCAAATGCCAAGATGGTTAAAGAAAACAAAATCAAAGCCACACAACAAAGCCAGCTATGGAATCTGTCTGACCTTATCAATACAAGCTGTGTTGACAGGGCTCATCTATGGGTGCGTGCAATTTTCCCAACGGGCATCAGCCCTTCTTAGGTCAGCTGCTGTCTTTGTCAGCAGCAGATGTCATCTGTAAGAATGTCTTTCCATAATGGAGAAAAAGTTCTCAAAGTCCCAGATTTATCTTCTCCTCATTATAGCAAATGTAATGTTAAATTTAAATCTGTTTGAGAAGAAAGAGTATTAAACATTTTGTGGGCAAAAATCTGCATCATCATGTATTTCTCTTGCCTGGAAGACGGAAGAGGCATACTTGGGCATTCAGTGTACCGTTACTTTGATCCTGTTGCTGATAT
The DNA here is from genome assembly GCA_011057875.1 of Pterocles orientalis. NCBI lineage: Eukaryota > Metazoa > Chordata > Aves > Pterocliformes > Pteroclidae > Pterocles > Pterocles orientalis. Next base: position 420,381 of record WKFP01014149.1, read on the forward strand.
TATAAATTTATATTAATATTGACTGTATAAATTTGTACTGGGCCACAAGAGGAAATATTCCCCAAGTTAGATAACCTGCCATCCCAAGGGCTCATGAATTACAGCCTTAACATTAATGGCTGCACCCCTTCTATATTCATGCTGAAAATGACATCAAGTAGTCAGGATGATTGCACATTATTAATAATTGCAGGAATAATGAAACAATTAAATGAATCCAGATGGACTCTTCCCCCTCCTCAACATAAGCCATGTCATCAAAGTGAAATGCTCGATGAATTAGGTATGTGGGTTCTCGGTGCATCACGCTAACGTCATCATCCCATGAGCAGAAAACAACACTTTCGGGTTACAGGCAGTAGTGGACTCAGAGCTAAGTAGGAAAAATTGGCTGGATGCATTTATTTTTCCAGTACTCCTACTATTGTTTTGTCTGGGGAAATGAGGCGTAAAAGTGTTAGAGTGACTGTCTCAGGATTAGCCAGGAAATAAGTAGCAGAGCAAAGCTATGATACTGCATTGCCTAAGTTAAAGGTGATTATCTCATTTACTAGACAGAGCTTCCTTCCTATCTTTTAAAAGGTCATTTTGATATCTAAAAAATAACTTTTCAAAGACAAGTAAAATGGTTTCCATTTTATGAGGAAATTGGGGCCCAGATAATAAGCTGTTTGACTAGAGAATGATAGCAACTTAGTATGAGAATGAGCTGTACACCCAGAGCTGGTGCCCCAGCCTGATGCTTCCCTATCACATCGCTTCCTCCGGGCTTGGGCATTTCTTTTGTTTAATGGTGTTTAAAGCCCTCTGAATTTTCATGTGCCATTTTCTTTGTGTGGCTTCTTAGGCAAGAACCTCTTTTTGCATGCTGATGCTGTCTGGTTTTTATGTGAAGAGTTTCAACCTGGTTACTGTTCATAGAAGCATTCATTCACTTTCTAGCACTAATTCGGCATTCCAGCACACCTGTTATACTCAACTAAGAAATTACCAGAGGTTTTTATTGGTTTGAAGAGGTTTAAAGATGCTTTGATCCAAGAAAGCTGCAAGTGCTCACCTACACATTAGGTGATCAACATGCCTTACCATTCAAAAGCTGTGAGATTTTCTTGCCTGGAGGAATCAGGCACAACAAAAATGGATGAGTTATAACAATCCAGAATCTCTGAACTCTCCTGTTGCACTTAGCTGAACCAAACTGAACTTTCCAAGTGCCATTGTTAGCAGGCACTTAACAATTAAATTGGGGATGGGGTAGGTGGGTGATGACAGAGAGAGAGAAATTACAAAAGCTTTTCCCCACACTATTTTTTCTTTTCTCTTCCTATGAAGGTGACCTGTAACAAGATGCTTTCCCAAGGCTGTCACAAGCCAAATACCTCTTTGGTATAGTAAGATTGACCTCTGTTGGCCAGCACCCAAAATGAGCATGTTTCCCTTCTTCTTTAACATCATGCTGTTAATTTGTATTTTGTTAGAGTAATTTTTTATGTCATTGCTTTTTCACTTATGCACCTCCTCTTCCAGCGTGACATTTTGACTTGGAGCTTAAGATTTAATAAATAAATGTAATGCCAAAGAAAAAGAAAGCTGGTAATAGGATGGATGGATTCAGAGAGGGGAGGGTTTAGAGGGTGTTTTTTGTTTGCTTGCTTGGTTTTGGACTGTGTTGTTCATGGGAGCCAGCCTCTGAAAGATGCCTCAAAAATATTCATAGGCTCTCTCTCTTTCTATAAAGCCTGTTGTGTCAAATAAATGCACAAATGTTGGACCAGTGTCAAGTAAACGCACAAATCTCTATTCCCATAACAGCTATAAATTGGCAGTAGCTGCTACGTGCTAGGGAAAGCCAATTTTTGTCCTTACTAGCCAAACATGCACAGACATGCCGGAAAGGTTATTTCTTGTCTTGCAGTACCAAGGAAAGGCAAACCTTTCAACAGTTGGTGAAAGACTATGCCTCTGTTTTATGGAATGTCAGACCAGACTGATAGCCTCTTCTGGTTTAAAAATATGTGACTTTGCTCTGTGCATCAACCTTGCAACTTTTATTTCAAAAGCCTAATCTGAGGCCAGAGAGACCTCTGTTAGTCCAGGAGCTGGTGTGTTTGCCTGAGGGCAGTCTTTCTCCAGACAGGTTATCTTCTCAGGGGAGAGGGGGATGTATTGGATGTAGATCATACTTCCGGATATAGTTCATACAAGCAATATTTTTCTGGAAGTTCAATCCATATTTGACTTCCAACTCTTCTGTTCTCTTGCCTGGTTACCACATAGACATGAGCTCAAATCTCCCACTCTTATGTTTGCCACAGACTGCTTAAAAGAGGACATATCTTGGTGGGTTTTTTGCTTTCCAGTTACTGGAGATGAATGACTCTAGAGTGATTATTTTCAATTGAATTCTTTCTTCAGTTCTGCAGTGCTGTTTATGTTGTCGAGTACTGATTCCGCAGCATTCTTGGCTTTCATTGGCATTATGGACATCTCTAAGATGAAGCTGTAGTGCTGTGGTTCTACACTACCCTTGCTACACCTTTCTCCTCACTGATCTCGCAGGTGGCCATTTGGCAGCCCAAGGGAATTAAATTAAAAACTGAGACCAACAAGAAGGTCAAATTAGAGTGTTGAGAAGCAACATTAGCAATAACGAAGCTTGTGGAACCTTGAAATAGAGAGAAAAATAGCTTGTAAGCAGTGATTCCTAAAGAAAACTGTGACTGGTTCTTTCTGCTGTGGTAGAACCCATTTTAGTATTCAACATATATTATTTCCAGGGTTAAAGCACTGTTCTTGACAATAGTTTTTCTGAACAGTGCTTCAGAAATAACACTTAATGATGCTGTCAGGTTTTAGCACTTTTCAGGACTAAACCATGGAAAAAGGAACAAAAGCATGCTCATGTTTTTTGTGCTTGGTAGTTGCTTTTTGGTTGTGGGATCTCTACCAATTTTTAAACCTATTGTTAGGTGTTTTTAAAATAAATTTATGGGAAGGAAAATTTATTAGGTCAGGTCTTTCTTTAGTCTTCGTTGCTCGTTTTACAGGCACATCCATTTGGCTTATAAGCCAAATTCCTAACTTTTGGAACAATTCTTCATTTAATGTGTTGCGTTTTAGTTATTTTGTGGAGATGGGTGCTCCACATCCCACTGGTGAGCGTACTGACTGACTAGCTTATGGAATGAGGCAGTAATCTTGTCTTTTCTTCCTTGAAAATAATACCCCTTCCCTTTCAGTGCAGATTGTTTTATGTCACTTTAATTCATTTAATGCCATGTTTAATAATTAGTGGTTACCGAGCTATTACACTAAAAAGTGATTACTTCAAATGACATTGCTCTGTGAAACTGTTACAGGGGAATGAGTTCGGTGGATGAATCCACATACTAATGCCACTCCAATTTTTGTTGAATAATGTAATAATTATTGGAATTAAATGGTTTATTAGGTGCAGAACACATCCTGTTAAATCACAACAAATAATCCAGGCTGTGGACTGCAAGCTGGGTTAAACTCTCAGAAGATAAGTATGTTCCTTCCTGTCTTTGGAAGGAAACGGGAGACCTGGTTACCCAGTATACGGAGAAGGCTGAGGTACTCATTGACTTTCCTGCTGCAGTCTTCACTGGCAAGTGCCTAAGCCACACCACCCAAGTTGTAACAGGCAAAGGCAGGGACTGGGAGAATGAAGAGCTGCCCACTGTAGGAGAAGATCAGGTTCAAGACCACCTAAGGAACCTGAAGGTGCACAAGTCCATGGGGCCTGATGAGATGCATCCACGGGTCCTGAGGGAACTGATGGATGAAGTTGCCAAGCCACTATCCATCCTATTTGAGAAGTCGTGGCAGTGTGGTCAAGTTCCAGCAGGTTGAGGGAGGTGATTGTGCCCCTGTACTCTGCTCTCATAAGACCTCACCTGGAGTACTGCGTCCAGCTCTGGGGTCCTCAGCGCAGGAAGGACATGGACCTGTATTTAGAGGGAGCCTACAGGAAAGATAGGGAGGAACTCTTCATCAGAGAACGTAAGTGATAGGATGAGGGGTAACAGTTTTAAGCTGAAAGAAGGTAGATTGAGATTAGATATTAGAAATTTTTTTTCCTATGTGGGTGGTGAGGCAGTGGCCCAGGTTGCCCAGAGAAGCTGTGGATGCCCCATCCCTGGAGGGGTTCAAGGCCAGGCTGGATGAGGCTTTGAGCAACCTGGGCTAGTGGGAGGTGTCCCTGCCCATGGCAGGGGGTGGGACTGGATGATCTCTATGGTCCCTTCCAACCCAAACCGTTCTGTGATTCTATGATATGTCTGTTGTACCATACCAGCTTGCTGTTTGGAGGAAGCTAGTATGAACAAGAGATTTAAATTGTCTCTGAGAACAAATATGTGAGACGGTATTCTTTCTCCTTTACACTAAATTTAGAGTGATAGATGTAATAAAACCTAAGTATCAGACTCGTTCCAGATTTAGACACTGTGTGTTTCCATTGGCTCAATGGTCTATGATAGAAAGTAAGTTAGGGCAAAATTCCTTTTAATGGGTTTTCATAAAATAAATGATCAGTAATCAGTAATCTTGAAAATAGTTCAAGCCCTTTCCCAGAATCTGAACAGAAGACAGCTGTTAGCCATTGGTCACAGTCATGGCCAGGACATCCAGTAACTAAATTAGGGAAGGGACTCTTTCAAGGGTATGAAACAAACTGGAAAAAAAAAAAAGTTATTTTCAGGAGTCTTTCTCACTTTCAAATATTGTGTTGGCAAACTAGTCAAAGAAGCCTTCAAGCTCTTCCAACTAAAACTGATTCACCAGATGATAAGCGCATAGTATTTTTATTCATTTTTTAACAGTGTTATGCCATACATAAGGAACAAGTTTCTTTTTCTTTCTTTGGGTAACAGATAAGTCCATAGCAGAAGAGTTCATTTTGATCAGCTGCCTGTTGAATTGAGTTTTACCACCTATTTGCCTGTCGATTTGGGGTTTTCTATTATTGATGCTTATTGTTTCTGTGATTGTCTTATCACTTTGTGGTTTCTATTATTTCTGTTATTTATTTGCTATTCACCAGTGGATTGCGAAAACCCACTTGAAAAGAGAAGGCTAAGAAATGAACAGAAATTAATGACTCCCTTCAAATTTTGAGATTTATCCTACAAGATGTAGGCTGTCTTTGAAATATAATCCTGGAATACTTCAGTTCTTTTGGATTTGTCTGGTTTTCTTCACACAGCTTACTTTTAAGGCTTGATATATGGAAAACAAACTGGGTTGTTGTTATGGTTGCTTACCTCCTTCTGGCGGTTGCAATGGTTAGCTGCCCTTATGATTCATAATGGTTTCCCATCTGCCGCTTGCTTCTGTTCAAGACGCTGTGCATTTTTAATCTTGAAATTGTTAGGTCTGGGTTAATTTGGGGATAGATAGCTCCCTCTGAGAGTCTCCTAAAGACAGGTTTCTCCTACTGCCATTGCTTCCAGAGGTTGCCATTCTGTGAAATGTGTGGAACGGGGTGTACACTAAAATTATTTTTGGAAAAGGAAAATTGAAATTCTGTTGCCAGTACCGATCCACTGTGAATCCATTTCTGTCTTCAAGAAGTGGATTTGCAGAGTGGACGGCATCTCTTTGAGCAGCTAGATTAAGTAGTTACCTCTAACATTTTCTTAGAATAATAAGCTGGGATCAAAACTGCAAGTACTGGAAGCAGATAGGGTACCCAGGCAAAGTCAAATGTTCATGTCTTTTACTTTATTTAGACCATTCTTGAAAGTAGCTACAGGCCTTAAATCCTTCTATTTTTGAGGCATTTAGTCAGAGCCATTTAAATAATATCTGATTTACAAAGAGAAGAAAATGTTCTTCCACCTTAAGAGTTCAGAAATGGCACAAATTTTAAAAACCCTGGCTGAAAATATTCATTTATTGGTAAGATTTGTCCCACGTGATCTAATACAGAAATGCAGGTGTTTCTCTGTAACTCCTTTCAGGTAACAATTAAGAAAAATGTCAGGTTATTTTCTAATCCACTTCCTCCATTCAGGAATGAGGGCTTGCACATATATATTTACACATAAATGTATGTATATATACTGTTATAGTTCACTCCCCAAAGGCATAAATAACTCCCATAGAATCACAGCAGCCTTTCCTGCCTGTGCAGGAAATCACCTGAAATCATGTGCACAAGGCTTCAAAGCGCTTTCACAGGTGAACGGCAGCACATAATTCAATTCAAGGGAAAAAGGAAAAGCTGCAAAACCAGTTCACTTCTTTACTAAATAGTTAATATTGGGAATGAACCGTGCCACCATAGGCTACCGCAGCTGAGGAATGACCTTACTACATCTTTGTGCCTAAAGTTTGCTAGTAGATTAGAGCAAAATTCCTCTCGCTAAAGCACAAACACAAGTTTGATTGGCTCAGTTCTGATCTCGGTTTGCTGAGATCAAAATTTATGCCAGCAGTATGGAATCATTTATGGTGATGTAATTTAGCACGGTAAGCATTGTGGTTTTTCTTCTCCTAGGAGACCCAACAGGTGATAATAAAGAGTCCAGACATGGGACTCAGATAGTTCAGCTCCTCAAGATGCCTGGCCTAAGACTTTGTGGTGCAGGTTGTATGTTTCTGTAGGTTCTCTTTTTGGCTAATGACTTGAACTCTGGTAGTGGTGGCTGCCCATCCACTGTGTGATATATGCACACAAAGCGTGCAACAGCTTGCCTGAAGGGCCTTGGGATGCAGCAGAGCTGGGGTGGCCCTGGCCAACCATCATGGGCCCTTGTCTGAGCTGTGGTGGGGCCAAGGACTGCCTCCGCGTGGTATTGATGGAGATGTGGGAGCAGAACTCCCAGCCACTGGTGGTAACTCACTCGTGGAAACCCACCGCTGTTCATTGCAGCACCTCTTCTGAAAATGTCTTCACCAGCTTTCGTAAGCTTGTATAACTAGTTTTACTGTTTAGATTTTAGGTATTTAAGTTTTAATCAAGACTGTCAAGCTAATAGCTTAGAGCTGTATTTACATCTTCTCATCTTGATCAGAGGTTCTCTGTCTGTATTTCACCTTCTCTCCAGGGTCTGGAGACCATTCAATACCTAGAGATGGGCAGGAGGATGCTTCGGCTCCTCTCTTCAAATACTTTCTTTACCTTTTCGTGGGGACTGGGATAAGAGAAGGGGAAGGAAGGGGCAGGGTTTCTGCTTCCAGCACTGCTTTAGCCTAGTTTAACACAGGAACGTTGTACCCTCCAGGGTGACTCAAAGGAGAGTTAGCAAGATTTTGTGGCTCTTGGAGTTATTTAAACAATCTTTGGATTATTTAATGTTTTCCTGTATGGCTCAAGAAATACATGCTCTGGGCAAATTCTGCCATTCTGAAAGCTTCAATCCACGACACGTGTTAGAGTATAAAAAGTTTTTAAATATGTACATGTGTTTGCTGTATTTTTTTTAAACTGTCACAGACAAACAATTTAATCTTCACAGTCAAGCCATGCCTGAATGTGCCCCACTTGAATTGCAAAACAGATGTTCAGTAAAAAGCACAGGATATTTGAGGATATTTTTCTATAAAAAAGAGATCTTAATGTATTGCTGCAGCCTCCTAGTGTGAACTCATCTCTAGAAGTTTCTGTTTGCTTCTGAAATGTTTTTGTGTTCTTCCTGAGACTAATACTAAACCAGAGTTGACAATCTTACCTAAGAACTTGACCTAAAATATTATTAGTTTATTAGCTGGCTGTCTATGTTTAAAAACTAATTAAGAAAAAGAAGAGTCGCTTCTGAAGCTTCCAAGTTTGACAGTTTGGAGGTTCCTTCGCTCACGGTAACTCCGTTGATCTCAGTACAGGGACCTGCACTCTTCCATTCAATCAGGTTTTTTGCCAACCTGTTGTTAACTGGTGCAGTGCTGCAGGTTCTAAGTGATGGCTGTATCTGCTCCTGTCTGTAATTTGAATACGAGAGAGAGCCTGTTTGCTTCCTTGGTAGTGCTGTACGGGGCACGCTGCACAGTGATAACAAGCAGCCTGTTAAAAACAGCTTCATTATGGAGGCTGGGGGCGAGATAGTGCTGCGATGGATCATTGAGCTGATCAGATATGGCAATTCCTGTGTTTTCTGCCTTCTCAAGGACAACAAGATTTTAACCAAGCCTAAACATTTTACAGCTGCTTCATAGAAATCTGTTCTACTATTTAGGGGTTGGGGAAGAAGGTGCATTTCCCAAAGGTTATGAGAAAAGTCTACGGCGTGGTTGCATAAGATGGTGATGGATTTGTATTTCGCTGACAGTTTGTAGCAGACAGTTCATCGAGGAGCGGAGCTCAGAGTCTGTTATTATTTTATCAGAATAAACAAGGAGATGTGTTGCTTCTAGTTTTCACAGGGGTTGCCATTTTAGAGGGAAACAAGCTGTTTAGGATTTTTTCCCCAGGGATATAAAAACCTTTTCTATTTATTTCTTCTTAAGGGTGGAGGACCTGAAAATGGCATACCTAGGAATAGGTAAATGTGTGACAAACAAAATGGTTATGCTCTTAAATTTTCTTGAAAAACTGGATATGTGCAACGTTTGAGGCAACAACATTTAATTAGAAGAATTACTGGAAAAAAAGTGTTTTACTTTGGTACTTGGAAGAAATGATAACTGAAGGATAAATTAAATTATGGCATCTAATAAGGAGAGAAGTGCCTAAAAGCTGTTGAACACCAGGGGAAATAAGGTGCCTAACTCCATTAGACCCTTTCATAAATCTACACAGTCACCTGTAATAATCTTAAAAGCTTAAATATTCTAAACAGATTTGGCTTCCAGATTGCACCTCTCAAAAATGCCGTGGTTGAGGGTAGCCCCATAGAACACACTTAGCGTGAACTCTCCAGGACAGTGATGTGCTTAGTCACCTGCGTTCACATTTCATAGCCTTAAGAAGAACCTGTGACAAAGATTTCAGTAAGAAAATATTTCATTGGCATGCCTGCAAGCTTTGCGAGCCTCAGTGAAGTAGTGCTACTGCAACACGCATAAGGAAACACGGGGATGGTTTGATTTTTTTTTCCTCTAATGCTGTTTTGGAATGTCCTTACAAAACTCATTGCCCTAGCTGTCATCTCTTTTCCCTAGAAAGAAGCTCGCTATAAAATGAGAAGGCAGAAACAAGAGTCTGTTGATGGATTAAACTATAAATACAAGCGATAGCAACGCTTTTAACAAAAAGCCTGTTAACTACCCTTTCCATCTAAGCTTGCCACTTGTAGAATCGGAAATTCAGAGAGAAGAGTATTCAGAGCTGGAGGGGACACAGAAACAAAATAGCTGTGACAGAGCCCTGATGCGGGTCGGTGTGACCGGGAGGCGAGGAGCCCACCAGCACCCGGGCTGGCCGAGCCCCGGAGAGCAGAGCATCCCTCCGCCAGCCTGGAGAAGGGGCCATGCACACCACCGAGGGCCTCTCTGCTGATTTCTGCTGAAAAGCTGCTGTGTCGATGGCAGAATCAGATTTTTTCAGATACAAGCAGATGTGAATTTCTTACGTAATGTGCCCAGGGTCTGTGTTTTCTAAGGGATTTGGAAAGAAAAGCGTTCAGCTTCCTCGGGTTTCCAGTGATGTTCCCATCCCTCTGGGCTGTTTGAAATGCTTGACTGAGATCATATGGTGTGCTCACAGATGTGGGCTATTTATCCAGGAGTGTGTGGGCATTGAAAGTCAATTTGGGTGCATGCCACTGTGTACAAATATATGCAACGATACCTCCAATTATATAAATGTATTTCTATAAAATCAGACCACTCTATTTTCCCCGGAACAAATGCCTCGTTTTGACATATTCTGCTGCGGTACCTCTGTTGTGACATGGTGTTAGCGTTCGTGTCACTGTTGCTTATCGTCTTTTGCAGTCAGTCCGCCTTCCAGCTAAACTGGAAGGAAGTACTGAGTTTGTGGTACCACATAGCCTAGATGTTTGTGGGATGACATTTTATGTGTGCTGCTGTATTTTCAGATTTCCTGGAAGTTGTTTCAGCTTCTGAATTTCACTGTTGTCACCACTTCTGTCAAACAAAATGCACTGAGTATGTCTGTCCGGTGATCACATGTTAATATTTTCCCTGTCCCTTGAACCGTTTCAGTGTTTCCTATCCCCTTTCATCATCTGGCCTCTGCAGGTGTGTAATGAACAGAAAGAAAAAAAAATCCAAAATTAAAGTCCAGTGTCTCAGGCTTTGTTAATGCTTCCAAAGGAGTGATGATAAAATGAAAGCTTTCATCTGACCTGGTTTTGACAGGTGGCAGCTCCTCACCTGCAAGCTCATTGTGTTTCCCATCTGGCATGAAGTGGTAATGACAGTCTATAAATAAGTGTTAAAACTATTTTTTGTCTTGACAGGTTATTTGTTTTCCATTCCGCTAAAGGTTGCTTGAGCGCTGAATTGTTTGCAGCGGTGGTGCTGATGGATGTCCTTTAGCAGGAGGCGCGCGGCTCTGAATACATGACGTGGGTGTACACGGACGTTTACTGGGAGGTTGAGGATGGGGACCTGCTGCTCCCCGGGCTGCACAGAGCTCCTGGGACCACAGACTCTGCTGGCTGCGGTGTCCTTGGCAGCCTTGTGCACAGATTTACAGAGGCAGAAATCAGAATGGTTTGGGTTAAAAGGGACCTTAGAGATCATCCAGTGCCACCCCCTGCCATGGGCAGGGACACCTCCCCCTAGCCCAGGTTGTGAAAGCCTCATCCAGCCTGGCCTTGAACCCCTCCAGGGATGGGGCATCCACAGCTTCTCTGGGCAACCTGGGCCCTGCTTCCACCCTCTCTCAGCTTCCTTTTTGAATCTTTTTAGGTATCTTTAATGCCTAATTGAGATGTTATTTAAATGAGTTCTCACATCTCTTCATTCCATTTTAATTAAAAGCAATAGGAATATTGATTCTAAGACTATAATACAATCTTCTTTTTATTATAAGACTATGTGTGAAGACTGTCAGTATAAGACCATAGAGATAATCTCTTTAGAGTAAAGCATTGTTGTTGTAAATAAAGCCAATTACTTTTTGATATCAAACTTGGAATTAGTTCTGATTGTGCATTGTAGGGCATTGTTTTTAGTGTTTGATCAAAGGTCTCCTATTTCTGGGTTGGTTTTATTACTGTAAAGCCATGAACATGTTCATTTTTTTCAATCTGCATTTCTTTCACTCTTGACAAAATTTCTAAACGTGAGTGAGATTCCTTGTAGGGAGGAATACAAGGCAAAGACATGTAGTTTTGCAGCTTGTTCTGAGAGACAAAATTGTCATTAGTCAGTAAAGTCTGACATTAGACGTGGGAAGTCATGGACAGGATCAGGGCTTTGGGAAATATTCAGCATTTGCCTGGTGCCAGCCAGGACCTTCAAGATGTGCATCCCAAATCCTTATTTGCCCTATCTGTAGACATGAAAACCAATCCGTTTCTTCTGTTTTGTGACAAAAGGTTGTCACTTCAGGTTCCCTGTAGCGGACTGCAGTAGGGTGTTTTCTAATGGGACCATTGCTCATAGGTCTCCCTTTCCTGAAACAAGGGATTTCTTATCAGTGGAAGGATTTCTTATTTTAAGCAACCAGACTATTCAGCCAGTTGTGTTTTAAATTCCAGGTTTCTATGCTCTTGTGTTGGTTTAAATATTAATGCACTTCTGTATTTCACTGGAGTGATGGTTTCTTGGGGTTTGTGCTGTTGCAGAATCTCAGGGGCACAAAGGCTGTTGGCGTGCATTGAGCAGCTTTGCTTATTTCCTAACTGGTGCTGGGCACAAGACCCTGCTTCTAGTCAGCAAGCAGTCAATGCATTCAGAGAAACCTTTCCAAGTCCTTTTGTCAGTTATCATTATCCTTCCAAGGCACCACAACTACACATTAGAATAATTAAAACCAAACCAAAACAAACCACTGATAATGAGAGAGAGCTTGCTCTCCTTTCCATCCAGCCCAGGTCGTAAATCTGGTGTTTCCGTAGGAAATTTATATGGATGTTTCTGATGTTCCTTTCTATTTTGAAGTGCACAGAACCATCCTTGGACCTTTCTTTGTTTTCCCTCCTATCTCTCCCCATCTGTCACTGCTCACCACAGCATCAGAGTCAGATGTTCCTCTTGAATCCTACTCTGGGGGGGTCTTGCCTCTCCCTTCCCTTTCCTCACTTCCTGCCTGTTTTGGAGGCTCTTACCTTTCTCTCACCTTGTGACTGTGCACTGCCAAAAAGCACGGTGTGATGGGTTGGCCCTTGGCTGGGGGCCAAACCACACACACCCGCTCACACAGTCCCTGCCCCCACCCAAGGCACACGGTCTTATGGTATCTTACATTAACAAAACTTCTCCAGCTCCCACCTGAGTCTCAGGTTATTTTTTTCCTCTTTTGTTTCCTTTGTCTCCAAAGCCCCTGTGCCGCACAGGCTTCCTCTGTATCTCCCTCTCCTCGAGTCTTGTCTGCCTTCTGCCCTTTCCCTTCCTCAGAAGCGGCACCAAGCAAGGCTCCTAATGAGCTGCTCCTTGATCAATTTGAGGTGCATGCCTCTAGCTTATTCGTCTTGATTTCACTGCTGCCTTTGACAGAGATAATCACTCTCACCTGCTCTGCTTCCTCTCCTCTCTTCTCCTGCCTTTTGTGATTATATGATATCCTGATGATGCGTAGGTGACTGGTCACCTACAAATCTGGAGCAGCAAGTAGTCCAAAGGACAAATACTTCTGACACCTGCAAGTGAAAAACTATTTCTGTGATCTGCTAAGAGAATATTTTAAACCCCTTCTATATTCAGGTGAAGTTCTGTTTGCAAATGCTTCTGAATTGAAAATAATTACGATAGAGATTCTGATATTCTTACCGTGCATAGTACAATAGCTCCAGATGGCTCCAGTGTGAATTTTCATTGAAATCAATGGGACTTTTCCTACAGTAAACAATGAAAAATATTGGAATAGGGTCAAAATAAACGTTGTATAAATTCTTAACTGTCGCTTAATCAGAAGTTTCACAGAAAGTGTTTCTTCCTTGGTGTTTAGAACCACAGCTACTGGCGGCAGTGTGACTGAGGAATGCTAATTTTTAATTGGCTTGAACTGCAACTCTTGCAGCTGATTCTTCTTTTCCTTCTTTGACTTGTAAGAAGGGGATATTGTCTTTCTTATTTTAAATAGTCAACTCTTCCAGGTAGGAAATTTATCTCAGTTAATATTCATAAAGTTTCATTCAAATGGAGAGTTCCCTATTAGAAATAGGTGATTCTCATTAACAAGTTCATTATGTGCAGGCAAAGTACAACGGGGTTATACCATTTTCATGAAGAGTACCATAAGGGTATTTATCACCGTTCAAAAGCTATCGCTTCTATGCTTGAATTCGTGGGATGCTTCCAGTGCTGAAAGTGATGGAAAACAAACAGGCAGAGTAGATAATAAGGTTATTAAAAATTTGGGGGATTTACATTGTTCAAAGTGAAAGCTTGACTTCGAATGCCTATAGAGATGACACAAGCACATACTGGTTAAAATGTATAGAATCAAGAATTCTCTACGGTCTGCTGATTATTAAGCCTGGGTAGCATTTGCGTCTGCAAGATATGACACTCATGCCGTTTGAAGTGTGTATGGTAACCCTCCAGTTTGACATAACGTTCATACAAGCTACAGCTTGCAGCGTATCTCATCTAGAGTAAACTGCAAGACCAGAAAAGCCCGGAGTACACACATCTGTGCATTGCAGTTTATGTGAAGTGCAGAGTCAGTCTTCCTTCAAGGTTTAATCTACTGCCGTTATTTCCCTCAAGGTTTTTCCATTCTCTTCCAATTTTATTAGGTTTAGAAAGATCTCTGCGGTTATATTTCTTTTTTAAGCGAATTAAACCCCTCTTCAGGTAACCTTAAGAAATCAATAAAAATACATTTTACATATTTTCTTTGAAGACTTTGTTTAGACTTAAAAACATTTTAATTTGACTCCATCTCTTTGAAGAATATGACTAATGCTCAGGTAAGGCTCATGAAATACAAGGGTTTTGTGTCACAAGTCTACTTGGATAAAAATGAAGACTGCAATTTTCACGGCGTCCAGGTAAGGGGCTGTGTGTGTAGGGGTGTATGTGTGTGTAGGTCCGTACGTACATTTGTGTGTGCATGTGGTTTCGAAATGCAGTCAAAAGATTGAGCTTTTTCACCCTCTGAGGGTGCTTGAGGAAGCCCTGGCATGAGATAATGAAGTGAAAAATATCACCTTTTGAAGGTGTTTCAGCTCCGTCTCGCTAGAAAGGCTACATGTCGTAGGAAAACATGAGTCATTGCTGGCTGAAAATTTGGCTGAAGCTCCGTTAAAAGAGCAGCAGAACTTTCTCAAATCTTTTGTGACTGCAGCTCTGCACCATTCGCAGGGATTCCTGCCCACACAAAGGGAGTAAATAATATTCTTAAAACAATCCCAGCTGCTGCGAGTGCAGAATTTTGATTTGCATTTTATTTCCTTGCCAGCGTAATACGTTACCCCATAGGGAGAAAATAACGAGTGATCCGAATTTTATTCTTCATCTGAATTTTTTTATGACCTTGAAATTATTTCTTGATTTATTTTGCAAGCATACTGAGCAGCTTTGTTAAGAAATCTAGATCAAGCCATGCTAATGTTGTCTGGAAAGAATCCTTTGCTATTTCAGTTACTCTTTCCCCAGTAAAATATCTTACTGAGAGAAATTCTTCATTCTTACTAATCTGGAAGCAAACAGAAACATAATGGTGGTACTGTTGGTTTTGTAATTTTCTGTCGCTGGTGAGCAGGGTATCATCCCTGCTCCTCCCTTTTCCCCCAGGATCCAAAAGTGTCTTTTTTTTTTTTTCTTCTGAGCCACTTTTGTGTGCTTGTTTCATACACAGTCACTGAATAATAGTAAATTCAATTAAAGTGAAGTAGCCAGATTTAATCTGTATTCTTGTCCTGCTTGTTAAAGATTTATTTATTTATTCATTCATTGAGAAAGATGCTCTGCAACAGGATATATTTGACAAAATATAATTCACAGTATTCCTTGTCATCTCAGAATTACTTTTTTTTTTAATTTAAGGGAACCATGCAAAGGGAAATAGAAAAATCATTCTTCATGACTACACTAATTATGCAGAGAGCCTCCCTGAGATTTTATATGAAGATTTACTGGTATATTATTTAACTATATCTCTGAACCTCTTATTTTTGATCATCCAATGAAATTACAGCGCTCTTATATTTTTCATTTTTATTTGGAGTACAAAGAGTGGGTCAGATGCAACTATTCCATCATGGTTTCTTTACCCACCTGTTCACAGTTATACTAAGCCTCTTTCAGCACTGCAATATGATAAAATGATATTTCTCTCTCTTGCTTGATTCATTCTTCCACGGAAGATTTATGTACATATTAAATTTTGGGTTACTCTTTTAATACTGAAGAAATGAATACATTCTGTTCTCTGTCTGTCAAAGTGTGCTTGGTATTTGGGGCACTGAAACAGAAGGTAGTTAAGGCTGGGGGTGTTTCTTCATTCCCGTGGGAGTTCATTGCACAGTTTTGGAGATGCCCCAGAGAAGATTCATGTCTAGCTTGGATGATCAGTATATTTGCAGCAAAGAAACTAAAGTTATGAACTACAGGTCCTCATTTTGGAGATTTAGTAATCATTCCCTCCTTGCTCTTACCAAGGTGTTATTGGTAAACCAGGATTTGGAAAGCATCACACTGCTTTGCTTTGATATTTGAATATTTCTAGGCTTCAAGGCAGAATCCAAGGGAAGAGGAATCCTTGAGACCAGCAGATGTGGAAGTCTGCTCCTTTGTCACCCCAGCAGCATTTCAGAAAGCTGTTACTGAACCTTGCCCTTCTGACAGCTTAAAACCTCCTTCTGATTTTCAGTTTAGATGTGTTAGCAGCCAGTTCACACCATATTGTTCTTTTGCCAACATTGCCCTTTGCAATTCATTCTTTGTATTTGCCCACAGGTAGTCATTGGTAGGCTCAGAGCTGGTCCCAGGCTTTGGCAGGGTAGGCTGAACAAGCTTAGATGCTGATCTCTGTCACCCTCTGTTGATGAACTCCTGGCTGATATTTTCTATTAGCTCCTAAGTGTATGAATTCATAGGGAGTTTCATCCCATTTTATTAACTTCTGCTTTTGAGGTCATTTAGGTCCTTTGGATGGTATCTCTACTCCTCTGCTGATAATACCTTCCAACTTCATGGCCTCAGCAGGCTTTAGGAGTCCATTCCAATGTTTTGTGCCAAAGTTGTTAATAAAAATAGTAGATTAAACTGTTCCTGAGATCCTCCTTGAGGGACTCTGCTGGTAATCTGCTATAGCTCCTATGAATATAAATATTGATGTTTTTTCTTTAGGTTTTTTAGCCATTTTGCAATTCCTGCCTTTCTATTCCATATCAGTTCGCCACATGGCACCATACTCAATAATTTTATGAAGACTAAATACATTGAGCTTTACATTTTTCTAGAAAAATCTCTTATTTAAGACCCTTTTCAGACCCATAGAACACATCCAGGACAGCACAACTGCATGGGGTTTTTACTTCTTACATTTTCTTTTCCACCAAACTAGCTAATTTAATAGTAAATTATTTTAATTTTGCAATTCTATGTATTTTATCTGAGCCAAAGATATTTGGCTAACACAATTGCTGTCAGAAATTATACATTTACCTATAAATTAACCTGGCAAACGTCACTGTGGAATACTGTACAGTGACACTGAGCAACAGAAATGTAGTCTTACAAACAGGAAAGGAGATATTTCTGTTTTGTTAGAGGGAAACTGAGGCATAAAGCTGTTAAGAACCATTTGAATTTAATACAGAAATTGTTCCAAATCTCTTCTAAGACTTCAGGCTTCTCAGCAAGAGTAATCCTAAGTGTACAAATAAAATTGGTCAATGATGCTCACCTTTCAAGCCTTGAATGTTGAAGATTTATAGTGTCATACACTATAGCTTGGGAATTAGGAGGGTTACCAAAGAAATACTCTTAAATATAGTTTGAAAAATAACTTGTTTTTGCAAATTTCAAAAAGGTAACACAAATACAAAGCCTGATTGGTGATTCACAATATATTCTTTGCTTGGCTGACCTTCAGAACAAATCCTGTTAGAAGGTAGTTAAGACTGTTTCACAGCTGTTTGCTTTTTTGCCATTTCTTGTGAGGTTGCCAACACAAAGATACTTTGACTATGGCTAGGAGCTGGTATACAACCATCACTAATTTTCCACAGATACGAGATTTCACAAGGTGATAATTTACAGTAATTTCCAACGGATTTCTTAAAAGTCTGTAGTGGTTTTGAGCTCATTTAATTCACTGTGTCTTTATTCTTATTCTAGTTTCTAACCCACCTCCATTTTTCACCCACTTCCCTCTTTGAAGTCAGGAAATTGGGAAAAGTTATTGAAACTTATAATTTGCAATTTGTGCTTATAGTTTCCTGCATGCCCTTTCCCAGATGTCATTTCATTTGCCTTCTTCATAGCACTATTTCTTATCTTAAAATGAAATTAATTTATTCCTTCATCTCTTTTTATCAATCTGGGTTTTTCCTCTTCTTAGATAATTTCTTCCTCTCTGTCTTCGTCTACTCAGTGAAATTTCAAGGCTCTTCACTGATGTACTTTTTTTCTCTGAGCATTTGAAAAAGTTGTCCTTAGCCTTGTCACTTTTGTGCTCCATTGTAATCATCTGTCACGTGGTGGGTTTTTATTTCTTTGGTTTTTATTTTTATTTCCCTGCTGCTTTGTTTGACGTTGTACAATTAGGGGTCACTAGAAGTACCTAATTCTTACCAGTGGGTTTATCTTTATTGCTCTAAACAAGCTTACAGACTGATTGAGAGTCCCAAAGCACTGTATTGAGAGATGGGAAATACTCAAAACTCCTCATTAACATTTGCTGGTTTTTGTTAAATGAAAAGTAATTATGAGTTCCATTGTGTCACGCAGGTAGTCATTAGTGTTGAGTATGTCTTCGGGAAGTAAGATAGCAGATCAGAGCAAAGCATTAAGCTATCTGCATCTATTTGAATACAATAACTATAATGACAGCCGAGAGACCTGAATGGTTGATGCTGCAAGTCATTTTCTATTATTTTTCACCTTCTACTTCTTGGGGTACAGGATCATTGGGATTGTACAAATGTAGAAACATTCTTGTGTTTCTTTCCAGTGGAGATTCTGTATAAGCTGCCCTATTCCAAATAATGGAATAATAAACATTAATACGATTTTTTTTAAATGTGCTGATATTGTCCTTTAGGTTTACCAGAAGAGGAATGTTGTTCTGTGATCCCAGTCTCTCTGAGACTGAGGAGTCCTTGGGAACATGTCCTCATTCTCCCATGGGCCCTGGCCCTCCGTCACCTGGAAATGGGGACAGGAGGAGACGGAGCATGCTGGAGGCTCACTCACAAGCCTTGGTTCAGTCTATAATAGCTTGAAGCTTGACAAAATGAATAGATCCAGAGAGCGTAGGTATGTAAGCCACAGAACCTCTAATACAGTCTCTTCTCATGACGTTCTGCAACTCTGCTCCCCGCTCGTCTGGACAGCCAATACATTTTTATTAAGCAAAATCAATCTAAGCAATACCACATCTACAAATCTAGTTAGTGATTATTTATTAAAAAAGGAAAAAACCTCCATTTTCAGTTATTTCTATTTTTTTCCTCCAAATTTCAGCATGACATTAGCTGAGTTTCTGTATCGTCATTCTTCACTCCTCCGCCCTTATTTTCTAATGGGCCACAAAGCTTGCATTCAGATCACCTCTTTTGTCATCCCAATATTTGTCTCCTGATTATTTCCAAACAAAAATAGATACACAGACAGATTTGTGTGGACTGGGTTCCCTATAGGCTGTATGCAATGCTTTTCAATGAAAGCTGTGAATTCTTTCACAACACATCTGTTACCCCATCCATTCTCAATCACCCATATAAAGCTTGTTTTTCTCCCATCTTACTCAAGAACTTTGAAGCTGTGTTTCATCCTTCTGATCTATCTGTCTAATACTTTGCTTTTTCCCCAGCATATAGGTATTTTATGTGCCAATGGAAATGATGGATTTCACCATGGGGAATGATGTATACAGACAGTAGATTTCTTGCAGTTTTCACTGACATCTATCACCTTTTTTCTGGATGCCATGTTTATTCCAATGGGTCTTTTCCCACGGAATTTAGTTTGCTTACAGAGCTGTTTTTATGGCACTGCACATCCGAGTGCTAAGTGCCGCCTCTTACCCAGGATTACAGCAGAGTGAGTCTTGCATAAATATCTCAGGGCACAGTAAAAGGCTCGAATGCAGCGAGGAGAACATCTGCCAAAATTGGGTGTTTATGTCATATGTTGTATTGTGTATTGTTTCTGGATGCATTGTATTAAATTGCAGAAGTGCCACATCAGATCAGCTGTGATGCAGCACGCCTGTGTTGTGTGGGCTTATTCCCTTTCGTATTTCAAGATTTCTTCACCTTTTTGTATCTTTGCATTTCTGAACAGAAATCAGGCAGCACTTGACTTGTATTTTGACTCCAGAAGGGTGAATCACAAGTAAATAAGGCTTTTACTCCACGCTTTGCAAAATACAAGCACAAAAAGTGAACGTACAAGGTGACAATTTCACACATATCTTGTTTTTTTGCAGAAATTATTTACCAGGGAGATTTCATTTACCTAAACGTGCCACCTTTCAAGAAAGCTTTTAAAAAAAAATTATTTACATATTTACAAGCCCTGAATTTTGAAGTAGAGAACCTGCAATGGTTTTGCTGTGATAGATTGGAAGTCTCTTGGGATATAAGACAAAACAGGAAAAATTCTGTCCAGGAAAGCCTCATCAAGTTCAACTGTGCATGAGCAATTATCCAGATAGCTGGATACAGACTATTGACAGTTATTAGAAGAGTAAAATTCAGACTTTCCTTTATAAAACAAGAGATTTTTATTGTTTATTCCCTTTTGCTGCCCTAAGTATTCTCAACTCCCTTATTTTTCAGCATTAGTAGTTGGCCTGATCCAAGGTAAGGAATTGGGATGAAACATTTTATTTTTTAAATTTTGAAAAAATCAATACATAAGGGGGTTTACACGAGAACCAAAGCGGAATGCTTTGTGTGGCTCCATGAGCAACAGCTCTGTATTTATTCCCTGGAACTTTCTGTATTGTATACTCTCTTCTGGAGGTGCTGGGGGACTCTGCCCAGGCAGCGAGGAAGACAAAAGTCTTCTTTAGGAGTCTGTGGAGCCCAGCAGCTTGTTAAGTGAGGAGCTGGTGGGGAGACAGTTGAGAGCCAGGGAATCCCCTGCCTCCCTGGTTGGGAACCAGGGCATCCCAGCTTCTCACTGCCACTCCAGAGGGACCCCCAGATGTCCCCTGCCTGCTACCTGTTAATGGTTCTGGTAGAGACGTCATGCCCCAGAGCAGTATTTCTGCTGGAGGAGGCACATCCATCAGAAAACCTTCAACCATACCTAGTTAAAAGCTGTTTGCCATCTTTTTGCAACATTAACCCCAAAGCCCTGGGTAGCACAAGGGCTTATATTGTGTCAGGTTTCACACAACTGTTCAGGAAAGGAAGGTACCCTCACTGGAAGCTTTCATACAGGATGGAGAGGAAGTTACTGGGATATTTTAGGGTGAGCGCAGGTATCAAGATGTCCAGCTCTGAACTTTGCCATTGATTTAGTCTGAGCCTGGGATTCCTTTATTTAACAGAGTTCTATTTTTCAATGAACTTACAACTTTGTGTGAGACAGGAATATCTTCTTCTGTCTCAGATTCCCCACCTATAAAATGCAAATTATACCTTCACACCTACCTCAGAGGAGTCTTGTTCAGGAGTAATTAGTTAATGTGTGAAATTCTTGAAGGTTGTAGAATAGAAGTGCAGTCTATACTGTTACATACCAAATACAAAGCCTAAGTGTGAAATGCTTGTTGTTAGCACTCTGGGTGCTATTCAGAAGATTAGGCTGGTAAGATGTTGGCATTTTAGAGTCACAAAATTACTTCAGGGTGGAGTTTGGGGTTTTTTTTAATCAGTTGGGTCACATTGGTTCTTCTCTGTAGATGATGTACTGATGGTGAAATGTTTATTAGAGGTTTTAACAAAGTCTTGCACCCAGCAGGTGAAGGGATTACTTCTGTTGCCTAAACTTACGCATCTGACGGCCTCTCAAATGACAGTCAGACACTTACAGCCAGGCAGCTGAATGGAGAGCTGTTTGTCTGTGGCCCTTCCCCGTCACCTTTTTGCCATCCGCACGCACGGTCTTTCAGGAAAATGAGACAGGTGGGAATGTCAGAATCAACCGATGTATCTTCCAGTAGACCTGTACCAAAACATTGCTCTCGTTACACTCATAGAAT
>WKFP01014149.1:442267-467597 GCA_011057875.1 Pterocles orientalis
AAGAAAAAAAAAAAAAAAAAAAAAAAAAAAAAAAAAAAAGAGTTCTGACTCATTTCTGGTAGCAGAAAGAGGAAAGCTGAGGTTTGAAGTATTAAAGCACTTGCTGTAGCAGAAAATGCGCTAAGGGCCAGGCAGGAGTAACCAAAGAAGAGATCCTAGTGAGCTCCATGACTGTGAATTCTCTCTTGTCCACCAACAGGCCATTTGTCAGCCAGAAAGCTGCTGCCTCAGTGAATTTCAAAGCCTTGTGATTTTCTGCATGTTTGAAGCTTTTTAGAAGAAGCGTGTTCTCCATCAACAGCTTGGGCACCTTGTCTTCAGAGAACATGCTGAATGCTGAAGCTGGAAGCTATTCCTCTGGTTTGAAAGGTTTTCTAGGCATCTATGAAATGGTACAGTGATTTTTTTTTAATTATTTTGTTGTATTTTTCATATGGCAAGTGCCAAGGAAGAATGTGATCCACCCAGCCATGTCAAGAGTTTGCCTTGCTCTGGGAATATAGCATCTGTCAGACAGTTTCCTGCCAGGGAAAGATGGACCTGCCGTGCTGCCTGGGCAAAGGTTGCTATCAAAAGCATAAATAAGCTGTCTTCTTAAGCTGTTCTTTAAGTGGGACAGTTTGATCTTTTGTCAAAAGCAGAGAAATGCATCTCCAAACATGCTTTAAAGCAAAGGCCAGTAACTTTAACTGTGGTTTTCTTGCAGACTGGAGTTAGAAGGGAGCCTCCTGTGCACATTCTTTGATTATATTGATCTAGAAAGTTCCTCAGTAAGTCTGACTGAATGAAACTGAGAGTCTGCCAAGACTTCTGGCTGAACAGCTTTGAGTCATCTGCTTCCTGAAAGCAATACTGGAATGAGAAGTCCTGCTGTGGTGGGCACAGTCTACCAGCTCGCTTCTGTCTGGGTTGCATGCTCATCAACCTGAAATGCTGATGGCATTAAAATATTCTGATATATATCTGAGATGCAGACACCTGATTTGTGTCATGGAATAGATTCACCACCCGGGAAACTCAGAAGTAAGACTGAAATATCAGTCCGTCACTTTTATCTCACACCACTAGTGTATCAAGCTCTCATAGTGGAAGAGAACGAATCCAGCTTTCCCTTTACTTTGCAATGATACCTGTGTCTTCTTCCCAATTTGCACGTTTTCTTTCCCTAACACCTTTCATTCCCCCTACGTAACAGCTTAAAGTGAATCTAGTGAACAGTCTAAGTGAAATTGCTAGCTTCAAAGAGAAAAAACATTTTATGCTGTATGTATAGACAACAACAAGAATTTAGTTTTGGTTTTCTTTTGCCATTTGTCTTCTTATAGTTTAAAAATAGTCAAACTGTTTTCCACATTTTTATAAAAGACTTTCGAGTATTGAACTGATATGCTGATCATTCTTCAGCTTGGAATGAATTTTTAAAACAGAGTTTATACTGAAAGCGCTGAGGCGACATTAGCCATCCCAATGTGAACAGTGTGACTATAATTTCTGCCTGAACTAACAATGAGATTGAACATTTGGTCAAACGGGGTTATTTTAGCTGCCATAAACTCTAACTAGATAAGACTTGAGCCTGCAAGAGTGAAGGAAAGACATCTAGAACAGCTAGGCAGGGTTCCAGTTCTGAGAAAAATAACCATCCATATCCACCGTCCATATAGGTAGGAGCTCGTGACAAAATAAGCTTCCTCGTAATCTGGAGGAATAAATTAGACTCCTGCATGGGATGATGTGTTCTGAGCTTTCTTCCCGATCTCATTGGCACAGCGTAGAAATAATGAAGGCAATTTCATTGTCATGCTGTAAAACAAGTAGAAGTGAGGCTGGAATCAAGCCCTGGCATTTTAGCCGTTGTTTATACAAAATGAGCAAATAATCAAGGTCAACCTTCTACACCTGGATTTCGCTCAATGGTGGTAGTTAGAAGCAAGTGAGCTTCCATTCCATGAAGCAAAACCAAAGCAATTAACAGCACAAAAAAAAAAAAAGGAGAAAAAATTTAGAGGACAATGGAAAAGTCAAAAACTCTTTCCAATGTCAAAATGCACGTTCATTTTACAGTCTCATCCTACATCCCTATCAGCAGTTTTGAGTGCGATAGGAGAGTAAAAACGACAGAGAGTGACTGAGTTCTTTGTCGCAGTGGATTTGACAAATTCTGTTATTTCCGTGAAGACCAAAGGAGTAGGATAATTGTAAAGAAGGATGTAGCCTCCATGGCTCAGCAAGGGTGCAGGTCCAGGAGAGCTGGCGAGCCCATTCTGGCAGTTGTCTGGACTGACTGCATTTTGGGCACGAGCAGATTCCCAAAAGGAGTAGTAAAAGTGCTGGAGATTTGCGGACTGGCTGTTTATCAATTCTGCCTGCTGCAATCTAGCGTAGCAGCCATGAAAAAATAATTTGACAAGTGGAATTCTCCATCCATTTATTGCCTTGGTGAGATACTATATTTATGGAAGGAGCTCTGAAAGCTGCCCTTTACAAAGAAACAAACAGCAGCTCACATGAGTTTTCCTTTTTCAAGTCTAGTGCTTCTATTTCTCCTTAATCTGGAATAGAGAAAGGAGACTATGCAGTAACTGAAAATTCATAAATTGAAGTTGATGAAGTCTCATGGCTAATGCGTACTCTTCGTGCCAGGTGAAAGGGTAGGCTGGGACCAGCTGCTTGCACTCCACACTCCCCTTTAAACATCTTTGAGCTGAAGCGTACGCTATAGGGGTTATGGATTGTTTATTTTAAAAACGTTTTAAGAGTCCCAAGTCGTGTCGGTTTCTTACCTGTGACCATAAGTGGGGAGCGAAACCCTCCCTGTCCTTGCCTCAGCCCACGAGGTTTTTAAACAATAGGCTGTCTAGTGGCTTTCTTTTGAAACTACGACAATTTAAAAAATGTTTTAAGATTATTTTTGTAAGCAAAAAACATTTAGGAAATTGTCTTTTTTTTTGGTCCCTGTCATTTTTGAACTCCTGGAAGCATGTGAATATTATTTTCCATGAAGGGCTTTGGGAGAATATTCTTGTACCAGTTTGGGAGCAGGCAGTGTCACGGGGTGAATTGATATGTGTCAAACCTAGGTTGTGTTTCTTTGCTATTGATTTCTTGAATCCTCTAAGGCAACTCATTTTCATTCCCTTTTCTCTTCTTTGAAGTACAATTTTTCTGCCATGGTCTGATAGCCATTTGTGGAAGGGAGGTTGGAAGTTGTATGAAATACACATTGTTCTCCAGTTAGGGATTTGGTATGACATGGAGATCCCATTCGTAGGTATTTCTGAGAGTATTTTATAGGGCTGCGTATGGTTTCATTACTTACATATTGCTGCACTATAACGAACAATATATTTTGCAATACATTTTTTTTTAACACGAACTTTCCCTGATACTGCCCACTCTAAAGCACAGTCCTTAAAGGACGGCTTTTCCTTCCCAGAGATTGGGTTATTAGCTCTTGTTTTGGAATTACCAAATCTCTCATAGATCTGCAAAGAGGTTTGTGGATTCATTTGCATTTAGACAGTGCTCTCCCATAGATTAAAGGTAATTTCAGAGATGTTCTCTTTTGTTTGTCTTTATGTTCCGTTGAGAATCTTTTTTTTTTTTTTTAAGTAGAAGATTCTCATAGGTTCATGATCCTTTTTTCCTGAACTTCAAGGGAATAGTGGGAGAAGAAAAGGCCAGTTGTGCTAAGGTGTGGAACTAACCAAATAAAAAAAAATAAAGAGGGATAGCTAATGAGATTTTCCTGACGTGATTATTAAGAGACCTGTTCATCATATTTTGCAGAGAAATGAAACTTAAGGCCAGGTGCATTTTAGCAAATATTTGTATTAGCAAAGGTATCTCTTGATTTGGAAAGTCAAACCTGTGCCTCAGAGAGGAGTGGTAAGCTAAAGCATAAATTCCAGCCACGGAAATCAAATCTATTGATGACTGATCTTGCCCTTAAAATTAGTACCATTGAAATCTGTAATTTTCTTTCAGAATGTGGAGAAGGAAAGTTGAATACTGCCTGAAGATCTGAAGCAAAATTTTAAGAAGAGAGTTTTTCCTTTATCTGAGCCCAATAATGGAACCTTCATTTTGTCACTCAGGCTGAGGACACAAAATACATGTTAACTTTCTTACTCTAGTTAAATTGAGGTGCAGAGAGAATTCCTTTAGCAAGAGTTTCAGGTAAAATTCTCTGTTCTCCTCCGTCCCTCAATTCAATATCAATACAAGTTCTATTTGAACATCTCTGTTCAGCATCTATGTCAGTGGCTGAGAGATTAATTTTCCAGTTACAGGCTTTGAGCAGTATTACTGAATTGTACTATTCAGAAGCTGGAAACTATATATACTGTTTTCCTTCTAGAGGAAAGTTCTGCTATCTTTTTTGTATTTTATTTAATTGCTTTGTTTCTAGTCTGCTCATTTTCAAAACCTCTTCTATATTATATTATAGCTGTTATTTTATTATATTATAGCTATGGCTCCTTCAAATTCTGCATCTCTTTTCTGAACCAGCTGTTACCTAATGGATGTCCTGACTGTAGGTCCCATTATTTATAAGACTTGGGGAAGAATACACTCATGTTAACTTTCATATTTACAAATCTATTTGTGGTTAGACTGGCTCTTTTCTACCCGACTTCTATTGTCTGCTTTCTATTTGATCCAAATGGCTATTAAAGCAGATTTATTGTTCCTCTTTACAATTATCTCCCCAAATATGCTGAGCTGGGTTTTGGTTTTGTTTGGTTTGGGGTTGGTGGTTTTTTTTGTTTTGTTTTGGTTTGTTTTTGCTTTTCAGGGTTGTTGACAATGATCAATGGCCTTCATTTTATTCAGATTAATTTTCAGTACTTTTCTCTGTCATTCATAATTGAGTTCCACTATCAATATTCTCCATGTATATTGAGCAGGAGCAAGATTGCATTGCCTGCAGTGCTTCTGTACCTCTCTCTATTTATAGCAGACCATGTTTCTTTCCAGTCCAGTCTTTAAAAAGGCTCCTTTCAGCAAACTTTTAAACAACTTTACAGAGATACTTTTTGACTTGTGGGTTTTTTTTCCTTTTAGTTGGAAAAAATCTTTACTTAATGAGAAGCAGTCTGATTTTCAGGTTTGACCTAGTAAGGAGGCATCGCAGGTCAACACTGATCAGTTATATCATGGGAGTTAGTTATTTCTTTTTCCAAAATGCTTATTGGAAAACTTTTTTTTTTCTGAATTTACACTCTTTATTGAAGTACAGCTTATGCAAGATTTATTGTGTACTATAGGTAGGTTTAAAAATATATTTGTCCTGATTAATTCCTTTTAATGATAGCTGCACAACAAATAATTTGCCCTGTATTTGATAATGAGTTGTGGGGGTTTTTTCTTTATTTTTTTTCCTAAAGAAGGTTTTTAATATTTCTGTACAGATTCTGAGTTTTCATATAGCTTAATTGCTGCAAAGAAGACAGAAAGAAAAAAGTTTTTCAAGCACAACTTCAATATTAATGATCTCTGACATGGGTTCAGGCACTCCCTCATCAGTTCCTTAGGCAGGAGAAAACTGCAGGTTTTGTCCTGTCGCTCTGATTATGATTTGCAGCTCCACAGACCAAGAGAAGGTGCAAGAAGGCAGTCAGTCCTGCTTCGTTTCTTTCAGTCGTCTCCTAGAACAGCATAATAGCTGTGTAGTGTGCTAATGACTCATCCTGGTGGTTACTCAGCACTTGGGCAACACGTAAACCATGAGCAAAAATAATCAGTGAAGAAGCATGGGATGAAAAGAAATGATTGTGCACGTTTTGATTAAAAGGTCAAGTGCAAAGCAGAAATGATGACAAATGGGAAATATTTTCTCTAAAATAAACAGCTAAACTCAATTCCACAGCCCTTATTATAATGTTGAAATTGCTTAAGCTAATTACGATAAATGAAGCTAAACATAGTGTGCCTCCTGACTGAAGATACTCAGACAATTTTGTTGTGCCAACACCCAACACACCCCCAAGTTTGCCAGAGCCATTAATAATCCGAAAGACATGGTACAGCCTGTTGCTGATGGGTTTCATTTGTATATTTTTTCTCTATGTATGCATATATATAAATATATATACATAAAGTGGCATACATACATATACATACAACTTTAATGTCACTGCAGTGTGATCTGGTTTAGATTAAATATTTTCTATGGGGGTCAAATTGTTATGTCTTCTTTAAACTGGGGTATGGGATATGGCTAAAGCCTAGTGACAACCTAGAAGTCAAGGTAGAGAACCCAACAGAGAAGTATGTCGTGGCAACCGCTTACTTACGAAGGTGTAGATGTGATCATACAATATGTAAGGCACATGGGTAATTAAATTGGACACATAAATTGTTCAAATTAATGCCATACCGTTAATTGGTCATTGGCAACTCCCAGGAATTAAACTTTGTGTTGTAAAGAAAGGTAGTTTAAATATAAACTTTGAAAAGTAATTTTGTCTTATGCTGGGGTTTTACAGCACTTCTCCAAAGTGCTTAATACACGTAAGGAAGGCAGGGGAAAAACGCTAAGGAAGGAAAAGCGTTTGAGGGTTGAATAATGAACACTGGAAGGGCTTTACTGATTTGATAGCAGGTTGCAACTTTAGGTGATTGATAGAGTGAGCACTAAAGTGCAATTCATTAATCAGAAATATGGAAGAGCAGTATTTAAGCTGAAAACGTGTCGACAACTGTGTTTTTGAGTGTGCTGAGAGCGGTAATCTCAAATGTGAATTTCTATAAACTTGGGTACACCACGGCGTCGTGCCATTGCTGCAGTTTTCAATCAAGGCAGCACTCAGAGATACAGTATAGAGTTCTTCAGTGATCTTCGTAGCTGTGTTGTCAACCATTGCGGGTGGATTTATTTGAAGAATCTGTTAGGTTCTGGGATGAAAGCTGTTCTGCACATCCACAGGGGAGCTCAGAGAGACAATGGCAGGAGGGGAACCCCAAATAATACCCTCATGGATGCTCCCAGGCCCACCACTGGGGTGTGGGACACATTAGGGGATGCAGGGGAAAAGCAGTTTGGGATTGCACAGGACCTTCAGCCTTGCTGCTGGCTGGACCTGGGGGCATGGAGTAGCAGCAGCTTTGCCCCTCTCGGACTGTTGGGTCCAGCATGATGTATCTTCCTCTAACAGTATTAACCTTCAAAACTGTCATCAACTGCTATTGAAAGTCATCATTAGGAAAACTATATCACAAAATGATTAAAACAGAGACCCATACCTCATGTAGAACATGTGTATGTAGTCCAGTGATGAAACAACCATAGAATTCCAAAAGTTAGACTATCCAAAAATGCATTTTTAGAATTCTGCTATCACCTTGCATAATTTTGCATAATAAAATATAACTGGATAAAGTGCATCTTTTTTATTTCTTCTGTGTTATTTAGGTCCACTTACCTTCATTGTAGAAATTTCAGAGCAACTGGTATTGCTTCAGGGTTCTGTTTATTTACACAGAATCCTACAACTGGAATACGCTACAGTTTTAAACTCTACTCTTAAATCTAGCAGGCTTTGTTTCAGTGCAGGAAGGATTAAAATTACTAACCCATGAACATGACAAATTGCATTTTTTTTTTGAAAAAGAGCCTAAGAAATGTTGGCCCATTTTCTCCAAGGTACTTCAATACTTAAAACTGTACCTGGACTTTTTGTGAGATTTTGAAAATCACCTACATGACACTTAGGAATTTCAAAGAGAGACATGAAAGCGCTTATTCCTCAATTTTTTTATGTACCTATTCTGTCTCTAGATACCTTTGAAAACCTGGATCTGAGGCATTTTTCAGATTTTTACTCATATTGCCTAGTGAAATGTTTTATTTTTGTCCCTCCGCGAAATGATAGTGTAGATGGGAGTGCAGACATTACAAGCATAGCATTTGACCCGAAAGGACCAAATCTCCATTTCTTTTGAGCTCATTTTCTTCTTTTTCTTCTCATGGGTTTTGTTTGGCCTCCAACTCATGATATTTGCTCTTCGAGCTTCATGGAAAATGCATTTTTCCAGGGTCAAGGCTCCTGTTGTAACCTCCAAATACCTCTGCTGGAGCTTTTACTTGGCTTCTTAAACAGCTTTGGCGTGCTGTACTACAATAACCGTATACACTTCTCCTCTCTGCTTGTTTTCCACTCTCCCCCAGAGCCACATCAGGTTTCCCAGAGCAAAATACATCAAACAGTCCCTTTGCTCTTTCAAACATCTTTTTTTTTTCTGGTTCAGAGATAAATCCAGTATCATCACTTTTATATTATTAAAACGACTTGGGAAACCTTGGATTTGGCTCATGAAATGGCTTGAAGTGACCTGGTCCACTTTGGGCAGTGTAATTGCCATCAGCAACCATGTTAATGCAGGTTGAAGAGGTTAAAGGAAGCATTTAATCTTTCTTGTTTGCTTGCAAGCATTTTATTGTGTTTTCTCCTGCTTCTGGCCTTATAAATCAACTTGTGTCCCCTTGCTGTTCCTGTGGAGAGATGCCCTCCCAGTCTATATCCTTTTGTTGCAGCTGGAGTGTTTGTGGCCTTCAACCCAGCGTCTCGTCAGAGATATCTCTTAAATATCTCTTTCTTCATTGAAAGAGTGATGAGGCATTGGAACAGGCTGCCCAGGGAAGTGGTGGAGTCACCATCCCTGGAGGGGGTCAAGAAACGTGTAGATGTGGTGCTTCAGGACATGGTTTAGTGGGTTGGGTGGTGTTGGGTTGACGATTGGACTTGATGATCCTTGAGGTCTTTTCCAACCTTTATGATTCTGTGATTCTGTGATTCTAAATGAGATTGTGTGCCCTGATGTTTTCATTTTCCTCTTACTTTTGACTAGTTCTTCTCTTCTCTTCAGACTTTCTCTGAAGTTCTAGGCAGCATAGATGCTCTGGCAGACTGACCCAAGCCTCGGGATAAGGAACAGTCTCCCTAAGTCCCCCCCTGTGTTCCCTCTTTTCATGGAGGTGGGATGTAGGTACATCTAACTCCGGGTTTAAACTCTTACACTGATGAAAGGAGAAATTAACTCAAGCCTATTTAGCTTCAAGAACAACTGTGGTGAGAATTAGCTGGTGAGAAATCCCCAGTTCATGCTCTGCTCCTCTTTGAATCATTGGAATGAGATGGAGGGTGAGCGCAAAGTGCTCCGTGGATCCACAGAGGCATAAGTAAGGTAGAAGACGCAAGATCAGGGAAGGTATCAGCAAGAGCAGAGTATACTGGGACTGATACAAATGATAAGAAGATGTGATAAAAGGAGAAATTATTTTTAAAAATCAGAAAAAATGAGAGGTACATCAAAAAATGCCCCAGAGCATTCAACACAGAGGAGTGATGGTGAGGTTTGTACGAATCTGTCAATAAGGAAGCGGAAATGTCAAGGTATACAACAATGGAAATAGCTTTTCTTGAATAGAATGAGCATGAACAGAAGAAAATCAGAGTTGTAACCTGGATGAGAAGAAAAAAAAATAATCAGTGACACTGGAGATGAAGGAGCTGTCTGTAGTCTGAGTCCAGAGGCAGTAGAGGGAGAGCAAAGTGGGAAGAGGGGTCCCTCTGTGTAGGAGAGTCAGAATGGACAATTGGGGGTAATGGTGCTTGGTTCAGGCATTTAAAATTATATTGAATGTGTGAGACATCGAAACATGTTGAAATTAAAATATTTACTGTACATGACAGTATCTGTAAAGGGACAGGTCGCGGTGAAATCCACAGTCCATGTTAAAGCACTATTTGTTTCCCCTTGAACAAGAATATTTTAAGTAGAAAGTCAACTGTGAAATGAAATGTACTTCCTGTTCAGTTGAATTCCCTATTTATCAGCCATTTCACCCGCCGTGCCATGTACCTTATATACAGATGCAGAATTACCATCTGCTAAATCAAATGCAAAAACCTGTGAATCAAATACATTGCCTAGAAAATCAAATCAGTATTAAATCAAATACATTCAGGACCAGCGAATCGTCTGCTTTTAAGGGGTTTTTTGTTCAAATCTAGAGCTCTTAATATCCAAAGATAAATGTATTTGTTTACATACATACATATGCTAAAATATTAACATTTATCTTTCAGTTACCTCCAGAGATAACCTAAAGCAGCTTAGTGTGGCTTTAAGACTCTCTAATATGTTTTTTTTAAACACTTAATAACTTGGAAAGGTAACAATTTTGAATAACCATAGCAGGGTATCTACCTCCTCAGTTTTAGCCAACATAGTACTGCAGTCTTAAAACACCAGAACATTGTCTTCCCCCCCGCCCCGGTCCATGTTTGTACAGTACCATAGTGCCATGCACTAGGAAGATTCCTTAGTACATTTTTTTATTTATTTATTTCAGAGATAATATAATGCGGAGGTTTAAATTTCGAATCAAAATTTCATTTAGCTCTGGAGGGGAGTTGTAAAGTGTATGTAGCATCTCCATGAAAGGTAGCATTTTGTGAGAATCTTTTCTTTAAAAAAACAAAGAAAAAAGGGAAAAAAAGCACCAAAGTGGTTAAATTTGAAAAGAATGCTCATCCAGGTATTGTTCCTACTGAACTCTATGAATCCTTGTGAAATGACCTTAGAGATAAAGCTGTACAGCACTGTAGTAGAAATACCTGAATTAGATGAGTCTGTTAGGATATATAGTATCGTGGTACTGGGCTAACTGGTTAGCTCTGGTGTGGACCAGCACGTTTGGATTGGATCTAGCCCTCCCATGAGTCGGACAGTCTGCCATTTGTTGTGCCCTGCCATAAATTCATATGCAGATTTTCCTCAGCTGTTAATTTTCATCTTAAACTTGTCTAGGGAAAAAAATACAAGAAACAATACTTCTGTTAATACAGAGTGAGAGAAAAAGCATTGCCAGCACCAGAGAGGTTATTAAACTCAGCAGCACATGTTGCAAAGGAATTCTTTTATACTCCTTTGTTATACGTATTCAATATCTCAAGAACCTTTGTGAAATCCAGGATTTCTACTATTTATCTGGCTTTTTATCCTGAGCAGTGTGCTCTGCTGTCCTCATTCGTGCACTGAGGGGGTGGGAGTTTGACGGGTGGGGGTTTTTATGCCGTAGGTTCCTTTTGCGATACAATAGATTAATGAAGTGGAACACTGCAGAACAATCGTATGATGTATAACAGAGCTTCTAAGTAACACTCACCTGATGATTTCATTTCCCAAAGCCAATTTAAAAGGCAGGGGAGAAATATTCCCAAATATTTGGTGGATGAAGTATATCCATCATCTCTGTGATAGCTAACTTTGGTAGCAACTTTCTCTTAAGGAATGTAATGAATCCTTTCCTGTTTGCTTGATTTGTAATTTCCGTACTTCACTGGAAGACCATTTTTAACCATGTGATTTCCTCGTACAAGCTGTCATTTAAGAGAAGCATACCTTCTCTTTCCTCTGAGCTTATCCAAATATCTAATAGCTCTGTCAAAAAACTTTATTAACTTTGCATATAATTAAAACTTCTGTGGAAATCCTGGATGGAGATCTTTCTCCCCCCCCCGAAGCCAGCAATGGGATTGTGAAATTTTGTTTCCCTGATGGCTCTTTGCCCTGCTACCTGAGGGCCTAATTTGGGGTTGATATTATTATTACTGGATCAGCTGCATGGAATGTGTCCTGCTGTCCTTGCTGATGAGAGGTGACCTTGACAGTCTTGTTGAGTGGACATTGCAGCTTTGATATTTCCAACAGGGGATAGGGGCTTGGAAAGATACTGCAAGACATCTGTTTGCATACAGCTCTGGAGCAGACTCTTCTGCCTATTCAATTTTTTACATAATGCTCTGAAGGTGCATTAAAGAAATTGCTAGGGGGATGTGATAAATCTTAGTCAATTTAAGTGGCACACTCAAAGTAACTTCTCCTCTAGTAAGGACCGAAATAGCACAAAAGGTTACAGGTGAATATTAGTGCCCCAAAACGGTATCAATTTGCTGTGATATCTTTGTTGCCTTCCTATAAAATCAAAAAGCTTCTTTACAGGAAGCATTCGGAATTCCCAGATTGGGTATTCTGCTGCCTGGGGGGCAGAATAACAGTTGTGGAGAGAGTTTAATTCTGCTTCTCCTGAGTCAGCCTTCCTGTTAAATGGGTTCAGTCTAGACAAACAGTTCCTCTGAATGTCTCTTTGTCGCTCTTTTTCCTGGCAGGCAAGACGTGCAGCCTTAGAGTACTTCTGAACTGGTGATGAGAGTTTGAGCCTCTTCCCTTCAGCCTTATTTCTCTCTGAGTTACTCCAGTGCGTGCCTGCCACTCCAGCAGCTGCCTTAACTACCTGGAAGTACAATGCTGAACATCTTTCAATACACGAGCAAGTGAGCTACAAAGAGAGAAGTCTTGGCTCAATTTCAGAAGACACTTCATATCTCAAGGTCTTAAAGGTAAGACCAGAAATAAAGTTCTGTTGCTGATGTGCAATATAGGTACAACTAAGATATCCAGATTGAGAAATGTGATGGTAAGAACTCTTCTGATGTATTTCTTTGGGCACATGAGATGCTACATAAACACTGTGAAGATGCACCCACCCTAACTAGCAATTCATCCTACACAGAAGACTCAGCAAATTGACTCCTGACTGCCCAGAGGTGAGTTGCCATACAGTCATCAAGGGCCTAGGTTCCAGTAAGAACGAGAGGCTACAGGTGCCTGGTGTGCATCATTTCATGGGATGGCTACAGGCAGCTTCCTGCTGAATTCATGCTTCACAAATCCCTGACTCTGAGCTTTGTCTCTATTTCCCTAAACTGCAGATGTGGTCCTAGCCTATCTGCTTGACTGAAGTTGTGTAGGAGTATAGGATGCCATAAGGCATCTGGGTTCATTAGCTGTAGGCTGTTAATGACCAAAATCACTGCAACTGCGTGCTGTGCTTCTGTTCCTCGGCTCCCTTGGTCCCCACAAAAGGGGCAGTGATACTCCCTGCTCACACAGACAGGCTCGTTGTTTTGCCATTGACGGGGTTAGCACAAAGGACACAGGCACCAAAGAAGTAAAATTATTTTTACTTATGTTTAAAGTGATAAAATAATGAGGAAAATAATGCAGTGAAAATAAATTAAAGCAAGATAAGGTAAAGCAGCAGAATAATAAGCGAAGTACTATAGCAAGCATAAAATAAGGTAATGCACCTAATCATTACTACATGGAGTTAGCAACAGTGATTAAGAAAGATGCATCACCAATTGCCTTAAAAATTACATTACCATCATCTGGATCTGCAGTCGCTGGGGAGACCGGTTGCAGCGAGGATTTGGAGAACCTTTCCCGGCAATTGGGAAATCTCTGTGTGGTGTGTCCACCGTATAGATGAGGCTTCCAAATTTCTCTGCAAACATTCCCTGCTTTTATACAGTTGAATAAGCAACTTTATCTCTTAAGCTGCAAAAAAAACATCTGGTGTGGTTTTCTCCTTGTTAACTTGTGTCTCGCGCTTGGCCAGAGCAGGAAGGGGAGAAAACAAGAACAAAAGAATCTGGTGATCTTGATTATGTATCTCTCACCAAAGTCTATCACGACTTTGTCACATTCTTTTACTGAGAGGCTTATCTTTTTTTGACAAATGAGGCTACTGTTACACAATTAGTATCTTTCTGCTGACGAACTTTACACAGCAAGTGTTACAGCAAAGCTCTATAAGCATTACAACAACGCTTTTATAAATTGGCATATATTAATAAGGTCATACACTGCATATGTGATCAATATAAATATTAGATGTATTGTTAGGTTGTGAGGTTCATCTAGAGGTCAACTTTGGTTCAGGGCCTCACTGCTCAGGCCCTAGTATTTCACTCATCAGTACTAGTAAAGCTCCAGGGTAATCCAGAAACAAGCACTGCAGAAACCAAAGGGAGAGAAGTTGGGCACAAGCAGTGCGTGCAGCCACACGATGGGCAGTGGTGTACAACAAACTGACCACACAGCAAGCGGTGGCTTGGGGAAAGCAGCCACAGCTCTTGTAGGGAAGAGTAGTTTATGTCCATGGTGTGTTCATTTTTATGTTCATCGCATAAACAGCCTTCTGGGGCTGGCTTGAGATGGCCCTTGAACTTAAAATTATTAGTTTTGCAACCTCAGTGCCTTTCTTTTGACAGCTTTTATTTTTTTAATGTGCTAATATTGTGGAAGGGTCCTGAGTTTTTTCTGGCAAACTCCGTATCCTTCATATAAGGAGATGTAAGACGTATGGGGAACAACTCAGGGGCCCAGGTCAGTAAAGCTGAGTCAGAGGTCTTGGGAATGTTGCATATTAAAACCTACATGCAAGATTCAGTACGATAACATGTAAAAAATGAACAGCAAGTCAGGGAGGTCCTTTCTTAATATGGCAGGCTGCTCATGTAAGGCTTTTCTTGTCTGCTGAGGATGATGGAGTAAATGTAGAAAACCAGTCTTTTGGGTGGGGGCATTTTGTTCAGCAGGAGACCAAAGGCACTTTGTTCAGCAGTAGACCAAACCCTTGGAGTCAGATGTGGCTTTCCACAAAAGAAATATGGTAGTGTTGTCCCCTTTTCACCTCTAATGTTAGCCTTTTTCTGAAATGATATGTGGTTTTGAAAGAAAGTCAAGTACATTTCAAATAATAGGACATATTCTTGTAGCCCACAGAATATACTTATTGTAAGAAATACCCAAAAAAGATCCCTACCTATAGACTGTAGGAAGCTCATTAGTAAAGAGAAAGCAATTCTGCCAGTGTCCAGGATACTCAGGTTCTGATCAGTTCTAACAATCTGGGTATTTTACTGCTTCTGCCGTTCATTTCAGCTGTGTTTGTGTGCCAGACATTTGGAAACAAGTGCTGCAAAATTAAAAGGAGAAAGAAAGATAAAATTGAAAAAGTCTGATCAATTCCACATTCTTCTTTCTGACCAAGAGACTGATTTATGAGAGATTTATGCCCATAAATTAAAATAAACTTGACTGGATACCATTACTGCTAGTTCTAAATTAACAGATGAGAAAGCTGCTGCAACAGCATCCCTTCTGATACCACCTAATTTAAATTAATTGCCTGTCTGTGAATCCAAATAAAAAAAAAATTAAGAATCAGACTAAGTCCGCAGTATTAATATTGCACCTAACTATTTAATCCTGTAAATTTTTCTTCCAGAGCTCAACTTCCAAGGACCACTGCTATGAGGTTCTGTGCGGGTTGTGTTTCCAAAGAAAGAAAACATTGTCCTCTCTCCACTTCAGCATCTTCCCTTATGGAAACAGTGAGCTGCAGCATCACATAGAATCATAGAATCATTAAGGTTGGAAAAGACCTCAAGGATCATCAAGTCCAACCGTCAACCCACGCGAAGGCTATTTCCCTAGGATAGAGGAAAGAGGAACGAAGGGGGACTCATTCCTGGTCAATTATCCTCAACAACGGGTACAGCCACTGACTCGCAGAAACAGTCCTTTTAGGATGCTGGAGCTCCTCCTGCCCGGCTTCTGAATTAGCATCTACACAGAAGAAACACAACGGTTAGTGAAATTCCAGGCTAAGCATTTCATGGTGTGCTCTCTAAGGACTTACAGTGAAGTTATCCAGAGCGTGAATGCTTTTCAGGCATTTCATTCTTAGGGAAAAATTTTGATTGAGACCAAAATTTGGTTGAGACCTCCTTCTTCACAAACCTGGCTGTATGTTTCTTTGCTACAACAGCTGC
This sequence comes from Pterocles orientalis, assembly GCA_011057875.1. Taxonomy (NCBI): domain Eukaryota; kingdom Metazoa; phylum Chordata; class Aves; order Pterocliformes; family Pteroclidae; genus Pterocles; species Pterocles orientalis. The sequence continues at coordinate 457,960 of WKFP01014149.1, forward strand.
AAAATACTTGCATCTATCCCTGTTCCTTAAGATAGTCGAGCTGGGGAAGTGCCTTTCTTTTACTATTTCTCTTGTACTGCAATCATGCTTTCCTTCCATCTCTGAATCCAGGCACACGAGGCAGGCGCAGTGCAGGTAACAGTCCTGCAAGGACTCATAAGGAAGTTAACTAATGTTTTGCTTGTTCTTGTATGGTTAAGTGGCCAGAAATTCCATTATTTCTGCCATCTTTGTCCTCCTACCATTCCTTTTATTCCAAGATTTACACCTACCTGTTATAAATGCCCAAGTTGGTGCTGATGAGGCTCGGATTCACCTGATCCATAACAGACTCCCTGAACTAACTCAGGGAAAAAAAAAAAAATCCCATCATTCACATGAGGATCACTGCCTGTATACGCAGAAGCAATACTGAGTCTTCTCTACCACACCCAGCTGGTTTAAAATCTTTCTGCAACAAACTCAGCACGTGTGCTGTACAGAAGAGAACATAATCTGTAGAAATCCATTTTCTGATACCTTGGGATGATGTATTCTGAAACTGTGTTTGAATCTAAGGATTTCCTGGGGTTCACAATCCATATCGTCATGTTCTGAGTAGCCATTGATGGGAGTTTCAGTTTATTTCCAGAGATGAGCCTAGGAATGGTGCGTATTTATACCCAATAGTGCATGTTTCTGGAGCATGTTTATAGGGAAAGCATATTTACACCTGTCATGGGTTAAGATGAGACAAGAGTTAATTTTCTTCATAGTAGCTAGCAAGAGGCTGTGTTTTGGATTTGCACTGAGAAAAAAGCTGATAACAGTGATGTTTATAGTTGTTGCCAGGACATTCAAGGTCAAGTTTTCAGCTTCTCTGCTGTGCTAGATAGGAGAAGCTGGGAGGAAGCACAGCCCCAGTTACAAGTCTAGGAGTCTATCTTAGGTTTGGGATTAAGACCCAAAGTGGCCAATAATCTATTCCGTAACATACACGTCATGCCCAGTATATAGGTGAGGACCCTCCGGAAGCTCATCCCTTTTTGTTCCGGATCCCTTCTGCCTCTGCGTCAGCTCTCTTTACAGGTTGGCTCTCTCAGGGTGGTCCCTCTTGCTGGGTAGTCTCCCTCCCTCGGTCAGCTGTTGTTCTGGAGCCTTCGGGATCTTATCTCTGTTCTGTGAGTGCAGTTTCAGGACTTCCCCTGCTCTGGGATCATTAGCTGGGAATGGGCTGAGCCTTGGTCATTGGGTGGTAAGCAGTGTCACCATGTGTCACTCATTTGTATATATTATTATTTTCAGTATTACTTTAGTTTAGTTATTACATTGTTCTTGTCCCAACCCATGAGTCTTTTTGTCCCTTTACCCCTTTAATTTTCTCTCCTGTCTCAGGGGGGGAGGGGGTGAGCGAGCGGTTGTGTGGGGTTGGCTCCCAGCCAAGGGTAAGCCCATCACAGCACCAAAGCAACTCATCCACCCTTAAGGCATTGCACTGTCATAGCTGTCCTGCATGGCTTCGGTACGATGAAGTGCATGGCTGGGGTGACGATATCAATTAGCATCTCAGGGGGGGTTGATCGGGGAATGCTTTTCACTAGCGATGTGGTTTGCTCAGTTATAGATTTGAATTAATCGGTGAGGGATGTGAATAAGTTGGTTGTGACTTTGATGCAGTGTACAGCATCTCTAATTTGAGAGGTCATTAATCTGCCAGGTTTAACTAAGTAACAAATTGCAGCTTTTGTCAGATCCAGAAATAAAATAAGGTGGAGTCCGGACACTGTCTACCTGCCATGCCCTTCCTCAGTAATTACATCGTTCAGGTCATCTAAGCTTCTGTGCTAGGACTTATTCCTTAAAGTGCCACCGTTAAAAGCAGGTATTTAATACTAGGCGGGACTACGTGAGATTTGCTAGTCAGCAATTCTGTCCTGAAAAGTAATGTTTCTGCAAGCAGCCCTGGACTTCTAGGAATACCAGTAACCATGCCCTGCTGAAAAGGTGTTCCTAAAGCTAGATACACCCACAGCTTGCTCAGTTTCTCTGGCCCTACTCTCCTTACTAAGACTTTATTTTCTTTTAAATGTAATTTTAGTAGCTTTTATTAGATTAGTTAGATACATATGCAGCTATCTGTTTGACAACCTCTGATTTCTCTGAACACCAACAGTTCATCTTTGTATGCACAACTGAGCACAGATAGTTTTAAATATCAGTCCGTCATTTTAAAGCTTGTCTGAAGTCCGGTGCGGTGGAGATCTGTTCCAGTCTTGTCACCCCAATTTTCGCATTACTGGCACACTGAAGGTGTAACCCATTCAGAAGACCATCCAACACTCTTCAAAAATATTCCAGCCAGAATGGTTTTAGCAGGCCTTTGACAAGTGAAAGTATTTGCATTTTCTTGAAAAGTAAAAGATGTAGACAAATGGATTTTCTAAATACGGATGAAAATGATACAGTCAACAATCATTCTTATATGATGTGTATTATCTTCTAGCAGGAAAAAACGAGAATTTTTATCTGAAGGTTGTGAGTGATTTGTGAGGTTATGGAACTGAACAAATTTCCTTCGTTTTCTATAAATTATCTAGCTTCTATTTTCATTGTAACCTAATGTGGTATTATCCATAAATGGGATTGATATTGGAAGAATAACAGTCATGCTAAATAGCGGCTAAGTCTCTTTGCATTTGAAGAGGTCTAAATGTTGTACAGTTAAACGCTGCACAGTGCATGCAGAAATCAAAAAAGATAAGCTAAAAGTGGTAAGTAGGTGGTATGGGTTGATGGTTGGACTTGATGATCCTTAAGGTCTTTTCCAACATTAATGATTCTATGATTCTATGGAGAAAATGAAATTTACTGGAGAAAATTCGATTACGAACATTTAACAAGAAATCTGAGTGGAAGACATATTTTCTTTATATTCTTTCTTGCTGGGTAATTTTTCTTTTTTCTAACCTGAATTTAAGCTACAGTTTTAAGTATGCTTTCACTTCATAAGGGAGCATGAGCATATTTCATTGTTCTAGGAGAGACTTGATCAAAACAATCAAATATTGTACCGAGATCCAAGCAGGAAGCTGTCGGGGTGGGCACATGATTTGATTTAGAGATAAAATGGTCCAAGAAATTTAGAAATGTAAATTCAGTTCAGGGAAATACATCCCTGTGCTGAGAGCTAGGAGAAGCCCCAGGCACCCTTCAGGCCTGCTTAAGCCCTCTGTGAAGGCTAATTAGCTGCATAGCATGAATTTCCAATTCCAGATAAATATGCATTTTACAAACAGTCTGCAAGAAGAAGAATTATTTATTGGGAATGTTTGTGGATAATTTGAAGCATAGGATGAACTCGGTCATTTTTAAAATCCATTTACAGACAGTTTACAAGTGGGTGGGGAATAAAGGATCTAGCTTAAGAAATATTTGTTTAAAAAAAACCCCAGCTTCTCAAAAAAGCTCAGACATGCTTCATTTTAGGGGAAACAAGGACTTGCACTACCTTGGGGGAGTACAATGTCTCTAAAACCCCTTGGGTGTGCCATGATAAATTTTTTACTGTTTTATTTCTCAGATTGGAGCATATTTTCCCTCTTGGGGAAAGGAATCCTCTCAGTTTTGGGAAAGTGTGTGGACAGAGTGGGATTTTTATGGTGTCAGAGTTCAGGGACGGGTTCCTTGTTCATCCTCTTCCACTAGGGGAAGGTCAATAAGAACCTGACCACACAGAATCTATAAAAAACAGATGGCATAAGGATATTAACTTCATTTTTTCTTTTCACAAGCAGAATGAAGGAAACATTTGTACCTCTCTAGTAAGTGCTGTGGGATACATGTGAGGATGTAGATGTTATGGGATACAGGTGAGGATGTAGATGTTATGGGATACATGCTGGATGTACACATATTGGTGCATTCCCACACATGCACTTTGGCAAGAGGCATAAGACCAGCATACTCCTTTTCAGGCTGAATACAAAGCAACTGGGCAGCTTTTTTTTTTTTTTTTTTAATAAATCAGCCTGAAAGCACAGGTTCTTCTACTTTCAGGTACTTATCCTAATTTCTAACCATAATTAATTCATGGCTCGTTTATACTCATTTGTCCTTGTGCCAATATTTCACTGGTTGCTTAAGTAATTTTTTCTCTTCCTTCATGTTTACATACCCAGATATATTTATAGGGAACAGTCATATCCCTTCTTAGCTATTGTTTTGAGAAGCTGAACAAGCCAAGCTCTTTTAATCTCTGCTTGTAAAATAAATTATCATTTATATTGCTCAAGCACACTTGTTTACTATGAGGTTATTTTTGTTCTGGTCTGCACTTTAATTATTCTTTGACTTTCTTATTTGTTAGGAACAAATAAAAAAAAAAAAAAAAAGGGAAAATATCACAGTCAGTATTTTCTGTGCCAAAGCAGGCCTGGGACCCTGGGACAACGTCATACAGATAAATGACAGCTGGATAAACGCGTGTAAAAGCTGATACACTTCTGTTGGTAGAGTGCATTTGGGATGGGCTCCTTTAATGCATAATAGCACAGTGGATGTTCGAAAGTGGCATCTGCAAATTCATACCAGGAAACGCCAACTCGGGAAAACATTTCCTTTTAAAAGCTAAACTGAATAAGTTATCTCTTTTGTGTAAATTCAGCAGGGAAAATTTCTGAATTCTGTAACTGTAGAGACTACTTGCAGATTCCAAATTATTTGCTCTCTGTATGTTCAGCTTCCAGTGACTTGGCATTGAATCAAAAGGAGGATTTCCCTTCTGGTGGATATTCCAAAACGTTAACGTACGTGTTTTCTCCCGATGGGGACTTGGTTGCGATAAAAAGCCTAGTGTAGAAAATACTAATAAAGACCTGATTTGGTTTGTATTTGAAATTGCTTTCCTTCTGTAGGCCATAGGAGAACAAAACATTTTGTAAAATCAATGTTTTACTTTGGGAATGACGTATACAACTTTTCATCCCCTGGTGGCACTAACCTTTGTGCAAGCTGCAATGCCCCCTTGTCCTCTGCCGACCGTTGTTGCCAGTGCTGCCGCGTTACTGGGGATGCAGAGCATCCTCTCTCGGAGAGGGAGAGAGGATGGGAGAGGAGTCTGTCGGAGGGAGAGACTTCTATCTTAGGAGTGATGGATTTGACTGAACCACAGTGATCACTCCTGGGGGAGAGTAAGGAGCTCAGAATTACAGCTCTGTGAGACTTGGTGGACATCTGGTTAACAGCAGATGTTAATCTTCAGGTAGAACAGGCTTTTGCCTTAATTGTGTTTTGTGTTGTCTGAGTGTGGTGCAATGTCACGCAGCTGGAGCAGCAATGCAAGAAAGATGGTGACAGTTAATGTGGGATGTTCTCTGCAGTTAGACCTTCTCCTTGGCAGGAATTAGTAATGCCAGCAAAGCTTCAGGCAACAGCACCAAAGAGCATTTTTTTTTCTTGTTGGCTTACTCCTTCCAGTGCCCTCTTCCTCGGCCGCTAGCTGTGCTTCTGGCTCATCAGAAATGATACTACTTTTCTTATTTCATAAACAGGAAGAAATAAGATTTTGGACACCACAATGTAGGGGTCAGAAAATAGCTCCCAACCAGAAGCAGTGGGATCACTCTGCAAGTACCTGCAGTGTGTCTGTACAAGCCAGCCCCGCTCAAGAACAGGGCCATGTTGCCCAGCAGCACACTTGATTTAATTGCCTTTGGGTTGATCAGAAAGTTTATAACCTTCCCATAAATGCAGCTGCACACATGGATGGCTGCACTATTTTCAATCACTTGCACAGCCTCTTCTCTAAAGGAACAAGTGATAGGACAAGAGGAAATGGCCTCAAGTTGCACCAGAGAAGGTTTAGGCTGGATATTAGAAAAAATTTCTTCCCTGAAAGAGTGATGAGGCATTGGAACAGGCTGCCCAGGGAAGTGGTGGAGTCACCATCCCTGGAGGGGTTCAAGAAACGTGTAGATGTGGTGCTTCGGGACATGGGTTAGTGGGTTGGGTGGTGTTGGGTTGACGGTTGGACTTGATGATCCTTGAGGTCTTTTCCACCCTTAATGATTCTGTGATTCTATGATCCTGTCATGTGGTTTTATCGGCTCAAAGCTGCAAAGGAGACATTTGGACTCTGCAGCAAACTGACAAATGCATTTATAGTAGAAAGGAATTTTTCACATGACACAATAAAAGGATGCAGATAATTATAAAGAATCGCACATCTTCTTCCCCTCCTCCCAATTTCTCAAATACTCAGAGTAGCTCAAACTAGAAATTCTAATATTTCATAAGTACAGGCTATGCATAATTATAATACCACCATGTTCATTTAAATGTCATCTATGAAACGTTTTAATAACAGGAGGTTGCAATAAGGCTTAAATAATAATAAATAATTATTCAACTGCCTCAGCTTTAACTACCAGTATAGAGCCTTTCCTTGACCTGCTTTTAGATCCTATGCTTTTAGGTCATTGCCTTAGATCCTTGGTTTGTTTATCTTTAAATATTTAGATTTAAGTATGGTGGATGAATCTCAGGTCGAGGCATAGGTCAGGTGAGGATTAGACAGCAGAATACTCAGTGTTGCCAGCTCTCTCAGGATTTCCACAGTAACTATTAGTCCACAGGGATGCTCCTGGAGCTGCTGCTTCTCCTTCTTTCCTGGGACTCGGAATAAGAAACAGATTGCTGATATTTCCAAGAAAAACAAAACAAAACAAAAACCTGTGATCCCCAGATGTTAGAATTTCATGTGGCAGCCATCATAATGATTTGGTGAATGGGAAACTGGAGAAGAAGAATAAACTCATCGTCTTGTTATGGGGATGCCTGGTGCTGCTGAGGGCAGCCCTGGTGCACCTGAAAGTGATGGGACTAAAGAACACCTAATTCCTAAATGTCCGAATTCATGTCCTAGGAAATATTTATCTAAGGCTTACAATCTCAAGCTCAGTTATTTAGTTGACCCAAGAATATGCTGTTTTCAGAATCATCTTTTGTTTTTGAATTGTAGATGTCTGTTTCTTATTTTGGTTCTTTGGAAGTGGTTTTTTGGCTAGGATGGTGCCATTTTTATTGTCTTTTTTTTTTTTTAAATCTCGTACCCTAATCTACAGAGAAAAGAAAGGTTTTCCATGACCAAACAAGGACTGATGGAAGCTAAAGGAGTGATGATGTTACAAAAGCAGATTAGCAGCCTGAGAAATTGGTCTCTTCTCTTCATCAAACATTTCAGCTGAAATAAATTCCATATTTTTGTCCTTTCTTTCTGTTTGCCAGCATCTATGCAAAATTTTTAATGGATGCAATTATTTCTTATTGCTGTACTTTACATCATACCACACCCATCATACCAAAATACCATATAACATACTTAGCAAGCAAAATAGTTAATATACAAAGTTTTTATAAATGAGCAGGATACAATAGTAATGAGCAATCCCCAAACATCAATGCATTGTGTGTTGTATTAGGCTTCAGAAAGGTCATCGGTCTACAAGAAGTAGAAAACGCCCTGCAGAATTCCATTTCATGGCTTGGCATTAGCAGCCAGGCTGTCAGATCTGGCCTTTAGAGACAGATGTGACCTACGGTAAAACAGGCGGTTCAGTGGGTGCCCCAACGGAGGGAGTCACTTGATAGGCAGCAGATCTGCGAGCTTCTAAAAATATTTTCTTGAGCAGCCTTTGTGCGGGGTGCTGTATTCGTTTAGTCTTAGCCGTTGCTTTTGTTAAGAAATACTGCTGGCCTGATTCCCTTCTCATGCTCCTGTAACCCCACTGACTTTGACAGCGCTGCCCTGAACACCAGCATCCATGAATTAAGGAGCAGATACTGTATTTCTAAATAAATGTATGAGTCACCACTGAAAATATTTTGATATAGGATGGGCACTCAACCAATTTGCTCACAGCAAGCTGGGTCGGAGTGCAGCAGTAACCTCATGCTGATTCCTTCTCCGAGCATTTGAGCTGACGGAGCAATTCACCCGATGGAAACTTGCTTGGCTGCCCAGACTCCTACTCTGCAATAGTCTCATTGATTTCACAGAATAAGTTGCTGAGAATTTCTCTTGCAGTCTGGTCTGCAGTACTTCATTTGGATAACTATAAATCAGCCTGCTGCTCGGGTGATCTGCCCACTTTGGGGAGGATGGTACAACTCTCTGCTCTGAGAAGGACTTGGGGGTGTTGTGTGATGAGAAGCTCAACATGAGCCGGCAGTGTGCGCTGGCAGCCCAGAAACCAACCATGTCCTGGGCTGCACCAAAAGAAGCGTGAGCAGCAGGTCAAAGGAGGGGATTCTCCCGCTCTGCTCTGCTCTTGTGAGACCCCACCTGTGGTACTGTGTTCAGATGTGGGGCCCCCAACATAAAAAAGACCTGGATGTGTTGGACAGAGTCCAGAGGAGGCCGTGGAGATGGTCAGAGGCTGGAGCACCTCCCCTGTGAGGACAGGCTGAGAGAGTTGGGGTTGTTCAGCCTGGAGAAGAGAAGGCTCCGGGGAGACCTTAGAGCAGCTTCCAGTGCTGAGAGGGGGCTACAGGAGAGATGGGGGAACACTTTATCAGGGAGTGTAGTGACAGGATGAGGGGTAATGGGTATGAGCTGAAAGAGGGGAGATTTAGATGAGATATTAAGAAGGAATTTTTCACTGTGTGGGTGGTGAGGCAGTGGCCCAGGTTGCCCAGAGAAGCTGTGGATGCCCCATCCCTGGAGGGGTTCAAGGCCAGGCTGGATGAGGCTTTGAGCAACCTGGGCTAGGGGGAGGTGTCCCTGCCCGTGGCAGGGGGTGGAACTGGATGATCTTTAAGGTCCTTTCCCACCCAAACCACTCTGTGATTCCTTTGCCGCTGGGTGTGCAAATACCCCCGCAAACTGAGTGTTCTGGACAGGAAAAAAAAGATGACCTGAGGCTATGCTCCTCAGTGTGCTGCCCAGAAAGCAATGGGAAATTACACTGATGGCTGCCTAACTCTTAAAATTAATGCATCATCACTGTCCAGCTTGTTAGCCAACAAAATAGCCTAATGAGCAGTATTGGGTTTAAAATAAAATTATTCTTAATACGGGCTTTCTTGGATTTTCCTTCAGAAGATAGAATATTTCTTTGCTAGGAAGAAATATAAATAGAACTTGGAAACAGTTAAAACACCTTGTTTTGTTTTGTTTTGATTTTGCTGATCTTCATTTCAAAAACAGACAAGCTGATTTAAATGTTTTTCCTTTTAACTGACAAGAAATGCGATGTTTTTTTTAAAGAAATGAGTGTTTTATAAACAAAGCACTGACAAGCTGTCTCCCTGCTTGCCACTGCCTGAGTATCAAAACAGTTATTTAAAATGTCTGATCTACAAAAGAGTTTTGTTTTGCAATCCAAAACAATAAATAATTCTTTTTAGTATGTGGTTGTCTTTTTCAAGGTATTTAGCGACCTGGCATTTTAGTCATGGCTGCACAGAAGACAACAATCATATGCCAGCAGCAGGCTTGTCTCTCTGTCTTGCTTTTTCCTTTTTTGTCTCAGATGACCCGAAACATCATCATTTTTGTACCTTGAGATAGAACACGTGTCACGCTTCTGACCTTAGGAGTAAAATGTGCTCTTATTAAAAGAGAAAACAACTACCTAGATTTCTCTTTTTTTTTTTTTTTT
>WKFP01014149.1:469571-499320 GCA_011057875.1 Pterocles orientalis
CCCGCCTTCCTTCCTTCCTTCCTTCCTTCCTTCCTTCCTTCCTTCCTTCCTTCCTTCCTTCCTTCCTTCCTTCCTTCCTTCCTTCCTTCCTTCCTTCCTTCCTTCCTTCTTTTCCCCACCTCCTAGACGGATGTCCCAACAGGAATAGTCAGTCTGTTCTCATCTCAGGCTCCAACGTGGTGGCATCAGAGCTTCCACGATTGAAAGGAAGTCAGGACAAGAGCAGTATCTTTTGCACTGTAAAATGTACACAACCTGACTTTGTTTTACAACAATCAAAGTGGGGCTTCAGGTGTTAAGGATTTAAAAACCATTGGCAGAAAGATGAACTAACACTTTTGTAATTCTATTAATCTAGTTTTCCATGATTTAATACAGCGATCAGACAAGAGCCTTTCAAAACACTGCCTATGTATAAAGTGATGTATTTTCTTTTGACTCACAAGATTAGAGCCTCAGAAAGCTTGAAAATCCACCAATAGCTTTGTTGCAGTTTCTTCCAGTAATGTTAAAAATAACAAAACCCCGAAGCCCCAAGCCTGTTCCTATTTAAAATATTGCTGGTGGTCATCAGCTAGTACTTCAGGGGTTTTAGTCATTAAAATATTTTAATAGAGCCCCAAATAACTATTTTCAAGAGTGTCTGAAGGGCACTAGAGATCAGTAGCAAACAATAAATTAACAGAAAAAGAATTTAACATAATGTCACACAGTGCAAATAATAGCGTGAGTTACACTGCCTGTAATTACCATTTTAAAAAGAAAACTGGGATTTGCATGGTCTTGTAACAGGCTACGTTCTCCTCTTAGAAATAGATCAAGCTTGAGAAACAGAAAGGTTCTTCCTTCTTTTAAAAAAGACTCAAACCACTCTCCTCCTCCCAAAGTGCAACAACTGGTTTATCCGTGAATACGTTGTCAAGATGCCCCGTGTCTCTGTCCAGCCCTGTGAAGTAACGATGTGGCCCTGGGTTAGAAGGTCAAGGCTCCCTGACACCCTGTGGACATCTCCCTCCCATGCTGAAGAAGACTCAGAGACACCCCACCCACCTTGTTGCTGGCCCCCTTCTCAGCTGAACTGGAGGGGAGGCTTCCGTCGTGGCGAGAAAGGGAGCAGTGAGAAGTTTGTTTTCTATGCAATCGGCATTAGCATAAAAATTACACAGAAATAAAAGTATCTACAGGATTACAACTGCATCCCAGTTATACAAGAATAGATCGCAGATGTTTTCTCATGACGAATGGCAGCTCATGCTGAAAGGATACTAACTGGTTTTAGTGGTAGCACTTTGGAGGGTCCCAAAGTGCTCCCCGTGCAGAAATACTAATGAGAGGGACGTTAAAATATATATCCAAGTTTCTTTTTGTAACCTCTTAAGATAATAAATATAGAATTATAGAATGGTTAGTGTTGGAAGGGACCTTCAAGATCATCGAGTTCCACCCCCCTGCATTGTTTCTGGAAATTATTGTATTAGTGTGGAAATGTGACCACATCCACCTGAACAGAGCGGTGATAATGCTGCTAGTAGTGACTCAAGTTTCATGGTAAGGTTCATGTCTATAAGCTGGCCTGATCACCAGCAGCAGACTGGATTTCTAAAGGCATGGTGGTTCTGTTCGCATCTGTGAGTAACAGCCAGTCATAGGGATGATTTTTGGCCTATTGCGTCAGTTGATCAGACCAGCTATCGATGTCTGCAGGGGTATGTTAGAAACCCACCAAGCTCACACCTTCAGCAGCCAGTCCTCTAGGCATATAGGTTGGGCTTCTACTCCAAAGTTCATGCAGGAGGAGTCTCATCTATTTGTATTTTTTTCTAATAGTGCATACCTAACATTCTTGGAGCAAAGCATTTTTTTTTCCTAACATGAGTGATATTGCATATTGTGATGTGTCCCAGTTATATTGCGGTTTATTTAAACAGGAACAGTGGTGAGCTTGATATGGAAATGCTTTTTGCCATATGTGAAAGGAAAGCTTCAGTGTTCATTTATCAGGGATTAAAAAGGAAAACGTGAAAGCTGCATGTCATTTAATTCTGAAAAATGACCTGACCAGATGTCAAAATTATTAAGAAGCAGCATGACAGCCCTTGGATGCCTACCCTTGAAAATAAGACAAGCAAGACAAGGAGATACTGAAATATGTGGACTGAAACTAAACTCTGAGTGTGTATTTTCTTAAAGGAGAAACAAATGTCTGTGTATAAATATTAGCTTGATCATTTGCTTCCAGCAGTCAGAAATATCTGTTGAAGTTGTCCAAATTATGGGGAGTTGGAAAATTTCAGTCTGTAACTCTGATGATGTGTTGTTTTGGTTTTGTCTCCAGATGTGGTGCTTAGGGACATGGGTTAGTGGGTTGGATGGTGTTGGGTTGACAGTTGGACTTGATGATCCTTGAGGTCTTTTCCAACCTTTATGATTCTATGATATACCCCCCCAAGATGATTTATAAAACACATTGTTTTAAAGGGCTTTAACAGAGGAGAACTTTGCTTGCCCATTCCTTGCCATATCCCTGACAAAGCAGGTTGGTTGCATAGGATGGAGCGGAGGTGGGTGAGCATGTGCAAAGGCTTCACTGACTGACATGTTGCTGACAGCCAAGGTCTGAATGGCCCCAAAAGGAGCTTTTGTCTTTTCTTTCCTCATGTATAGGTTATGTACAGTCACTTGCAATCTCACCCGTAATGTTGACAGTGGAACTAGATAAATAATGATATTAGTTACTGTTCTGTTAAGAAAATGTTTGTTTTTTTGGGTTTTGGGGTTTTTTTTATTGCAAACCACTTTATAACCAGTTCTCATAAACTCCAACTTTCACAGATAGAGTGTTGCAAGCAGATGTTTATTCAACGCTGAGGAAAAAGTAGGAATAAGAACCTAAATACCTATATCCTCTGCTTGGAATTGAATCTCTAGTCTGTGACAGAACAACAGACTGGTTAAACACTGAGTTTTTCTGCAGTGCTGCCATTCATTCTATTTCTATTCTAACAAAACTGCTAAAAAATGCTGATTTATGTCTGCTGTCCTATTTTTAATTGTTTCTTTGGTGTAATCAGATCTTCATTGATTGATAAAAACATGAATCTTGCATTTTTCTGCAAAGATAATTGATTTTCACTATTTATTTCCAAAGCAAAAAAAATTACAAATTCTTTTTTTTACAAACTTTTATGAACTATTTTATTTCTTCCTACTGAAAGTTAATTAAGAGCAACATTAATTTTTTTAAGCATCTCCTAGCTGTAGCATTTAATTTATGAATTATAATTACAGTATTTATCATCTTTCATCACTGATGTCTGTCATCAGCTTCCAGAAACCTACAAGTTCAACATAGTCTAATGTTTGAAAGTTATACCCAGAAACTGAATATCAACGTTTCTGTAAAAAGAAAAAGGCAATAATATATGGTAATAACATATCCAGCGTGAGAAATCTGTCCAGGGATCAGAACTTTTTTATGTAATTTTATCACTTGCTTGGAGGAACCTATCAGTTCCTCCGGGCTTTCCTTTGGGCCTGATTCTGCCAATATTCTTTGATTCAGATCTTGCTAGCACTAATGTAAGTCTCCATTAACTTTAGTCACGATTAACTGCATGTACTGATACAGGCAGAAATGGAGTTAGATACCGTGCAGGAGCCTAGGACTCTTCGGGAAAGGAGGGAGAGTGATTAACATAAGGCACAAGATGACACCTTGCTAATATAGCTTTAGATCTCATGTCCAGCCAGCTGAAACCGTGGAGAGAGGACCTTGTGTCTGCCAGTCTGCAGTCCTGTGACCTTACCCGTGACGGCTACCTCACACGCCAAAGAAGGGAAAGGAGCAGACTCCCAACTTCTAGTACAGAGTTTCTTGAAGTAATGATGTTTAACGAACTGGAGAGGTAAAGATGTGTGAAACAAGAGAAGATTAGATAGACTTTGAAAATGTGATGCTTGACCCATGAGTTTTTTTCATTCTATTTTCTCTCCCTGTCCTGCTGAGGAGGGGGAGTGAGAGAGTGGCTGCATGGGCATCTGGCTGCTGGCCAACCCACCACACATAGGAAAGAAGAGTCCCAGTCCCAATCTGCAGATGTTCTTCAGACCTTTATATGACGTGGGTACATGCTGATATGATGGGGGTCTATCTGCAGAACCAGGGTCAGAACAGCAGTTCCCATCCTCTGCTGGTTGGGACTTGTGATCTCTGTCCTCTTTCCCTGCTCCACTGCTAAGCACACATCCCTGCCTCCTCCTCCTCTCATCCCGTCTGTCCCAGGCCACTGTCCTCCCAGGCCTTATAGTTTCTGTCACCTGCTTGCCTCCCTCATTCTGTCCCTGCTGCCCAGATCTGCATCTCCATTCTGTCTCAGATGTCTGATGCCATGGACTTTGGGCTGGAAGGGAGGACGAAGCACAGAGTATGACCAACCCACCCACGCAGCCTTTCCTGCTCCTTCCCCCCTCTCTGAAGCTCTCCTTCTGGGTCTTACAGCACAGCTGTTGCTCTTTCGCAGCTTCACTTTGAGGTAGAGCCAGATGAAGACGACAGCACCCATAGGCATGTACATCCCCCTTGCCATCCTTACAAGAGGTGTGCCTTGCTAGTGGGAACTGAGGATCTGGCTTCACCTCCAAAATAATGCAGGTAGTGGGATTTTGTGCAGGCCCCAGGAACACATTCTTCACAGTGGCCAATCTTCTAGGGAAACAACAATCTTGAGGAAACCCAGAGCTGGAGAGCCTGACACTTTCTTTAGAATGTATTATAATGGTAATTAATCTTACTGGTAAAAGGTGTGCCTTTCATTTTAATATGTTTGGCTTTAACTTCCAATTCCTTGTCCTTATTATGATGTTTTCATATCTCACTATCTCTCATTTTCATCAGTAAGTTGCTACTACCCTTTAGTAAAGTTATCAATTGTAAAATCAATGTTTGATTTTCCACTTGGATCAAGATCCTCAAAAGTGTTGGAGAACATTAAATGTCGTCAAAGCACATTCCATTATTCTGATAAAAATAATTTTGTTTTTTTTTCCCCAAAAGAAAAAAAAAAGAAAAAAAAGGCATGTACCATGTAACTAATATCAGCTTGGAAGAGGTTCAAAGGCTGATGTTGGAAATATGTCACAAGAATTAATTTCAGGACAAAACCCACAAACCTTCATTCTTTTCCTTTTTTTTTTTTTTTTTGGAAAAATACTGTGTTACGAGAAGGCTGAGATCTTGCTTTAGATTGAAGTTATATAAAAATGAGAGAAATCCAGGGTGCATTTATAGCTGGCAAATCTAACAGATGTCTGTACCTCTACTGTGAAAGCTAACGTATAATTCCACAAACGAATTTGGAGTAGAGATGGAGGATGAGATGTGTGACCTGGGCAGGGAAGGCAACATTCAATATTTAGCAGTGATTAGCTTTAGGAAGAAGAGATCATGACATTTGGATGGAAAGGTGTATGTGTAGGTCAGGGGGCCATGTTGTAAAAGAAGACAGGCAAGGTTGGAGGAATCTGTGTACAAGCCAGAGGGTGTATGCATAGAAAAGATAAAAAGAAGAGATTCAGAGGGTGTATGCATAGAAATGATAAAAAGAAGAGATAAGCCACGCATCAAAATTGCCTAAAGTCCATTCCTGTCAAACCAGCTTCTCGAGTAGAAGGGAAGCATTCGGGCAGCTTCAGTCTCCCCAAGCACCAACAGGACCCACCAAATAAAGCAACAAAGACATTTTAATAGCCAGTGGATTGTCGCAGTTTTTGGTTTCAGTTTGCCCTCCAAATGTGTATCGAGCTATTTCAGCTCCTTGTCATCCACATGTCAGGACAGATATTTCAGAACTCTCGAATCAAAATGCTGATTTGGAGAGAAATCGCAACTTCACCATGAAGAGGTTAGAGGGAAAGCAAGAGGCTGTATGACTGTGCAAGGAGGCCTGACTTTAATTTGGGACAGGGTGATGATGTTGGCTCAAGGCCAGCAGGTGCCCAGGAGACCTAACTTTCCTCTCACCATTGTCACCTTTGCTGCTAGATGGGGGATGAGTCATTTCACTCACTGTGCTGCAGTGTCCCTACCTGATGACTGGTATTAGAAAAAATGGGTGGTGGTGGTGAAATAAAAAGGAAAAAAAAGGGGTATAAAGAAATAGAAAAATGCTATTTGACCATTTTCTTTCAAAAGTATTTTGACAACCCTGATGACCTAGGTAGGATGATGATAATGATGAATGCAATGCAATTGCCAGTTATCTCAGGCTTCTCTCATTTCAGATCCACGCTCCTAATGTTCCTAAGAGCGAATAACCACCAGGGGACTAATTTTTCCATGGTAATGGGGCATTGTGAAATAATGGATAGCACTATGGTTGTGTGTGTCTTTGACATACAATCTACAAAAATTGACGTGTTTGTGGTTTCCATTTGGAGGTTTACTTTGGAGAACAAGCTGCATGGTAACTCTGTTGCCCTCTCCTAAATGGGTCAACCTTTCCAAGGTCCAAACAGTAGGACTCAGCTGAGCACTGATGGACAGAAAACCTCTTCCTCATTAAAAAAATATGAGCTTTGTGCTCATTACTCTCAGTGCTGCTGATTGTTGGGATGCTGGGTTCCAAAATCAGTATTTGGCAGCATCCTGATTGGCAGCTGTGGTGGTGCAGTGCTGTGTCACAAGTTGGGTAAAGCTCAGTAAATCATGTTTTAATTTGCTTTAAAAAAAAAATAAAAATTGCTTGACTTCAGACAGTCCCAAGGATGTTGTGTCAGAGGCAAATTGTTGGGTTTAAAAAGCTGTCTGTGACCCAAATTCAAAATCCCAATGCTGTGTCGATTCCAGAGAACTGAGTTTGAAAATTTAGAGCTGTGGTATGTGTTAGACACATACTCAAAACCAGTGATGGCATAGGGCAGTATGAACCGAACTATTATATTAGCAAAAGTGAATGGAAGGAAACAGAAATGGCAAACAATGTTTAAAAGAGGCAAATCTTCTGAATTATTTGTGTGATGAGCAATGAGTCTGTGGATAATTAGTCAGAACCACACTTACAAAAGAGTATAACATTTTTTCCCTCACTCTACCTCTGGGTTCTTGAGTACATCCTGACTGTAACATTTTGACGGGTCTGATACTGCATGTCTGTGCTCATGTCTGAATTGAGCAATGTTCTTGTAGAGATTCCCCAGACTGCTCCAAGTGTCCTCAAAAGCAATACAGCTATGTCAGCCCAAAGCAGAGTCTGTGTTAGCTAGTGCTGGCAAGTGACAGGTCTTATTAGTGTGCGTGGGGCACAGCATGAACATGTCCGTGCTGCTTTTGTCTCTGGGAGAGCATCTCCTCGTGGCATCGCTCTTGGCAGTGTGGATGCAACTTCTCGTATGGGTGCTAATGTAAGAATGTTTCTGTGTGGGAAAAACACATCCAGAATGCGGAGGTATGGAGAGTGTTATTTCTTCCTTCTGTAGTCTTTAAAATATTTTGGACAAGTTATTGAGTTATTTTCAATTGAATAAGAAGGTGATGAACTTATAGATAGATATATGGGGATACATACATCAATGTGACGAACCAGAACTCCAGAATCCTGATGTTGAGATGCTTGCCCAAATGTTGGTTTTTTTGTGCACATGTTCCTTAAATTACCCTAGGCTGTAAGAATATGTTTTTATTATAGCCATACAGGTGGAGAGGCGAAGCCGTCAGGAGCTGCCCCTCCTCTAGCCCCCATGAGAATGGTTGTCACTTAGCCCAGTGACCTACATGTGAGTAACCCTAGTCCAGGTGAACCTGAGCCTGACGCTCTTTAAATCTCAACACACTGACTCCCAAATCCAGGGAATTTGGGAGCTTCTCCTACTCAGCAGTAGCTGGGGTTGGTAAGGTAGGCAACAGCCTCTGCAGCCATAACACTTTTTGGATTCAGGCACCAAAAATGTCAAGTAGAGCCTCCACTTCTTGAAGAGAAACACTGTTTTGTGCTCTCCATCCTAGTCAGGGATGCATTCCACTTTCCACTGTGTCTCTTTTTTGCACAGACCCTTATGAAGAGCTAAGCTAAATGGCACAGTGTAGCCCTTGGTAATTCACCAAATAAAAAGGAAATGTAAATATTAGGATGGTGTGAGTGCTAAGTGGTACTGCACCTAATAAAATGTTTGCTGGCGGAGCTCTTTCACTTGCTGGTAAATGCCATGACCCATATTATTCAGTGTATATTAAACAAGCTGTCACCTAAGCATATTTGTGAAAAAATAATACTGGATGAAAAACGCACTTTGGGTGTTTTGAATGTCTGCAGCATTTAATGTCTGCTGTTTGTCAGAGCCAGCAGAAAGTGAACTAGACTACAAGGACAGCATCCTCCTGTCAATTAATGTACCCATGTATTGTGAATGCACAGCACGACATGAATGCAGATTGTCCTGTAATTTAAAAGGATTTTACAGCATAGCAAGCTCACAATTTCTGAGCTCTTCAGTACATCATAGGAAACACACTGATAATTGTCCATCAATTGACCAGCAACATTTACGTACGAGTATTTACTGGGGTGAAAACTAATAATCTGTGGGGAGGAAGACATGGAAACTTTCAATACTCTCCCTTCCGCAACCCCCAAAAGGTAGGGGAAAAGGGCAGGAGATTTGGAATAGACTATAAAACTTTTTACCTGCAGACTCCTAGTTCAAATTCGATTGAGGCTGCCAGTCAGGGAAGGTCATTAGCAGACAGCTGTTCTATGACCTACAAATGAGAAAGTAGCTAATGAGTGTGGTCCATTTTCTTCCTCGCAGACAGATACCTGCATCTCATCTGGAACGTTTTCCTTTCTACGTCCTCTGTTGTCTCTGACTGGAAGTCCCTGGCCCCCTCTGCATTTACTTTCCATTACGAATGGGTGGAGGCAATGTTGACTCAGCTATGTTAAAGATGTCTTTTCTGTCCCAAACTTTGTGGCATTTTATATTTTCTGTTATTTTTGAGCTATGGTCCTTCACAAAAGTTCATTATTTGATTTTTCTTCACTTTAATTCATATTGTGTGCAAGTACAGATGTAATGTGGTCATGTTGACTTCATGTCAGACTGGTAGAGAAGTCCTAATTTTATTCTGCACTATTTCTCCCCATCAAATCTCAGTTTCTGTTCCACATCTTCCCGGAGCCACTCAAAAGCATCATTACTGGAGAGCTGTCTTTGATCACTTGGAATAGACTTATATACTTTTTCATTGAAGAGGCAGACATAACTTTCTATCTCGATAAAGTATGTGCTGGTCTGACATTTAAATGTCATTTTGACACACTCCTGACCTATATGTCTTTGTTCCTATGAAAAGCTTCAAGGCTGATGTCATATTTAAAAGTATTTAAATGAATTTTAAAGGGAAAAAAAAAAGAATAATTGTATGACATGTTCTAGGGACAACTATTTTTTTATAGGCACAGAGAAGCAGTGATTCTTGTTCAGCGTTACTATTTAATAAAGATTACAGAATGTATCTTAACAGATAAGAAATTCACTTAAACTTTGTGAGCCCAAAATTTTGCTTCAAGGCAAAAAAAAAAAAAAAAAGTCATGTCCCAAACCCAGCAGTGAACTTCTCTAGTGCTATACATATTCTTTGAATAGACAAAAAATTCCTTTTCTTCTGTTGAATCAGAAATCATTACAAATATAGAATCATAGAATGAATCATAGAATCATAGAATGATTAGGGTTGGAAGGGACCTTAAAGATCATCAAGTTCCAACCCCCCTGCCATTGGCAGGGACACCCTCAACTAGACCAGCTTGCCCAAAGCCTCATCCAGCCTGGCTATCTCACATCCCATGCAATCACTTAAAGAAAACTGTGAATTCGGTAGAATTTGGCTTGCCTTAGGACAAATCAGTGACTCAAACTGGGAGACCAGCAGGTCTGTGAGTAACAGGGAAGAGATATCCAAGATTTGATCTAATCTCCAGATCTGTCCAGTGTCACAACTAGGGATGTTTTCAGTATTAGCATCTTCACATTTTTACAAAGAGTAGAAGGACAACTGAAGCTGTAGCAATGGGAAGAGTTCCAGAGGTGAAGCCTGATCACTACCTGAAAGCAAAAAGAAAACATCAGTTAAAGACTATTTTTTTTTGTTCACTTTACTAGGATAGCATGAAAAAAAGCCATTTATTTGCATTTGCTTGTAATCCTTTAAAATAACAGGAGAGAAATGTTTAAATACATAAACAGCTGTATAAGTAATACTGTCATTATTCCAGTCATTTCCAGATTACACAGGAGTAAATATACATGGCAGTAATCTTCATGTGTTTATCTCCTGCTAGACTGTGTATTTCATCTCCTATCTTTGCAACATAATTTGCAGTCTTCTTCTTCCTGCTCGTCATCCAATTGGCAAGTTTTACATTCTGGATGTGTTGGCAGGGAAGATTTGCATTTTGAGGCAACAGGCAATTTAAGTGCAACACAACATTTTAAAAGGCTTCGCTCATTTTCCTAACCCATGAAGGCATGAAATGAGAAAAAAAATAGCTGGTCTGAAAATGCTCTTGACCAGTAAGACATGTCCAGTAGTTCTTAGCTGTTCTTGTTTTTCTTCTGAACTCAGGAAAACGGGTTGTCTTGGAAATATTTGAAAAAAAGGTCCTCTTGAAAAATCTTTCTTTTCCGTAAAAGTTGGAAAACATCATAAGGCACTTAAGGCCAGTAGCACGTTTATTGGAAGATTTATGTCACTGAGTGTGATTTTCCTCTACTCTAGGATGCCAGAACTGGAGAGGAGATAGTTGTAGCTTCCCAGTAAGGTCCAGTCAAATGCTGAAGGCTCATGTATCTGCTCTGGCTGCAGCGTTGTTCCCTGGGATGCTGGGAGGTGGCCCTTGAGCCTTTCCCTGCACGTGAGGCAAGTGAACTGTTAGAGGAATGAACATTGTGCTGTGGCCATATGTCACCGTTTGCATAAGATGATGTGCAGGTTGTGTAGGAGAAATGATCGGGGCATCTATATGTCCCAGTAACCTTGTGTAACCGAAACCAGGTTGTTCCAACCCTGTGTTGTAAGCACAGAGCAGCTGGCAGTTCACATGATGTCAGCTAGTCTGATTTGGGAACTACCCGTAGGTCTGGCCATGTTCTCCTGTGCTCCTGTTTTCTTCTGAAAGTCGTCTTCCTGTGTTGACATTTTTGCAAGCCAAAGCACCCCAGCAGCCAGCTCAGGATGCAGGTGACACAGCTACTATTTGCCTGCACCCATCTGCAGCAATAAAAATGGCAAAATCTAGCAAAAATATTTGCAATAGCAAACGTTACCTACACAAAGTGCTGTGGGAGAGTTCAGGTGGAATATTCTCTGTTAATTCCAAAGTAATATTTTCATCCCAGGGCATGTGTGGAGAGTAGTTTTCGATTGGTGCTGTTAAGGACAAAGAAAACCCCAGTGCAGGGCGCTCGCAAATAGAAGCTGCTGAGCACAGTCACAACAGCAAGTCTTACATATGAAACAAAAGAAATCAGTGTGCAGAACGTGTACGAAGAAGTAATTTACATGTTTATGAGAGCCTATAAACTTTTTTATTGTATAAAAATAGGTTTTCAGCTTGTCTGCCTCTGAATAGGTCTTAAATAATAAAATTTATTTTGGATGACTGATTATAGGACTCCAACCCAGGCAGTTTAAATCACATCTCCTGTCTACTTTGAGAAACAAAATTATTTTCTAGCTTTGACATCATGTATCATGTTAAGTTTGAGTCATAATGTAGTGGGAGCCCAATTCTGCTAGCCACGAGGTCTGCATTTTTAGTGTCTTTAAAGCAGCTTCAAATACAACAGGATAAAGATGTTATCCGGGAATAGCGAGTTGACTTTTGGTCACCCAGTAAGCCTATCTGGATGTAGCTTCCAATCAGCATGGCAGATAAGGACATTGTCACTGTGTGTACAGAGATATCCCTTTCGTTTACTACCAGGAACATTTGCAGGAATTTCATATTTTCCTTGTTAGGAGTTGTGTTTCTCAAACTCTGCATAATTTAACTGGCAGGCTGCAACCCAGGGACAGTGTTTTCAAAGATACAGGTAACAAGAAGGGCTGTGCAGGTATATCCATCTAATTGTAACGGGAGATGACATTTTGTTATTATCTCTAGGCCTTGTCAGATTATGTGGTGAGCCTGTTTTTATGAATGCATTTCTAATGGACAGTGAAAGGCAGATGGCATTTGGATAACTTTTGCTTCTTAGTGTAATATTGCAAATTAAGATGTGCTAAATTGATTATGCACTATAAATGCAATATTTTTAATTCCAAAAATATCACAACATTTTTTTTGTATTCTTTTTTCTGTTTGAAACAATTTAACCAAGGTGTGATAGCTCTTTATCTTCCTATTTAGGAGGGAATGCAAGCACCAGTATATCACATAACAGACTGTCAGGAAAAAACTAAAATGCTTTTTACTGAGCAGTCCTTTTTCTCTTCCCATGCTGGACATGTTTCCATGCTGCAGAGTCCCTCAAACTGCTATCTCTCTTCACGCTCATGGACCTCAGGCTGGAATGGAAGGGGGATGAAGATTCCTCTCCCTGAGGACACCAACATTAGCTACAAGCAGTCAGTCATAAAGGATGTAACCAGAAAGGCAGAGGGGGAAAACAACAGTAGCACTTCCTCACTATTAAAGAAGCTATTCTAAGACAGAAGCAGAAGTATGTGTTGACAATGTTAGAAGATGAATGGCTAGATACAGTCAATTCCTTTTAGAGAAAAGTATATTTTTCACTATTATTCATGTAGTATTTAATACTTCTTTGTTTATTTGATTTTTTTCTTTTTTTCCTCCTTCCTTTTCCCCCCTTTACTATGATAGTGGAGATTGGCTATGTTAGTTCTTCTGTGCTTTTATTCTGCTTATTCATTTGTTGTCAAAACTTCTTACAGTTCCCTAGGAGAAAAGAGCTCCACCTAGGGCTTGCTAGCTTTTCTCTTTGTTTTATCCTACTTGCTTCTTCTAAGCATCCATTTAATACAGACACTTCTTGGGTAAATGCCAATTACTCCTTTCATTGTTATTTCAAGCTTGAATATATTGGAGACACGTCATGCCCAAAGTTAACTATCTGCCATCTGATTCCATTCAGAGAAGGAAGCAGCCTACATATTAACTCAGTCTAGAGCCAGTCCCATCCACTTGCTGCTTCATGTAGCCGTGCATTGGATTTGTGTGTTATTGTTGTGCGTCTATTTCCGTTTATGTCAGGATCACACAGTGAATGAGTTAACTTTATTTCTTACATTTCCAGGTTAAATGTTACACGGAAGCTGCCATGGTTCTCTCTGTGTGCAGTTAGCTGCAGTTCTTCACGCTGGGGATATTAATTTTCCAAAGAATTTATTACCACCACAAAATTCTACAAGTATAAAACTGAGATATGACTGCAGCGAGAGTAATCTTAATGTTTTCATGGCTAATGTAAAGACAAGTCTTAAAGGAGGAAAAATTTACTTTTGCTTTACATTTGCAATCCCCAGGCACATTCAGTCTTTTGAAAATGATCCTGAGTTGTTTAAACAAAGTAGTAGCTTCTGTTCTTCAGAAATAGCTTTTGACACATTATCTTGCTGGTGAAGCCAGCATCCTTAATGAGTCAAAGGGAACCGTTTTTCAAAAACCTCGGCTATTTTGCATGGATATTCATCATTATCATTATCACCGGTCATCCTAGTGAACAGCAGGAAAGCTGCATATTAGTCACTGTGAAAGGTGCTAGGTTGAACTATACATCACTGCTACCTTCTAATAGACTTTGAAACAGGATAGCACGATTTACATTTTTTCCTATTTTGGAAAAATCAGATGAAGGCTCTTTTTCAAGTCCACAAGCATTCACCCTGCCAAATGAGCACTGATTCTTTGCCAGCTCATTACGGTGGATACGAGGGAACCTTTAGGTAGGGAACGCGTTGTCTTTGCTTGCACGTGAGAGTCAGCAGCGGGAGGTTGTGATTGCTGCCTGCCGAAGCATTAAGCAGTCCCACTTGGAGGACCTGGTGAGACTATTTAGCAGTGTTGCAACAGAGTGAAGGCGCTCAGTGGCAGTTCCCCATCGTACCCATGCTTCAACATGTGAAGGTATCTGCTCATGACAAGTCTGTTCAAATGCGGATCCGAATCAGTGGTGAAATTCTCTGTTATTCTGGGGGAAACAGGAGAAGTCCTGAAGCTCCTGAATCAGCAAGACTGTAAAAGCTTATGGACAGGCCTAGAAACCCAGTTCCTGGGGTTTCTCATTTTCTTAAATGGACAGATTTAAATGTGTCATCACCTCCAGCACATCAAATACAAGAATTTTTCTCCATTCAGACAAAGCACTTCTTTAAAGGTTTTTCTATAGCGGGCCCTAGCAGCAGAGTGGGTCTCAATTCCAACCTGTATTTTTCTCCTTCTTGATGCCGTTATATCCAGATATCCTGAGAGGGATTTTGTAGTGGTCATGGATAAGTCATTTTGAATTAAATTTGTAACAGTTTACTGCTCAGAAAACAATTATTCAAATAATCTATCATCTTTTGTAATTTGAGTGAAGTTTCTTGGCTGTAATTCAGGTAGGTGGCCACAAAAGGTAGAAGCAATAGGCTCAATGGAGATAAAATAAGAGTATCGTGTCAAGTATCTGAAAAATCGTAAGCGATGATGTGAAACAACAGTAGATATTCTGAATTCTTGACTAATTTGGGGCTTATAAAAAGATTTCTAAGGAATTTTTCAAACTATCATACATTACTACAACAACATTACAGATAACTTGTCATTTCTTTTTCACAAGCTCTGATAGCATTTATTACACCTCCCTGTGCTGATTTTATCATCTGGATAAACAACTCTGAAGTCCTGCTCACCTGCTGGAGAATTAGAAGAGGTGATTATCCTTTGGTTAATGTGCACAGCAGCCATATCATCATTGTGCTAAAGTTATTTTACTGCAGTCACGTATTGTTGCTATAATGCAATAGGACTCTCAAATATTGTGGATGGAGCTCAGTGAAAGATCAAACTCTGATTATTCCAGCCTCTTGCTAATTACCTTCTCTGCATAGGGACTAATAGGACTGAGAGCCCTCTACTTTCTGCAGCTGTGTAGGTCAAGTCACAGCTGTCTTTCATGTAGACTTATTAGGCTTTGTTTTCTTGTTTGTGGAAAAGCTAAAAAAAAAATGTTTTTTAAAAAGTTCAAGTTTTGGTTTATCCAGACAAGTGCCAAACACCCATTCTGAGAATTAATCCCTCTGAGACTATAATCATATTGTTGGTTTATATAGTAAAAAATATAGAATTGAAAAATGGATATTTATAAAATCTGACCTGGAAATCTGACCAGAATGCTGACTGCTCATGCAGAACAAGTCATCTCCCTTTACTGCTTACTGCTGTGGCTTCCTCCCTAACACTCAGAATGTTTCTTCCATCTGTTTTACTTCACAGCTTCTTGTTATATTAACCATGGTTCTCCATGATGCACTGAAAAGTGAGAACTTTCCTTGGCATCCTGTCTTCATGGTACTGCCCTTCTTGCTGAATTCAGTCTCCGTGATTCGTCCTGGCAAGAATGTAACATCTAGTTGTGAGTAGTCATCTAAGGAACAATTGATATACACTTCAGTGAAATCAACATATCTGCATCAGCTTTACTTCACCTTTACTCCAGGGATTAAAAGAAGTTATTTCATAAGAAAACAGATTCAGAAGTGATAGTGAAGCCTTCCTCTATGCTACAATAAGTAGTTTCTTGCAGTCTGCTAGCAGAGTGGAAGAAATACATAAATGAAGAGGAGAAAGTTATCAGAAGACACCAGCGTTGGTGTTATTAGTTGGCTGCAACTCCTTATGAGGAAATTTTGTGGTCTGGGGTTCTCTATCTCTTAACTATTGAAACATACTGTCAGGGAGATTGATACACTGTAATCGCTTGAGCCCTGTACTGTAACTACCTGATTGTACTTTTTGCCAACATCAGAGCTTCTACATAGGTAAGCAGAAAGCAAGCAAGTCTTAACAAAGTTTTTAATAACTCTTCTTATATGAATAATAAGTATAAGGTGGCAGTGTGGGCTTGGGAAGGGGGCACATCCTTTTATTACTGGGGCAATAAAGCAACGCTAAAGGAAAGAAAGAAACAAAAAAGGATTACATGGGAAATAACTACATTTGTAAACCACAGTCTGAATAAAATATTAATTAATTTAGAATCTATTCATGCCAATATTTTAACATACTTGCAAGGTTAAGTTTTGATAATGATGCATTAGATGGCTTTATTGATGTACTATTTAATCAGTAGAATAGCTGTCCTAACCATAGGACACAGCCCCATATGCAATGACAAATGAATGTGTAAATTCAAAGGTTTTAGGAATAACAGGCCATTTGAGGATTTTGCTTTGGCACCATTTTCTTGAAATTAGCTTGGTCCTATCTGTCATTCATCTTGTACATGCTGAACCAACAGGGTTTGCGAGTTGGGTAAGAAACTGCTGAAGGTTTTGCTTTGTTAGAAGATCTATTGATTTTCTCTGTAAAGAATGCTGAACTTACATCGTGTTTTATGTCTGTGGTGCAAGGGTGCAGTATTCCCTGTTGTAACTTTAATAACTGCCACGTGACTGTTAAGAAGGACAGCTCAGGAGACAAATAGAGAAAGACCCATTAAACACTTAACAGGTGACAACAGAGTGTGTAAGCAGACATGATGGAGAAAGACAAACTCTTTTCCCGGTTTTGAATCATGTTGGACTAATGATAGAATTAACATGAGGGGATGCCTGTGTAAAGAACAACAGCACATTATTCCACAAAATCCATGGCATATCAAAGGATGCACGTTATCAGAACCTTGTAGGACCACTACCATTCTTGTATGACAAGCACACTGAACAAAAAGCACAGAAAAAACGCTCCCATTTTATGTGTCTTTTCCTTCTCAGTGCACTATTGGGGTATGTAAATAAATGGCTGGTACCTGAACTGCACATCTCTAAGGTGGAGAAGGAAAACTGTCAGAGCTCCACCAAAGAGACAGCATCACTGTGTCTGATCAGCACCAGAAATGTAGCCACTGTGTAACTAAATTGGAGGAAAACATGCATACGTGTGGCTCTGCAGATACTTGCTCCCCCCGTCCCCTCCTTCAAGCTCATTTGCTCCTAGACATTGATATTCTTCCTATTGCAAACACCCATGTTCTTTTTTGGATCGGGCTCATGTGGAAAGTCTTTAGACCACTACACTGGCATATCACCACTGACTGTATTTGATGTCCCCTTTGCCCCTGCCATGTATGATATGTTGTAAATTGCATCTCAATATCCGTGTATTTAAAAAGAAGCTTTGAGGACTACCTTGGGGATGAAGGTACATTAGGCAGCAAAGCCCTGAAAAGTTATGCTCAGTATTACAATAGTGCAGTCCTTTTCTGGAGCTAAGTGTTGTCAGAGTCTATCTGCAGCATAAAGCTGTTCATATCAGCTAAGGACATGGCCTTAGGAGTACAGGACATGTTCCATCAGCTCCTTAGCTATTTCTGTGGCATTTTCCCTTTCACAGAGAGCTTTCTCATACTCTATTAAAAACAGATTATTTTTTTTCTCCATGTTTTAGGGGATTTATTATCTTGCAACCACTATCTGAAGAGACATTTGCACTGTCTTGTACTGAAGTCTGCATGATTATGGTTACTTATGCCATATTAGTTAGCTACATCAAAGCAAAACACTGATGCTCAAGCCAGTTAAAGGGACTGGCTTGCATTAGTACTGTTCAAGGTTAGTGCTGCTGGGAGCAGAAGGTCAGTAGCTGTACTGCCCAGAGCAGTGATTCACTCCCAATGGGAGCAGGGACTGAAGAGACAAGTGAGAAACACGGGCAGGGCAGCAGAAGAATGGACTAAAATGACAGTGTGGGTGTACACTAAATTATTCATTGAATTCACTTGTATGTTGGTTCATAACATTTGATCTAAACGTGTAAGCTTAAATTTGGCCTCTTTCTATCAAATCAGCTAATTTTCTTCTCTAATATAGGATATACAGTGTCAATAATTAGTTTCCTTATTGCTGCAGAATTTGTGTAGTGTTTTTTTTAATATGGAAATTGCAACAGTGAATTTATCCTTACTAGTACTACTTCCTCAGTATTTATAAGCTGCAGTTGCGGCCAAGTTTTGGTGAAGGTGATGAAAAGGAAATGACGGAGGGGTTTATTCCAATACCACACACTTCTACAGCCAAACTCAGTAGCTGTTTAATAACCATGACTTACATAATTGGATCTGTATGGGTAAGTTATTTCCACATCAGAATGAATCTTGCCTTGGTACACTGACCTACCAGTTCATCGTTCAGGTCCCATGAACACCCTTCTTTTAAACTTTTAATAAGCACAAGCTCAGCCTTTGGAAAAATCTTGAGAGAATAAAGGAGCTAAAAACTCCAACAACCCCAAACCTTTGCACAAGCCTGAGTAGCCTGTTGGATGGAACACTGAACTGTGATCTATGTGATCTAGAGAACTGGAGCCCACATCAGCTGTGTTATGTGGTTTGCAGTGATTCTCTTAACACCCCAGAACCCTGTTGTAGCAAGTTTTCAGAACAGGAGCTCCACACTATATTATATTGCTTAACACGATAGGAGTTTAGTTAGGGATGAGATCTCTACTGGTATCTAATGGTTTCCTATTAACCAACCTGAAAGCAAGAGCAAGCTTTCTTGCTGCATCAGTGCAAAAATCTTGGGTATCTCAATCAGTGCAGAATGAATATTGGGCTGTCCTGGTATCTTTCCTTTATCTCTCCGTTAGGTGCTACAGTGCAAATCTGTAAGTTAGCTGCTACTCACTCACTGATGTTCTTCAGGACTCAGCTGCTGAAAGAAAAAAAAACCACTCAATTTTACATTCATGTTGCAAAATTTTAATCCAAACAGAACTTTAAATACTTCTATGGCCTTCCTTAGCAACAAACCCACCATTTTTCTTTTCAAAGGCACACCAGAGAAAGACTTCAATAACAAAGAAATGTCAATTGCTCTTTGTGCCAAGTTTAAGTGCTGAATCCCCAAAACCCTTGTTGTTCTAGAACTGGGTGGACTAAACACAGAGAAGTTATCTTTTGTCCATTCTTGGTAGAATGTCAAGTGGATTTCTGTGTCTGTGCTAGAAAAATAGATGTGTCACCATTAAAGGATTCCTACATTATGAATACTTTTTTTTCTTTTTTGTCTGCTGTTACTTTTTTTACAAGGAGTGCATCAAAAAAAAAGCACAGGGAAAACAGGATAGCAAATGGATTGGCTGAGACAAGGAGCTGAAAATTATTTTTCTTCACATATCTTCTGCCATGCAAGGTCAGACCATTTGTTTGATTAGTGCTTTTACATCAGAAATAAACTGTATTTTTTTGTGTAGAAAGCAGTGCAAAATATTTGTATATTTACAGAAATATATGAGCTCCAGGAGGGCATTTAGCATGTATTTTCTTCCCGAACCACAGACTCATACTGCAATAGTTTGTGTTTGCTTTCCTCTGTTTGCTTTTTTCCCCCTTTTAGACTTGATAGACAAGGTGGCTAACTAGGCAGGGCCATAAAGTAAGTTTTTCCACATTCTGAAGCTTCTTTTGTATCATTTTTTGCTTGTTATCTGAAATTCTTTATGGCTTTCTCATGTACTCTTTTGTAGTGGCAAGGGATCTATGTGGTAGTATGGGACTGCATTGTCTAGGTGTATTTGTACAGGAGCCATGGGACATTTGAAATCTTGGACCTGTGGGGAGGGAGGGAGGGGTGGATGGATGGATGGATGGATGGATGGATGGATGGATGGATGGATGATAAGGCTTAACTGTCACAATATAGTGCAAACTGATGACAACCATTTAGGAGGACAGCCTCTTTGTAAGAAGTTTATTTTTCATGTGAAGCCATGTTCTAGTACCATCCTTTGCAGGGACTTTTTTATTCTACCTTAAGCTCTTTGTGTGTTTGCATGTGTGCATACATGTGCATGTCTGTGTGAGCTGGCTGGTGCTGCTGGGAGTGAGTTCTCCTGCAAGCAGATAAGTCAGCAAATCGGCCTGTTGACTTAAATCAATAGACATATGTTAAAAATCCCCATTTGCTGGGTAATTTAGTTCAATCCTCACACCTCTGGAAATCTACCCCAAAAAGCAGAGAATCTTCTTTGCCTTCATTTGTTAATTTTTATTAAATAAAAAGAAAGGAAATATAAAGATGTCACTTAACTCCAAGAACATTACAAAGAGAAAGAGGAAGAATAAAAAACAAGCACAGTGTTTTCCTTAACTTTTCATCTTGCTCTGTCAAAACAAACCCCACCTTTCTTGATGCAAGGGCTCTCCTCCTGCTGCCATAGCTGCTGTTGGTATGTTTCCGACACTTAGTAAAATAGCGAAGCTTTGTTAACGTGTCAGCCTTGATGCACTCCTAACAGAATTACTCTAAAGGGAAAGAGCGTCTGCTGAAAATATAACTTTAAAAGCACTTGAGAAGAATGCGATTTCACTGCTGCAAATAGAGAAGAACTGTTACTATGCGCCTTTCTCTCACCTTGGTGATGCGGAGTAGAGCAGGGGTCGATATGGTGAGAAGAAGAATGCAGACTTCTGTTTTGGAGATCATATGTCAGTCAGCTTGTGCTTCTCCTGTCAATGAATTAATATGGAAATTTGAAGAGGTTTTGCTTAATTTATTAGTACTACAACTTCAGCCAGCCAGCCTAGTTGCAGGCTCTCATAGTACTTTGTTGTTTGTATTGATTCTGGTCCCAGAAGAAGTATAGAGCTATAACAGAATGAAGCAAAAGATAAACTATTTGTATAGGCTGTAAACGTGAAGCCTTCAAACAAAACCTAGCCAACTAATTCTGGCTGTGAGGAAAACAAAAATCCCTCTGGGCAAATAATTTACTTTACACTTCCTCTGAAGCATCATGTCTCACCTACTATAAAAGACAGAACTAGTGGAATAGCTGACCTGCAGAGCTGAACAAACACAGGATTTCCTGGAATCTTTGGATTTTAAGGCTAAAATAAGTTTTTTGCAGTCTTTCAAAAGGTGGGGGTTTTTTTTGTTTTAGAGGTAGGCTTGAGGGAAAATAACCTCTACACTTTGTGACTCCTCTGCAATGGGTCAAAATGCAAGTCATTTAGCTCTGTGCGGCTCCTGTCTGTTCCTCATTAAGTTGTTTCCTACTTTCTCTAAAAAAATTATTGTTCATACATGTATTTTTGAATAAAGCAATTACATTTTCTTTAATTCGGTCTTATGAACAGATTGCATTTATGATAATATTAAATCACAAGGCAGGGACTTTGATTTGTAATGGAGACTTGTATGCTCTTTTAAAACTGAGTGACCAGAAATGGTAAGTGGCAAAAAGGACAGCATCTTTTGCCGATGTCCCAAACCCACAGGCCTTCTCTTTGTTGGATCAGTTACTTCTTGCTTATTTTCCTTTCCCAATTAATGAAAGAACAAAAATAAAAAAGAATAAAAACACCTGAGTCTTTTAAGCTGTAAACTTTCAGTTTGTCAGCCACATATAAATCATATGTGATATAATTGCAGGATAACATAAAATTCAGATATATACTTCACAATAAAATGTGATTATCTTTGTTTTAATTACAATAGAGTGAGGTTGTCCTATTAAATGAAAAAAAGACTCTGCCTGCTAACCTTGAAGCTGAAACAACCAAGTGAAAGACACACAGCTGAGAAGTATTCTCTTCTCCTAAACACAGAGGCCTCCAAGAAAGAAAAATTAAAAAAAAAAAAAATCTTTCATTTGCTTGGGACATATTCAGCCTCATAATGATCCTTGAATGCCCTGGTGAGCAACATTAAAGACTACAGTCTAACAAGGGTGTTGGAGACAGAAGGTAAAAAAAGCATTACGCTCCTGTCTGTTAGAAGGGAAGCTGTAGCATGAAGATTTAAGTGATTTGCCCAGAATAAAACCAGTAGTCACTGGGAAAAGCACCCAGCTTTCATCATAGACCATGAGTGCAAGACAGTTCTCTTTCAAATGCTACTTCTTTTTGGCATGTGAGTTTCCAGTCTTGTTTCCATTCCTGACTCAAGGAGAAAGTCTGTTCACATGAGATTTGGTTGAACTCCCAGAACTCTTTTGACTAGTTAATACCAGTAAGTATATATGAAACACCATTCAACCTGTTGGTATATATGAAACACCATTGAACCTGTTGGAAGGAAAGGAATGATGATACAAAAGCATAAAAAGTTATTCATATGTAATGTTGTAGTCTAAAAGTTCTTCAATTTTTAAAGGAAAGGAAAGGTGCCAACAATGTTCTTTTAAATCCTAGAAATTGTTCTTCCTTGAAACAGAGGGAGAAATCTTCCGTAGGGTGGGAGCTCCTAATAAAACACATCAATTTCATTTTAAATAATTATGGACTATCATAAACAACCATGAACAGTTTCTGAGAGTTCATTCAATATTAATAATAAGAAAAAATCAGACATTAATTTATTATAACAGTGATTTTTGTAGAAAGACAAAGTCGTATCTATAATTCTTTGTCAGAAAAAAAAAGGAACAGCTAACAGAAAAGACCGTGTCTCTAAACCTAGACTTAACTATAATAAATATAGCTCTTGGGTCAGTCATACCTCATTTTACTCCACTGACTACAGGTGGATTTACTACATCAAAAATTAATATGGTTTAATAGTTCATTTTTCGTAGCTTAATCTGATTGTATGAATGTATGAAATATAACAGGAAGTCCCAGCCAAACCATGTCTATATTACACATTAAAAATCAAAACTTTGTTTTCATTTAACAGTCAACTTTAAAACATTAGCATCATTAAAATGCCTTCAAGCTTGATAGCTGATTCTCACCCTGGATGTGAACAGCCAGCCAGCCATTTCCACAGTACATTTTCAAACATCAGCTTCTTCCGTTTATCAGAAATTAGACTGACACATCTTAACATTTTATGCAAAGTTAACCAAAGAAGAAAACAGTGTTTGCTCTGATCTCTTTGAAATTTGAATCGCTGTACCAACTTCTTCAGGGCAAAAACTCTCCTTTAAGATCTGGATTAGCTGTAGTCGACAATTCCAAGTATGTGATACAAAAAGTGTAGGGCAGGCTTTTCAAGATGAAAAAGGAACTTCTCTGTCCTCGAGTCTTCTCACTTTAAACAGAGAATGAGAACGAAGATATTTTTCAACATGATATGTATCGAGTCTTCTTAACAGTATTACAAGGCTTGATGTTATTTTCAGTTCTCAGTTGCTGGCAATACTGAGTCTGCTAACTCCAGATTCACAAGATAAATGGCTTTACATATAAAAATGCAATATACTCCCCTTCTAGTCAACACCAAACAAATACTGAGTTGAAGCAAATACTGTTCTTCAAGGATAGGTTAGTTGTCCTCTTGAAACAAACCATCTCAACTTTTGTTCCTGTTTGATGAAAAATACCACTGCTCAGCTAATTATACACAAGTCCGATTTCCATATGCCTGGGTTTTAAGAAATACAATTAATTTAGAGTTAAATTTCGTCATAATCTGAGTTTTGAAAACATACAGATAACATGTTAAAACTTCCCTCTGCAGCTGCAGGGGTCTGGAATATACTTTTTTGTAATAAAATATGGAGACTTTTTTCTGTGGGGCTGTACTTTAAGAAAAGAAGATGAGAGTGATCCATGAGCTCCCTCTGTTTGATCTCTCTGGCACACAGAAGAAGGTGGAGATAGTGGCATTTTTCTTCACCATTTTTTCTTTTTGGTGTCAAGGAGCTACTTAAGGTAATGGGCTTGTAGCTTCAATGGGAATGTGCATTGTAGGAGGTAAGGACACCAACCAGCAAAGCAGTTTTTCTACAAGTGCAAATTGACAGTTTTTTTATTAAAAAATGTTCTTTGAAGCAGTCGCATCATATCATCTGGGCAGAGTGAGGCTACTGTAATGTCTTGAAGCGTTATTTTTTTTTTTCTCACCATTACAGAAAAAGGAAGTGGTTGCTTTTACAATGTGGAGCAGCTATTAAATTAAATTAATAGATCTAATATGTCTGGATTTGTAGAAAGCTATTTGACAAAGTTTCCCTTGATAGATTATTGTAAAAGTTCTCTAAATATGGGTGAGGTAATACATTATTAAGATGGATAAGGAATTGGTTAGAAACCAGAGACACAAATTAAAGGTATCTGTTATTCATAAGAGCTGGTAAAGAATGAAACCCCACTGGGTTCTAATTGTGTCAATACTTTTTAATACTCATTTTAATGTTTTAAACAGAGCTGTAGCATGCTGCTTCTTCATATTTGTGGGTGCTACCCGAGAGAGAGGCATAGCTAAGTGAACTGCAGCATTTATGGGCTTGAGCCAAAGGTTTTAGGGCCGTGGGTCAGGCCCCACAGGATTATTTGCATCAGTGAAGTGAATGGTTGCACAGATAAAATTTAAATATTAACCAGCCAGAGCATCGCCAACCACTGACGCACACTGAAACACAGGGACGATGGTTAACAGACGGAGAGCAAAATGTCCCAGACTGTGCTAAGGCAATACTGGAGAGGTTTTACAACTGTAAGCAAGACCAGCGTTTTCACATGTGGGCAGATCTGCCAGCCACAGGAAAGGGAGTTTTTGGAGTCACTGCACTGATGACAGGCTGACAAACCAAAAACATCTTGTCATGGCAGCACGCGTTGTCCTCTGTTGGTTCATCCCTGCCTACCATATCCAAGTGCTCAAATCCAGCTGTGGTCCCTAAAAGTGGGACCTATCTAAATGGAGAAGACCGCCAATGCTCAGCCTCCAACACGTACTGGAGATCACTGCTGCTGGATTTAGTGGAGTTGGATCACATTGCTTGTGACTGCCATATCAGTTCCAGGCAGCTGTGCATGTTTCCATACTGAGCTATACAGCTAAGATGGATTTGAAAGGAGCGATTTTTGCAGAAGGAAGACTGGGCACCAGCTTCCCCATGAGTACAATGATTACCTGATAGCTCTCAAGAAAACTCTTCTCTAGACATTTAAATTCTCTGTTGTTCCCTTATTAAAAAAAAGAAAGAAAAAACCCTTTTATGTAATGAGATCAGCTATACCAGTTTTTCTAGACAATTTACACTGCTGGTACATATTCATATGGTACACAGTGACAGTGCTTAGAAATCAGACCAGCAGTTGTTTGATCCCCAGCGGTGGCTGAAAACAGTGTACACCATCTAAACTGGGATATACAACCCCCAGGGGTGAGGCGATGTCTGAACTTTAAGGACACAATTACTTTTCCAGAGATTGTGACATGAATATTTTATATGTGAATCAAGACTTTTTTTTTTTCATTCAAAAGAAAGTGAAATGTAATTTGAATGCATGCTGTCAGATGAGTGACACCTACGGGGAAATTACAGCACAATAATCAAAGCCTGAGACAGAGGAACACTCCATCTGACCAGAAAGTAAGGGATCACATAGTCATTAATATAAAAATAGACAGGACTTGTGGTACTTAGCACCAACAGTCCTTCTGCACCTAAATGGGGGCAAGACAGCTGCAGAGAGAAGAATAAATGTCTCTCTTTCATCGATTTTTCCAAATGTTTCTAGCATTAAAAGTGACAGGTCACTTCTAGTTCAAGTATAACATGGACGTACAGAACAAAAAACACTGGGAGAACAAAATGAGCTGACGACTGAGAATTTGATTGCATTTTGCTTTTCTATGTCTATCTTTGAAAAATCCATTTGAAAAAAACTCAACCCTCTATGGGCTATGAAGGCTCCGGGGAGACCTCATTGCGGCCTTCCAGTGCTTGAAGGGAGTGTATAAACAGGAGGGGGAGCGACTGTTTACGAGGGTGGATAGTGATAGGACAAGGGGGAATGGTTTTAAATTAAGACAGGGGAGGTTTAAGTTAGAGATTAGGAGAAAGTTTTTCACCCAAAGGGTGGTGGCACACTGGAACAGGTTGTCCAGGGAGGTCGTGGGTGCCCCATCCCTGGAGGCATCCAAGGCCAGGCTGGATGTGGCTCTGAGCAGCCTGGTCTAGTGGTTGGCGGCCCTGCATATGGCGGGGGGGTTGAAACTAGATGATCACTATTGTCCTTTTCAACACAGGCCATTCTATGATTCTAAAAAAAAAAGTCACGTGAGGTCGAGAGGCAGGATTATCTCGGGAAACAGTCTGAATGGACTAGCCCAGGTAGAGACAGCAATGGTAGCCCAAAGCATGATTTTTCTCTGCTGAAAAATGCTATTGGTGGCCTGCAGTGTATTCCTGCCCAAAGTTTTCGCATGACCGTAGTAATGAAAAATAAATGTGCTTTTACGTTGCTTTTTTCCCCTTCCTCTGAGGTCAGTGATATCATTGTGATTGGAAAAACGTTAATCAACCTGATAACATGAAATCTAGCAAGAGTTGTTTTTCTTCTCCCTTAGCCCTGCTGTGTACATGTGGACTCTCCCATGACTCGTGGTTGACTGTATCTCATGTTAGTCAGAGAACAACAATGACAGAATTGGATTTGATACTGGGGGATGGTTTTCTATCTTAAGAATAAATATCAGGTGAAGTTTTAGGGCAGTGGGTGTTCATTTAATTAGCAGAGGAGGAAAGGAAAGCAGCCTGCCCAGAGAGCACAATTTAATGAAGAAAGGAGTTTGCTGAGAATGGAGTATGGGTGTCTCTGGGAATTTCCAGGATCTTCAGTTTGAAAGTTAAATAGATTTTCTGGGGTAGTAGTATCCAAAGAAAGTTAAATGCCTCAATACCTCCTTTGTGTATTTGTGACCTCCCTGACTTCTCTGCTAAGGCAAAGTCCACAGGACTACACTAAGTGCTAGGGTTCCCTGTTCAGCTCTGCAAAGAGCACCTGGAAACTAGCAAAGCGATCAGGAAACTGTCTAATTTACTAACAGAAAAACAGATAAAATGGTTTTGAATTTAAAATCCTCAGTATATGTCAAGCAGGAGTCTAAATATTTTGCTGAATGGTATCTGGAACTAGCTCTGCACACAGGATTCTCCTACAGGTAGATGCCTATCCACAGTCTTTACTTTCAAAACATGGAGACATGGGGCACAGTTATTGTTTTCTCCTGGGAGGAAGAATCTTTGGTCCAAGTCCTAAGGACTGTTAGTGCATTTTACAACATACAAGCAAAATATAGACCTTGTTCTTGGAAATGAAACAGGCACCCAGGACTTCCCCTCCAGGTATGTCTTTAGTATTAGGCTAGAGAGACAGGCACATGCTGTCCCAATTAACTATGTATTCTGTGCTAATGAGAAGAGCTTCTGTGCAAATATTGAGAATATCTGTTCCTCACTGCACACAATATTTTGGCTGATTACTGAAATCAATTATTGGGATTTGACCCCACCAGACAGGAAGATCTGAACGGTGGTCTTCCTGGATAAATACTTTAAAAATGAAGCTGCTGTTTCAACTGATGGGATGGAGAACAACACCATCTCCTTCCCTTGGCTTTGTCTTAAAAACTATATTTCATACAGTATGAGCTGGTTTGTTTACTGTTACTTGCCAGATTAGAATGGGAGAAAAACAGGTGGGACAGGTAGTTTGTGGACTTGGCTGGATCTGCTGTGGGGAAAATACTGAGTTACCTGGTAGTGCTAAAGAAAAATTTCTGCACGTGCGTGGAGGTCTCCTTGGAGCTCTACTGTTAAAAATTGATCTCACTAGGGACTTGAGGCACTTCCGGAGTTGGACAGAAGTTGAATAGTTTCTGTGGATGGCAATTTTGGTCACTGAAATCTAAATCCCAGCTAAGCACCAACCACAAGACATAAGGTTCAGCGCCTGTGAGGTGTTCAGGTGCTTAAAGCCAACTGGTTGCAGCAGGAGCCTCGTGTCAAGGTACATTTGGAGATGTCAGCTTCAAAGTTCATAGTGAGTGTTCAGCTCAACCAAATAGTACAAGTTTTCTCACTATATGTGAAACAGTATTCTAAGCTAGTTTTTGTATCTGTACTTAAAGCCCACGTGCTGTGCATAGGCCTGCCATCAGAAATGTTTAACCCACACACTGTTCTTTTAAAGGAAAATTAATGTTTTCTTTACATAACAGCAGGGATTTCACAGTTGAAGGGTGAATAATATATCTTTTAAAAATAGAACTTCATGCTTTCATCTCCAAAGCCTTTTGCTAACACTGGATTCAGTCATGCATCCCTCCAGGTATTGAATTCCTGTGACTACAGAGCAAGATATGGATACAGGAACAGGATCAGTCCCATCCTTATACCCTTCCTGTGAAGTAAATTATTATCCTCTTGTTACAGACAGGGAGACAAATATAGACTGAACTTGATTTTCTAAGATTACAACTCTGGGTAGCTGCTCACAGAATATTTCAAAACAGATTCTATTAGCTCATTGAGCTCACATTTTTGCCAATGCAGTACACTGTGAAACAGGAAGCAAGTAGTAGTTTGGCAGTAATCTGTACTTTACTAGGACAATATAAATTAATTCTGTATTTATACTGAGGTGCTAAGATTATTAAACTTATTAAGAATGTAACATTACCTTGACCCCAATGGATAACACAAAGATTTTCAATGAAAGCAAGCATGTTCTTTCTCTGCTATCTTTTGCTTATTATTTTTGTAAAAGGAAATAATAAGACATTTATGAGATGAAAGCATATTCCTAGCAAAAAATATACTGAGGAGTTGTCTCCCAACAGTTTTGTTTCTGCAGTTAGAACTGACCAACCTTTCTGGACAGGGTGAAATTTCAGTTACAGTGATGATATTAAAATTGGTATGACTTGGCTAAAAGAGCAGTTTTTAATTTTCAAGTGTTTTGGAAAATTTCAGGTTTGGAGCACTTCATTACTCTTTGAGAAACTGTTCACTGGATGCAGCAGAACAGGGTGGGGTGCATCATTTTCCTTTTGAAGACTGCAAATTAATAAATATGAAATGTTCAGAAAATTTGTATTTGTCAAATCCTAACTTAAAACCCCCAAAATTATAGAAGAAACTAAGCTATGCAATGTTTGATCAACCAGCTAGTTGTCTGGTATATTTATGGATTTCATGGGAATAACAGTAAATGTCAGAAATAAATGTATGCTCTCATGGCCACTAATGCAAAGTCACAGAGACTTGATTTTTCAGGTCTCATTTTTAGTGATACAAGGCTTAAAATGTTTTAAAATGCATTTAGAGCGTTCTTTGTTAAAAACCTTATAAGTGTCCAAAAGCTGGTATTTTCAAAAGATTTTGGAATAATGTATTATGTTAAACTGTCTGAGAATGGCTATGCATCATTGTAAGTCTCAGTCTGGCTTATTCATCTTCTAGGCGCTGTGTTTGAATGTGCACAATGAAACCAAATCCAGAATTCTGATTTCGTCACACCTGCTCTGACTGCAGTGGAGGACTCTCCTGAGAACGATCACAGGATTAGCTGAATGGTACAAGCAAGAGCTAAAACAGGTCTTCCTCCTGCTCAAAAACTTTCCCATGGCTCAAAAGCAAGACATGGGATAATGGATGAACAGAATACAAGAACTTAAGAACATATTCTGTGTGACATTGAATGTCTTAACTTGGATTGAGTTCAGATTAAATGAGTTTATGAGGAGCTGAGACTCCCCCAGGAATGACTTATTAAAAAAAAAAAAAAAAAATAA
>WKFP01014150.1:19051-43769 GCA_011057875.1 Pterocles orientalis
TTCGTGGCAAGGTTAATGCCTCTTCATGGGAGATGCTATCTCCAGCCTCCTGCCTCCCATTTATCCAGGGAGCAGAACTCACTGTCCTGTCGAACGCAGGTGAAATGCCCACAGCAGGTCTCAAGACCCCTTTTATTTCCCTCCCAGGTGGGATCTCTGACCTGCTCCTGCCTTTTAATGCCTCTCAGTGCTTTCAGACTCAGCTGGTTGGAGGTCTCCTCTGGGTACCAACTTGTCCTTGGGTTCAGCAGCATCCGCAGAGCATGGTGGTGACATGCAGAGAAGGACGGTGGCACTGGGCAACCTGCCCTGGTGCTGTGCAGATGGTACCAGGTGCTTCCGTAGCTGGCATCTTCCTCCTTGCGTGGCCGGCTTCCTGCAAGCCACAGCTTTTTGTGGGATGGGGTGTGAGCCATAAAGGCTCTCACAGCCCAGTCACACCAGGCATTTTATATCTACCGTCTCATTTCAGCTTCTCATAGAGCCCACATTTGACTGATTTGGCATTTGAAGTGGTTTTTAGAGCTGCTGCCTTTCTTCCCCATCCCTTCTCCATTTCAGACTCAGATTTCAGGGGCTGATTTTCCGAGAGGTTCTTTTGCATAAAGAACAAAAATATGCAACGCATAGAAAAATTCAAGTACAATACAAACAGTAATTGAAAAAACACTGCTTTTACCCAGCAAAGTCCTGGATTTACACCAAAGATAGCCAAAGCTGCCTTTTATCCCTTCTCCTTTGTACTGCGTGAGTACACCTCCCTGGCTTCTCTGATCACCCAGGGACACGTGGAGACACGCAGAGACACGCGGAGACACGCAGGATCAGCTGCTGAGCCAGGCCTGGGTAAACAGCTTCCAGCTAATCAGCACGGGAGGGGCAGGGCTGATGGATGAGAGCCTTTGGTGGCCAGATCCATGGGCTGGTGGTCCAGTGTGGCCAGGACAGATGACCTGAGCCTCCTGGCCAAGCTCATCGATCTCCCCACTGTGATGCTGAATGAGAAGCACCTCCAGCGCTCTGTCCAGAGAGGGATGCACGCGGGTCTTGTGTCTCCTCCCAAAACCTTCCTGCCCTGCAAGAATTGTCTTCTGCTGGAGCTGAGGTTGCTCCCAGCAGAGCAGGGGCTTGGCTGTGTGATGGGGAGCCTGCTGGACCTGCCCTCAGACTCAGACCCGTCCATACTCCTCTCCAAGGACATGTTCACACCCAAATTCTCTTTATGACAACAAAACTGTTTAGACACCAAAAAAAACCCCAGTAAATTTATTGCATGGGGGTAACACTGACAACAAGTCCATCACACTGTCCATCAGTGATGTAGCCAGGTCTCATCATTTCACCCCCATCTCTTAGGGACTGGGCTGTTCCTCACTATGTGCCCTAGTTCCCAAAGTACTGGTATGAGAGAAGAATCTCAACTTCTGCTTCTTTCCTCTTTTAAAGCAGCACTTCTCACGCTTCGCATTGCAGAGAAATGCTCAAAAATACTGCTGCCTGAAACCAGGAGCCAAAAGACAAGAACATCACTTCTTTTTTTTCCTCCAGTTCTGAAATTCTGCAGCTCATTTCGTGATTTTGCAACCGCTGCCAACAGTGTTAAATCATTTCCCTCCCACCTACCTCGGGGTCCTTGGAGGGAGAAGCCAGCAATCCAGGAAAATCCTGGAGGGCTGTGACCACACGTGGTGGGGCTGGGAGGGAGCCCCAGAGCTGCCTGGGTGCAAATCTACAGCTCAGTGCGACTTGTACCCCATCGACCTGGGGCACTGGGTGCACCCTCAGGACTGTCACACGGTGGCAGGAGGGTGACACATCCAGAGCATGGCCACTCCGGTGCACTTGGTGCTGCCCACAGCATAAGGTGGTCTCACGGCTCCCTTTGGGGCATAAAGGGTCTGCCTGGGGTTAGAAGGCAGCACTCCCCGATAGGCACAAATTAAATTATCATTCCCACCAGGCATCAGATGACCTGGGTGTCCCTGACCCCCTGCTTAGCCCCCACCCACCCACATCTGGGATGAGGGGGCTGAGCGCCGGGTGAGAGGTCCTTCATGAGAATTGCTGCTTACACAGTGACAGAGCACTTGAACGTGTCAGGATCCAGACACAGGCTGTAAACCAAGCCTAGTTTGAAAACAAGATTAACTTTATGTGCACAAAGGATTTATATTTGCTGCTGGGGCGAAGGATGCTGTTTGAAGGATGCAAGAAAAATTGCCTGAGCAGCAGCAGATGACACGCGCTCCTTTGCCTTCTTTGGACATCAGCAGTGTCTCCTCCATGCATGGGGCAGAGCCTGAAGGTCAAGGAGGGGTGCAAGGTCCTCCTGCTTTCCATCCCCCCCTGCTGCAATCTCCAGCCCACCCATCCTCCCCCTTCCCCTTGCAGCATCCTGTCCCAGTGGGAGCTGCTGGGATGCCCAAGTGGAAGCCATCAGCACCAGTCCATGGTGGAGCTACCATGGAGGTTACTCACATCCTGCCCCTGAGATGAGGACAACTGGGCAAGTGATCTGAAAGAAGCGCCGCAGTTA
The DNA here is from genome assembly GCA_011057875.1 of Pterocles orientalis. Lineage (NCBI taxonomy): Eukaryota > Metazoa > Chordata > Aves > Pterocliformes > Pteroclidae > Pterocles > Pterocles orientalis. The sequence goes on from WKFP01014150.1 coordinate 21,588, forward strand.
CTGGAAGCCTGTGGTTTGTTCCCAAAGACGGGTTGTGATTCATCGCCAGAGCCCGGGGAGTCCAGCAGCACAGACATCCCCAGCGAAGCAGGCTGCAGAGCTCCAGCCGGCAGCTACTTCTCCATCGAGGCCAGGAGCAGCCCCAGGAGGGGTGTGCGACTGCTTGGCAATGAACTCATCCAGGCTGGTGTGATGTGGCTGCTCCTAACATCCCAGCGACCAGAGATGTGATAAGACAAGTCTCTCTGTCTCAGCAGGCAAAGATTTAACTCGATCCTCTAGCTGGAAGCCAAAATACGGCAGGTTTAGACTCAAAAACCAAGTGGCCAGTGTGGGGGTGTGTATTGGGGAGCCAGGAAAAATGCCCTTAAGCAGCCTTATGAGGCTGTGGGTGATGCAGCTCCCACAGGCTCAAGGTGGGGTGAGCTGTGATGTGTGCTTTGAGACTTGATGGCATCAGGAGAGCAGCAGCAATGGAGGGACGTGTCTGGCCCCCGGGGTCTAGGCTGTGGAGTGCTGGAGCCAGGGGAGGATGGCTCTTCCCACACCTGTAGCCATCCTCTGGATGGGCAACACGAATGGACTCTCATGTTTTGTACTGCCAGCCTGGGGTGAAGATGCCCTGGAGCAGCCTGGCTGCCTGGTAGAAGCATCACTCCCCATTTCCAGGTATTTTAGCCCAAAAAGCCCTTTTCCACCTTATTTCCCCTGCTTGTGGGGATGCTTGTGTCCCTAGGGCTGCTTTCGGATGTGCCCACCTCCCTCTGCAGTCCTCAGAGATCTCAGGGCTGCCTCCAAGGTCCTGGGAGATGTGTCAGGGCAGGCTGAACACACACCAAGGCAGCAGCATCTCCCCAAACCATGTCTGGGGTCCAGGAGGGCTGCAAATGGTCCAAGACCCTGCATAGCCTGCTCTGATAAAGCTCAAAGCACAAAACCTCCTTGTTCTTGCTGTTTTCTGGAGCTGTGGCCAGCTCCAGCGTCACCCACCGCTAAACGAAGCACTCACCAAAGCCCTGGGGATGTGCAATCTCAATGTGTGGGCACCAGTCAATTTTGGAAGGATGGATTTGTTATCATAAACTCATAATCACCCTTGCCATTATCCATTAAAGAATTACTGGCTATTAAAAGCAGTTAGAAACATTTGGTGGACTTGCCAGCTGCTTCACCCGCCCATAGGCACTTGTGCTTTGCAGAATAAATCCTGCACAGAGCGCTGCCATTTTAGGATGGTAAAACCAAACCCTGGACACAGACTGGACCAGGAGGAACTTCAGTGGGATACACACAAGCCAGTGCACCTGTGGGTCTATGGATTATGTGCTTTCAGCCTCTCTCATGGTGGCTTTGGACCAGGCTTGCATTAAGCATCCTCGTGGTGTGGTGCCATCTCCTCTTGCTGCAGTGGAGGAGACCCAAAGCATTTTTGGAGCAGAGGTCCTCAAAGAAGAGGTTTGGTCATGGCCAGCTCCTCTCTGTGCTGAGTGTGGGGTGCTGAGCTGCTGTAGCTCCAGGTCACATGTGTGGGCTGAGCTATAGGGCTTAGAAAGGCGCCAGCTGCTTGTAGAGCTGATGCCAAGTAGAAGGGACACCATATATGGGGAGAAAATCCTTCTCTGTCTCTCGGTGGGGTGGTCCCAACCCCGCTCTTCCCCTCTGCAGGGTGCTCTCCATCTGTGGTGGCAGCTGTCACCGCTGAAATCGTGGCTCGTTGCACACAAGGGACCTCGCAGCAGCCCAGAAGGGACGACCCGCCACCCATCCCAGGAGCGCCTCACAGGCTCTCGGCTTTGGACCTCCTGCACCCATCTCTTCTTGCAGCACACAGCTCTGGGATTTTGGTATCAGGACAATCCCCCATGCATCCCAGAGACGCTGATAGGGATCTATCCTGGTCTCCTCCCTTCCAAGCATTTGTAGGAACAGGCTGCCATGGAGAGCTCCATCCAGCTGCCAGCTCTGGCTGATGTTGGTTGACATCCATCCCTCCCAAGGCCACCGCTCACATGGCCATGCACCCACCAGCTGTTACAAACCCACATTTCTTCCAACATGGGAGAACAGAAGTGACGTGACCATGAGAACAACATGGTGTCGTTTAATGGTGTCGGCACCCCTCTGCCCAGGAGATGTTTTCTCACATCACCTCCGTGATTGTGTCATCGCCACCTGTCAACCTCATCCTGAATGTGAGAGTTCCCGGGATGGCACCGGAGGGTGTGAAATGCCTTTGTGGTGGGAGCCATCCAACAGCTCCAGCTGTGTTTGCAGACAACATGGACCCATCACTAGCGTTGTCTTGCTGCAGTTGTTGGATGGATGTTGTCGGGAGTACGAAGGGCTGAGTGGCCGGTGTGTGACCCCAAAGAGCCTCAAAGCTCCCAAATGTCACATAGCAGGGATGTGAACAAATTGGAGATGCACTCAGATGATGCAAAGGGGACATTGGTGCTAAGAGACATTTATGCCAATGCTAACAGACCTTTTTAAACATTTCAATTCAGCTTCAAATCCTTGATAACCTCCAAGATTTTAAACTCAGGCATTTACCTAAATGAAGCCCAGAAGAGGTCTGAAAGGAAGGAGGAAAATAGCCAAGGCAAGAGACTGAAGAAGGAATAAACTTTCCGTGTCCAGGGTTAGAGGTGACAAAGGGGTCATGATCGGGGTCCCTCTGTCACGTGATGTCCATCCTTGTGCAGGTGCCCAGAGACCTTCTCATCCCAGCTGAGCTGCGGCCGAGGTTGCCCCTCACAAGACCTGGATGCCACTTCCCATTTCTCAGCAGCTTTGAACACCAGCCTCTGCGTTTTCCCACCCAGAGGCCTCCAGGACACTGAAAGATCTGAAGCAAAGATACAGGCAGGGCAAAGGAGCAGAAACCAAAATTCTCGGAGATCAAAGCACTTTTGTCTAGAGATTTCCAATTAGATCAGGACATGCTCTGGCCGCTTTTCCTTGCTGCATTCATAATGCAGATGAGCTTCATGTCAGCTTGGCCTCCTTTCCTCCTACCACGTTGGCTCCAGCTTCATTTCATTAACGATGGCCTGCCTTCATTAGTGAATTAATTCCCCAGGAATTGCACGGCAATAAACCCTGCCAGAGCAAGGGCCAGGGAAGCCACATCTTGGGGCTGGCTGGATAACTGCAAGTATTTTCTGGAGAAAAAAGATATTCACAGAAATACATAAAAAAACCAAATTTTATTCAAGCCAGACCTGGGATCTTTGAAGCTTTTTAAACCAAACCGAGAAGAGATGTTTTGTGAGTGTTAGATTTGTATTGACCTGTGGGTTGGAGATCTAGGAAATGAGCCTTGGTCTGTCTCTTGAGGAACAGACCCCAAGACAAAAGTCAGATCAACAGAAACACAAGGAATGTGCTGCTGTCTATTTGTTTTCAGATCTGTCCTGATATGTTAGATGACCATGGGGGACTTTGCCCACCCAGTGCCAGACACCTAAGAGCAGGTCTGGGGCTGAGCTCGGCTCCCTTGGCTGTAGTGGAGAGGGCTGCAAAGGTTTGGCTACATCAAGACGTGGCAAAGTTGAACTGAGTCTGGGAATGATGAGCACAGGGAAAGGAGGGTGGACAGTGTCCTTGGGGTGAGGGCTTGGGGAGCATCTCATGATCTCCTGAAGAAAAGGGGCCTTGGTATCTCCCTCGGTAACTCCATACTCAGCCCAAGAAACCGTGTGTCTGCAACATCTCCTGGAGCATCCCATCACGAGGCAGCATCCCTCCCTGGAGGCCCCTGCTCCATGTCTCCCCGTTAGCTCTGTGCAGTCCTTGGGGACAATTTGTCTGCCTCTGCCTCCGTCCATCGCTTCTTGTACTTCCTCTGGGGATGCAAACAGCACTCTATCAATAATTGATATTTTGCCTCTTTGCATTATTCTCCAAACCCTCAAAGACCTTTTTGTTCCATTCCAAACCAAAGCTCCTGCTCATCCCATTTCGCTGGGATATCAATGAGGCTGGATGGTTGCTGTGCTCACTCCAGGCTCTTTTCTCCTGGGCTCGGACTTGGGGCGATGCCCATCTCTGTGGGGAACAAACCGCCAGTGAGGGAGGACAGAAGGAAAGTCTAGCAATTATGGTCAGGTTCAAAACCTCACAGACAAAGGAAACAAACCCAAATTGTATGATGATGGCGGTGACTATTATCATGGATGTTTTAGTCACAGCTGTTAATAAAAATAATAGTGGTAATAAAATCACAATGATACTAGAACTGTTCCGATGCTGCTGATAATAATAAGATTATTTATTAATTGTGAGTCATTATCAGCATTTTCTAGTGCTTCTGCCTCCCAAACCCATCCCAAAATCCATCCCCTTCATATAAATGCAAAATGAGGTAAACGAGAAAGGCTTTTTCTTTACGGCACAACCAAGGCAGGGAACAGCAAAGTCAGTCCCTGACTCCTCTGTTAACTGCCCCCCACCAAACGCTCTGTGCCGTGGGGTTGAGCATCAGGTGGGATCTTTTATTTCCTTCCTTTGCGTAGGGTTTGCAGCCTTCAGGGGAGCTGAGCCCTCTGCCTTGGCTCGTTGCTTGAAGGAGCAAAGGGAACAAAAGCCCTGGCTCCCAATGTTGATGATTTCTATATATTTTGGGGGGTTCAGCCATGGTTCCTGGGACCGTGGTGCACACGTGCAGGGGGATGCATGGACAGGCTCTGCTCTGAGCTGCCAGCTGCTTCTGCAGTGCCATGCTTAAACCTCCCAGTGAAGCGAGGAGCGGGGTCCTGATGCTCGAACCGCTGTGTGTGTCAGGCCAGGGATGTGCAGCAAGGTGGCAGAGATGGATGTGCAGCAAGGAGGGATGGATGTGCACCATGGCAGGAGACAGATGTGCAGCAAGGAGGAGGGATGGATGTGCACAGAGGTGGGGGCATCCGTGTGAGGCGAAGAGGGATGGATGTGCAGTGAAGAGCAGAGATGGATGTGTGTTAACAAGGGATGGATGTGCAGTGAGGAGGGATGGATGTGCAGCAAGGAGGGATGGATGTGCAGTGAGGAGGGATGGATATGCAGCAAGGAGGGATAGATGTGCAGCAAGGAGGATCGATGTACAGTGAGGAGATGGGAGGGACGTGCACTGAAGTGGGGAGGAGGATGAGCAGCCAGCAGCGTGTGGGGCGGTTGCTCTGCTATGTGTGTGTTATACCCTCTGGACCATGCAGGCTCGCGTGCACCCGGGGACCTGAGGTCTGCACAACCTCCACAGCTGTCCTGATAGCCATCTGCAACAACACGCAATGTTCTGGAGCTGCAGGGGGCCGGGACCGTCCAGGCTGGGCCCCCCGCAGCCGTTCCCCATCCTCTCTGCCTTGGCTGCAAGAGTGAACACACTGTCCTGTGATCCAGCCCTGGTTCATGGTTCACAATGGGGGTCTCGGTGTCCCATTCTGTCCCCTGTGCTCCCAAACCCAGGCATGAGGGCTCGAGGAGAAGGGGTGGGTGCTCCGGGAGCAGCTCTGTGCTGGGTGCTGGCTGCAAGCCCCGGGAGTGTGTTTGGGGACCGCAGTGGCATTGCTGCAGTTCAGCAGCCTCGTCTCTCCGGTGATGGCTGTTTCACAGCCCTGCAGAGCAGGGAGCACCCAGGACTGCAGCACGTTCAGGAAAATCAGCAGAGGACCCTAAAAACCCTGGGAGTGGGGAGATGGGACACAGCCTTGGCTTACAGGGATGGCAAAGAGGGAAGGCGCTAGGGCTGGGGGTGGTACTGTTATTTCTGGTGTCGTCCCCCTTGAGCTGCTTGAGCCTGGGACAGGTGGGGGGGGGTGTGGGAGCAGGGTGTCGCGGCTGGAAGGGCACATCAGCCCTCCCTAAGGCCCTCCCTAAGGACCTGTTATCAGGGATGTGGGGTGCACAGGCCAGCACACAGCCCCACGGGACCCTCTGGTATCCCTCTGCCAGCCGCAGCTCCCATGTCCCCCCCCCGCACCCCTGCCCTTTGCTTGTCCCACAGCGCTGGTCCTCTCCCACCACCCCTCATCCTCCCCGTGCCCCAGCTCTCCCTGCCCCGCACGTTTCTCAGGGTCTCCTGCCCTCTCTCCTCCCCACAAGGAATAAATCACCCTCCGGCTCCAGCCTTGGCTCTAAGTGGAAACAGCAGCCAGAGTTGCCACCTCCTTCCCACGGGACCTGGCTGCCTCCAGGATGCTGGGAAATTTTTCTCAGACCAGAAAAGGTTCATTTGGGAAGGCTGTTGGGGACTGGTGGCTCTGGACCCTCTGAAGTCATGGAGATCAATGTCTCCCCTCCACCCTGCACCCCTCCATGCTCCCCGCTTTGGGGGGGTGGACAGTGGGGTTGAGTCTTTGGCTGGTGTATTCAGAAGCCCCCAGATGCTCCGTTTTTTTCACCCTGCAGGCAAGCAGCAGGGAGCTCTGAGCACCAGGATGGAGATTCAGGTTTCCCAGCCACCTCCACATGGTCCCCATGGCCAGGTCAACACCAGCATCACTGAAAAACCCAGCAAACAGTCAGGAGAATATTCTTTGCTCAGCTCCCTCCGTCGGAAAGCAAATGACACTTGGGCTGCGAATCTTCTCGACCTCCAAGGAGAAGCTTCCCTCTGAGGGCCAGGGGGAAACCAATCTAGCAGTCTCCACGGCTTGCTTGGAGAGCTCTGGAGAGATGAGCCCAGCCCTGGCGTGCTCCCTGGTGGCATCGGGGGGGAGCAGAGCCCAGCCAGAGCACAGCAATCCTCCTCCTCCTCCTCCTCCATCCCTTGGCACCGGCCCATTAGGAAAGAGGGTTTTGTCGATCAGCCCAGCACATTAGGAGATGAAACAGGCTGTGCCCAGAAGCTTTCCCAGGGGTCCATTAGCACCAGCAGATCCTTCCTCCAGCCCGGCGGGTCCCAGAGGAAGCTTTTGCTGGCGATTTCCTCCCCTGGCGCAGCGGGAATTGTCTGGGACAGGGTACAGGGACACAACCCATAGGGGGGAAGAAAGGGTCACCCGCTGCGGGTGTAGGGTGCTCAGATGTAGGGTGGGCTGCTGGGATGTCATGAAACTCCCCCTAGATATGGGGGTTGAACACACAGGCGTGGTGCAGGTTGCTAATGCATTTCTTGGCTTGGCATCAACCCCCAGAGATCCAGGATCACATCTGAGGTTTCTGCCCACCCCTGGGGCAGAGGGTGGTGGTGGGAGACAGGGTGAGGTTCCCCAGGGCACGTGCAGAGAAACCAGTCAGTTAACACATCTATCAGGATAAGATACCACCAATTGCCAAGGAGGGGACTGAGGAGCATCACGCCATCCCAGCGTGAGTGCTGCCACCCCACGTGGAGCATCCTTAACCCCCAGGCAGAGCATCCCGCTTGTGTTTCATTTTTTCCTGTGGTTGTTGTCTCTTCCACAGGTATAAGAGCGTGGTGACACCCCGGCGGGCAGCGGTGGCCATTGCTTGCTGTTGGATCGTCTCCTTTCTGGTGGGACTCACCCCTATGTTTGGCTGGAACAACCTGAACAAGATGCGGAGGACTCATGAGCTGAACGCCAGCCACACGGAGTTTGTCATTAAGTGCCAGTTTGAGACCGTCATCAGCATGGAGTACATGGTGTACTTCAACTTCTTCGTCTGGGTCCTGCCTCCCCTGTTGCTGATGCTGCTCATCTACCTGGAAGTCTTCAACCTCATCCGCAAGCAACTCAACAAGAAGGTCTCCTCCAGCTCCAACGACCCCCAGAAGTATTACGGGAAGGAGCTGAAGATTGCCAAGTCGTTAGCACTGGTCCTCTTCCTCTTTGCGCTCAGCTGGCTCCCTCTGCACGTCCTCAACTGCATCACCTTGTTCTGCCCGTCCTGCGAGACGCCGCACATCCTCACCTACATCGCCATCTTCCTCACCCACGGCAACTCGGCCATGAACCCCATCGTCTACGCCTTCAGAATCAAGAAGTTCCGGACAGCTTTCCTGCAGATCTGGAACCAGTACTTCTGCTGCAAAACCAACAAAAACGCCAGCACCACCACAGCCGAGCTGGGCAACTAGGAGCTGGGAGCGAGCAGAGAGGGGTCCCCCGTGCCCAGCCAGGTCCCCAGCTGTCAGGGGAAGGGGTGGTGAGAACCCGGGAGGGCTGGATTCACCAGCCCTGTGCAATCCGAACAGCCGTGTCCCCCAGCTGCCCCAGGGGGTTATTTATTCACAAGCATCGTACTGTTTTGATATTGTAGCCTGCACTGTTCCTTTCTTTTTTTTTTCTGTTTGTTTTGGTTTTTGTTGTTGTTTTTTTTTTTAAGGGCTGCCAAGTATTTAAGGAGAAATTGTACAGACAAAGGCGCAGTTTATCTTCATGCAAATAAAGTAAAACGATAAAAACCACCCGGGAGGTTCTCTGCCATTGATGGAGACCTCTGGCTCCCTGGAGTGTGGCAGTGATGCTGGGGGCACCTCATGCTCTGGCCCCCGCATTCATGGACCCCATGCACTGGGGCAAAGGGGTGCCCTGGTGGGAGCGAACCTGCTGAGAACCAGGGGAGCCCGGTGTGATTTTGGCCACTTTGAAGCTGGGACCTTTCAATCCCTTTCTTTCCCCTCCGTAACCAGGGAGAGGAGAGCTGGGCTGGGACACGGGAAGAGGCAGGAGAAGGCATCCCATGGCAATGCCAGCACCCATGGGGTGACAAACCCACTGTCCCCACGGAGCAAAGAGTCAGTCTCCAACTCCCAACACTGCCAAAGAGAGGAAGGCAAACCCTCAAGCATAACCCCAGAGCACACTCTGCAAGAAGTGCCCTTTGCTGCCCTGATACATCTCCTCGTGGACCCCAGCAGCACCCGCCACCCCTGCGAGCTGCACACAGGGAGCTGAGTCCCCTCCATGTGTCTTCTCTCTCTTTATCCTTCGTCCCTGAGCCGTTTTCCCCTCTTCTCTCCTCCCCTGCCTTCTGTGCAAGGCAGAGGCAAATCTCTCTCAGTCTCTTGTCAGTCCCTACTGCCCTCCCTGTGTAGCCAAACCCTTTTGACCCAAACTTTGTGGATTAATGCAGCCACCTCCATGGCCCTGGGCAGCAAAGAGGTACCTGCACCCGTCTGGGCGTGAGTGGAGGGATGGCTGCAAGCTACCATGTCGGTGTTGATGCTGCCACAGGGGCATCTGCCCGCCTTGGGTTTCACCATGGGCAGGGTGTGTCGTTGGTCATATTTGAGGATGGGGTGGCTGGAGATGGACCATCACCCAAACCCAGCTCCATGGTCCCTATGGATGCTGGCAGCCGCACTGTCAGTCCTGGGTCTGCCACAGGATCTTTTTTCAGGGCTGGAGTGGTGGTTGGAAGAATTAATTTGAGGTCATTTGGACTCTTTTCTTATCAGCACCCCTTGATCACCAGTCTCCCATTGGAAACACACTTTCCCTGCCCCAGGAAGGTCCTGCCCCCCAAATGTCACCGATGGGCAAAGCACTACAGCAAGTTCTCGCAGGGGCTGGGAGGGGGTGCGGAGAGGAAAAGGGTGGGTGAGATGTACGGGTGGCTCGTTAGCTGGCTGTGAAGGGTAATGTCACGGCAGCACGGGCAATGGGGCTGCTGAGTGTCCCCTCTGCCCACCGCTGCAACCAGCTCTGTTTAACCCCCAGGGAACTCCCCCATTTCTCTTGAGAGGAAGAGGAGGGCAGCAAAGAAGGGTGGGAGGAAGGATGAGATGCTCAGCCTCCCACATTTTGCAGGGGACTCACTGTATCACATCCAGGTTCCTGGTTCAGATCACACTGGGCAAAACAAAAGCAAAGCACAAGAGCAAAGGCAAGCACGGAGCAAATCCTTCCCTTTGGGCCTCATTCCAACGCAGGGACCCCAAACAGCCCCCCAGCCCCATCGAGGTGAAGAACACAAAATCCTGTATCATTAGCGCCTGAGGATGCCATGACCCCAGGCTAACACAGAGACGACCCCCGACTCCGTGCCCATGGTCCCTTTGCACAGCAGTAGCTTGGCCTCGGGTGAGGGTTGCTGTTTATCAAGCACAGTTTGATTCCCACTTGTATCTTGTTTCTGCAAGAGGCTCCTTTCCTGGAACTGCTGCCTTTGCCTGGTCCTTGCTAAGGTGCCCAGAAACCTGACGACTGGGATGCTCATAAATTAAAAAGCATGTGAATGATTGCTTTCAGAATAAACATCTAGCGGATTTTTCCACTCCGTGCTCTCCGGACCTTTCCCGGGGAGAGCTCACTAAAAGTGGATTTTGTTACCCTCCCCGGTCCCCTGTGGGGTTACAAACACAGTCCTTGCCCTGTAGGACTGCATTAATAGTCTGGAAAGGGCACAGTGCTCAGCATGACATAGTCTTGGAGATGCTGCTTCTCCCCATGTGTGTTGGCCATCCCTGCACTAGCACAGCCCACCGCTAGCCCCTGGCCCCCATGGCTCCCACTGGCCAAAGCCACATGCCAAGATGCCAGGGACATCAAGGGGGCCAGGACATCCCCGTCAGTGTCCAAAGCCAGGTGTGAGCATGCTGGGTGGGGTGGAAATCTGCTCTCGACCTGCCAGCTGGACTGCAGCCTCCACCCTGATAGCACCGACCCCAACCACCCCAATGAACCAGCCTGGCCATCAGCTGGGATCAAAATTAACCCGACAATGCCCTCTGATGGTGGAAATGGTGTCTGGTGTGGACAGTGCTGTGCCAGTGCTGAGCCCTTGGGAACAGCAATACCCCCCTGGGCTTCAGCCATGGGGAGCAGGTGACTGGGCCAGATGGGGACAAAGTGGAGGGGTTGCAGGAGAGATGCTGCAGAGGGGGGGGGCAGCTGCTTCACCCGTGGGCACTCCTTGGCTTTGCTCTCCAGTGGCACTAAGGGCAGGAGGGGGGGCTCACATCTGGATTTACAGCTGTTTGCAGTGCCAGGTCCTGCTGGGATCTGCCTTTCTCAGGGCAGGATTGGGGTCTGACCCCATGACGGAGCTGGCATGGGGCCAGGAGAGATCCTGCCCTCACCCACGTGCCAGCCCGAGAGGGATGCTGTGCCGGCGGAGGAGGTACAGCCACTGCTGACCCCTGGCTGACGATGCGCTTAGTCAACCTGATGGATCTGTCTGGGCTCTCTGTTAATAAACAGCATCTGACCCGAGCTGTCTCGGAGTTGTAAGTAACGAGTCATCTTTCTGCAGATCAGTAGCTAACGGGGCCGATTCCTCCTCCTCCAGATAACGCACCGGCATGTCCTGCCCCCGCCACCTCACACTGTGGGGAGGGGGTGCTGGTGGCAGCGCGTGGCTGGGTCGTTGCATCACTGTCACGGAGAAAGACATCGTGCTTCAAAGAAGCAGCATCAACATGCTGCAGGTTGGATGTTGCTGGGTTTTTCCCCCCCAGCCAGAATGATTCTCCAGCTCCAGAAAGAAACTTTTCCTCCTCCTCCTACTCCTTGTTGTATTGCTTCTGGTTTAGCCACCTTCGCATATGTTTTATAAAGCTGGTCCTTTCTTTCCAAGCTCAAAAAGCATCTCTTCCACCCATGGTTTGGGGGGATGCTGTATGAACCCACAGCAGCCCTGGCAGCTCTCTCCCCACTACCTCCCCCACCCAAGCCAACCCCACAAGCAGAACATAATGTTGAGTTTTGTTTTGTTTTGTTTTTTTATGAGGACCAAAGACGAGCTTGTTTTATTGTCACACCTAAGGACACATCAGAGAGGACCATGCCATGGCTGGGATGATGCACAGGACCCCGGGGAGGGGGGCAGGCCTGCAGGCAGCAGAGGTCATGGCCAGGAGCATCACCATGTGCCACACCACCCAACAGTAGCTGCAGCATCCACCTAGGGTGAAGGAAGAAGAACTGATGTGAGGGCACCACTGCTGAGACCGGTGGTCAGGGATGAGACAGGAAACCACGTCCCAGCCACAGCTCTAATGCAAGAAAAACCCAGCCCAGCTCTTCCACCCTCTCCTGCCACACAAAACCCAGATGTAACCCTTTAACTCTGCTTTTCCACCCCTCAGCCGCATTTCACACCCCTTTATACCTGCCCCCAGTCCCAGCACCTGCCCCCCATGTGCATCCCACCCCTGGTGCCCCACATCTCTGAGCCCTGCCTGCAAACTGGGGCTCTGTCCACCTGCTGCCTGTGCATCTGCCAGGCACACCAGTCTCCCCTCTGCATCTTCTTCCTCCTGGCCATATTTACAATCCTCCCTTCACCTTTCAATCCCTGCAGCATCCCACCCCCCCCAGTGCGTCTCCAGCCACGGGACGAGGTAGCCCTGACCTGGGGCTCCATCAGGAAGTGAGAAGGGCCAGTCCAGGACACTCAACCCACTCCACCCTGGATGCAGTGATCCACCATCCCTCCCTCTCACAGCCCCAACCCAGACCTACCTTTCTCTTCATCTTGCCCTCGGATGTGTCCTCACTTGGGCACTGCAGGAGAGCACAGGATATATAAACCCCTTGAACCCCCACACCTCACTTCAATTCTGACTTCCTAAAGTGATCCAGGGCATGACCAACCCAGTTGTGTGCACACCAACGTGTACCTACGCACATCATCCCTGTGCACACACGCTCCGAGCAATCACCATCACTGCCTGCTCTCGGCCAGCTGGTCCCCAGCATCCCAGCCTGGGCGACTGCCAGGTGCTTTGTGTCCCCAGCACAAGGACAAGCTCAGTCTCCTGGCTTGACTTCACCGTGCTACCCGCACGGCTGCACCGACAGCCCTGCCTGCAGGGCAGCGTGGCCGGGGCCAGCCGGGTCAACGCTTGCTGCACCGGCTGGGAGCCCTGGCACCTGCTGCCGCGGAGCCAAGCGCCGGCCCCGTGCCATGCCAGCAGCTTCGGCAGGGACCGAGGGCACTGGGCGCCGCTGGATTGGAGCCCTGCCTGCGTGGGAAGTAGGGCAGAGCATGTCTCGGGGCAAGTGTGTGCTGGGAAGCCACAGGAGGAGAAATAATAAAGATGACACGTGTCTAAGGACACACCGCTGCTTGAGGAACACGCGTACAGAGTGTGGGTGGGCACGCATCCTCTTACATGCCGAGGCGGGTCTGCAGCACGCAGGAGAGGCGTCGGCGGGGGGCAGCGGAGTGGGGTTCGTACAGGGTTGGGCTGGGTGCTCTGCTGAGGCAGGGATATGTGAGCTGGGCAGGATCCCGAGACATAAATCAGAAGAACCCAGGTGCAAGCGGAGGGGGTTCAGCGCGGCCCCCACGCACGGCTTGTGGATGGCTCAGGACACAAGTGCTGGTGGACGCAGCGAGGAGCAAGAGACTGCCCCAGCCTCGACCAGCACCATTGGTCCTTCAGCTCTGCAGCTTCTGGTTTCCTCCCCAGAAGAGTGATTTTAAGATTCTTTAAGACCATAAACCCAAGAAGCCCAACGCCCAGCTCCACAGGGCTGCCCAGTGTCCTCACGCTCCCCCATCACAAGGATAACACCGACCAGGGACAAACCACGTTGCTGTGAAACGCAAAGAGAACCGCTCCTCTATCTCCTCAGCCAATCTTACCTTTCACATCAAGTTTGCAGTCTACCGAGGCTTCCCCCAAGGGGTTCACAGCTTTGCAGGTGTAGACGCCCCCATCAAAAGGGCTGGCCTTGCGAATTTCCAGGGAGCAGATGCCCTGCTCAATCATCGCTATGTATTTGGGGTCTTCCCGTATCTCCATCTGATTTTTCATCCAGATGATTCTGGGCTGGAATGTAGCAGCATTTATTTATTTAAAGCAGGGAGAGAAATGAGACATCTAACTGGCCACAAAATGCAGCCACCTTCCTCTGCCTTTGCCTTGGCCCTGCCTGAAGCTGGTGGCCACAGTGGGATTCACAGTCAGAAGTCATTTGAAGAGCTAAATCTCCCTTTCTTGAGCCCTAACCACTGCCCCAGACTTCCTCCCCCAGTGCAGAAGGCAACAGGACATGGCTTGAATTAAGACCAGTCTCCCATCTCCATGCAGAAACTTGCCCCAGTTCAACTCGGAGGGCAGCTGCAGCCCCTAACCCCATCCAACCTTAACCCAACATGACCAACCACATCCCAACGCCTCCAGCCACCTTGCAAAAACCCCGCTTGTGGCTGTCCACACACAGAGGTGATGCTGTCCATGGGGGAACCACTAACCTGGGGGAAGCCCCGGACGGAGCAGAAGAGATGTGTGCTGTAGCCCCGGGTGGTGGTTCGGTCTGTGAGGGGCTGGGTGAACTTTGGAGGCTCCATCATGTCCCGTTGCGGGATCTTCTGTGGCTGGTAAGTAGTTTCTAAGAAAATAATTTATTCTAGGTTGAGTCAGAGCTCAGGCTCCTGGGCTGACCAGTGTATGATCACAGGAACTCAGCCCAAGGTACCCCAAAACACTTCTGCTCCCTCACAAAATAAGCCAGAGAGCATCTAGCCTGACTCAAGGACCTGGCCTGTCTATAAAACCCTTCTCATCCAACCATGTCACGTTAGTGTCCCATCCTTGCCGGGGACAGGGGAGATGCCAGTCTGCAAGCCAACACCATGATGCATGCTCAGTGCAGTGTGTCAGATCCAGGCCAGGCACCTCTCTGGATCTCCTTCTCCATCCCCAGCATTCAGTGCATAGAAATAGGAGCTGGAGGTAGGCTCTGCAGGTGGCAGAGACCCCAACTCACTGCGTGTTACCAGGGAGCAGGGTGGAAACGGAGGGAGGGAGAGCAGGGTTGAGGGATGCTGGGTTAGAGATTTGGCCCTGGGATGGACCACTGCAGGTATCTTCCTGTGCTTGTCCTGAGCTGCGGGGCCAAAGCCAGAAGCTGTTCCTCACCCTCCTGACCCCTGCTTCGATCTCACCCCAGGGATGTCCATGCCTTGATCCGTCCCAGGGGGCTGACCATGGCACAAGCCTTGTCCAAAGGAGAAAGGAGGCATAGCAGGAGGGCAGAGGACCTCTGGACCTCTGCCTGGGGACACACAGCCTCATCCCTGCAGGGCTCATCCTGGGGACCAGCCCAGCAGCAACGCCACACCAAGGAAGCCCCACTAGCCCTGACAGGGACGGGACCCCTCTTGCCCACCACCACCCCCAACCCCTTAGCCAGGGTCTTGTCCCCACTTGTCTTCTTGATGTGGGCCACCCCAGAGGCGATGGCTGCTGTCTCGCTCAGCCCGCAGGCGTTTTCCGCATACACCCGGAAGGAGTACGTATTGCCAATGATGAGGTCGGAGACGGTGCAGCTGGTGCGGGTGCAGCGCTCCAGCACCGTGAACCATTTCTGGGAAGGGAAAGAAAAAAAAAAAAAAAAAAGAGTGGTGAGAAAAGGCAGGCTGTGAAGGCATGGGGGGAGACAGGGGTGTGCAGCTCCTCGTCTCCCATCAGGGCATCTCCAGTATCAGGGCACCAGACTCACTCCACTCTTCTTGTCTGACTTCTGCACCATGTAGCCCAGGATCTCAGAGTTCCCGTTGTCTGCTGGGGGGCTCCACTCCAAGGCCACATTAAAGCCCCACATATCCACCAGCTTCAGCTTCTGGGGGGGCCCCGGTGGCTCTGCAAATATAAACCCTCACAGGGTGCCGTCCTAATTTGCTCCCCCCTCATTTTGTGCCTTGATGATCCCTTGCACCTCGCGTCTAATCTCTTCTCACCCTGTTGCGAGGGATGAGAAGTTACGATGGCCATGGGCTGGCAGAAACCCTGCACCCCCAACCAGAGGATGTCACCTCCATGATCCTCCACACATTGGGAGAGGAACCCCAGAGTCCCTTGCCTTGTTGCTGGCCCTGTCCCATCCCACCCAGAACAAGAGCTATCCCCAACCAAGGGTCAGAAATGAGCCCCAGAGCTGCCCCACAAGGTCCCATCCCCAGCCTCACCAATTACTCGGACATCCAGGATAGCCTTGTCCTCTGCTCCGTTTATCCGCACGGTGAGCTCGTACTTGCCCGAATCGCCACGCTCCGCCTTGCGGATGTAGAAGATGGTGTCTTTCTCGGTGTTGCGGATGTTGATGCGGCTGGTATCCAGGGGCTGGCCAGCCTTGGTCCAGACCACCTCAGGCTGCGGCTTTCCCTGGAGCAACCCGTGCAGGCAGGTTAGGAGTCACATGAGCACATGGTCCCAACAGGTCCTGCTGGGAAGGAGGGGTGGGCAGAGCCACCCCGCTTTGTCCAAGCAGTAGTAGCCTGGATATGGCCTCTCCCATCCATCAGTCCCCAGGGAAGAAATTACAGCCAATCCCTGCCAGCCCCACCAATGGGAAGCCATCAGGCTCCAGGCATGATGCTGGAACACGCTGGTCCACCAAAGTCCTCATGGAGCAAGCCCAGCTTTGCTTGCCCAGGGCTTTGCAGGCAAAGCTGTGGTCTTGTTGCCAAGGCACTGAACCCAGGCTCAAGTCTAGCAGCAGGGGCTTGAATTCAGCATCCAGGGCTGATTCATGCCTGGAGCATGGCCAGTGCAGACTTCCAACCACCTCTGAGACATGGCGTGGACATGTTCCTCATCGCAGGGGCAGCTTTCTGCCTCTCACTTCCCTCTGCTTGGCCTTCAGGGCTCATTTTCTCCACCCCAGACACTCTGATGGAGATGCTTTGGTGATGCCCCAGACAGTATGCAATGGCTCAGTTGAGGACAGGACTTCCAGCTTGGCCCACCAGTGCCAGCATTGCCCCCGCCATCACACAGCCCTGAGGCTGCCCTGCTCCAAAGGCAGCTGCTCTCCCCAGGGGGACCACCACTGTTGTGCTGTGGGGTCCTGTGGTGTGTGGCCAGATCCCTGCCAGGACTACGAGCTAACAGGGCTCGTGGGCTGAGACAGCAGCAATAGCTAGCCCATGGCCTAGCGTACTTGAGGTTGTCCCATTGCCAACACCACCAACAAAGACTTAGCAAGAGAAAAATGAAAGCTTGGAAGGAATGGGAGAAGGGTTCCCACCCCATGTCCCATCCTCAGCCCATGAGACACAGGGATCAGGACAAGTCAGCCCACAACTGGACCCAGGCATGTCATGGTGGCTAAAAACGTCACTGCAGAAGCTAACCTGCAGTGAAGAAGCCTGGGGGGGTTAAATCCCAGTTCTCCCACCTACCTGGAAAGGGATCATCATGTTCACGGCATCGCCAACACGCCTGACGAAAATCTGCCGCAGGTGACGGGGCAAGCGGATCTTCGGGAGCTCTGAGGACCAGAAAGTCAAGCCATGGGGCCAACGAAATCACAACCCCCAACTGGCTGACCCACCCCATGCATCCCCCTGCTTGGCCATCAAGAAATCCCACCCAGAAGCACAGCCATCCCCTTTTCCCCCAGACAGTGCTTGCTTCCCTGCAGGGCCATGCCATCCTACCACATTGCCCACAACCCAAAATTATACCCATCCTTGAGATACGAGGTCACCAACCCAACAGTGCCACCCTGATGGACTGGTCATTCACCCTCTTCATTACACCCAGGCCATGGAGACCAACACGGGCTGAACCAGAAGAGCCACAGCACAGCCTACATGGTAGCAGGGCAGAGAATAATATCTCCCAGTTAGGAAGCATTCTCCCCCAGCTCAGAAAGCAGATTTTCCAGAGGCACACAACCCGACTTCCAGCAAGGACAAAACCTTCACCTTCACTGCGCGCTCAAGGCCATCGAGAGACCAAGGTGGTGCACGGTTACTCACAGCAGAGCTCTGAAAGCCCCAGGCTTAAAATGAAGGCTAACATCCCCAAGGGAACATAACAAAGATAAGCAGAAAGCCCACTGGAGAATGCTGATGGAGCGTGTGTCTCCTTCCCAGGGTGAAAATAGCAGCCGTGTAACTCTACCGGCTCAGTGCCACTTGGTGATCCTTCTGGAGAGGCTTCGGGTTTACGTGAGCCTCTCATAAAAGAGCTGTGTGTCTCTGCCGGGATTAAACGTGCCAGAGCTTAGCTCTGGGGAGGGGGCACAGCCAGAATTAAACCAAGACCGAGCGATGCCTAAACAGCTGTGAGTGTGAAACGCCGGCGGTGGGCTGGGGAGGATGGGGAGATGCCCCGCGGTCTCAGATGGCCCCGCCGACAGCTGAGATGGTCTCTGCTCTGCTCCAGGGATCCATGCATCGATGCTGCCACTTGGGCTCATCAGTCTCAGCGGGACAGAGAAACCCGACCTCCACGGAGGAATGTTAATTCATGGGTGTTTTCCCCAGTCCACATGGCTGAGGTCGGTGGCCCAGGTGACATGCTGTCGCGGGTGGGAAGGCACTTTTTTCTGCCCCAACTCCCTGCAAAACACAACTCCCACACTGAATCTTCATCTGGTTTCTCCTCATCTCTCTCCACTTCCCAAACCCACTCGCTCCACCTGTTTTTAAACTCTCTGCCGTCTGTGTCGCTGCTATTTAAAATCCATGTGATGCTATAAATGAACCGGTGAGAGGTACAAAATGTGGTCAAAATAAAATGTGAAGACCAGAAAGTCATAGATGGGGCAGAGAGGAGCGCACGCGTGCGCCCGACGCTCACCCGCACCGTTGGGGTGGACACAAGGTGGCAGAGGAGCATTAAGGGCTGGTTTGTTCCTCAGCAAAGCCAGGCGGCGTGCACAGGGCTGGACTTCAAATGAAATGCAGAAGCAGACAACTGCTGTTTGCTGATGAAGAGTTTCAGTTAGCAAAAAGAAAAAAAAAAGAGAAGAGAAAAAAAAACCAGTAGCGTGGAGCAAGAGTAAGCCATAGATGGGTCTTCCAGCTCTTTGGGTTTTGCACCTCTCAGACATACACGTGGCTGGGACAAGGCTCAGGCAGCAGGGACGGGGGTTTGAACTGGTGGCTGCAGCACGGGACTAGAAGTGGGAAACGTGAGCTGTGTGTTTGGCATCTCATGCCAGTCCTGTGTGCCTCAGTTTCCCCAGTCTGGCAAGGTGTGGTGGGGTGCCTTTGAGAGCTGGAGGTGAACACGGCAGCAACCACCAACCACCCTCACCTCCTCCAAGCAGACTGGGAGGATGGACCCTGCAGGACCCTTTCCAGAGTCTGACAGCCTTCTCCAAGCCTTTTCCTATGAAAAGCTGGTGGTTCCCGGAACAACTTTTGCTATTACCGTTACTATTTTTAAGCAGCTGAAAAATCAGTTGTGTTCTTTGAGTAACAGGAAAGCTTGTGCATTAATAATTCCTTGTAAAGGGAAAATATTTGCTGTTTGATAAGCGAAAGCCAGCCTTCCAATCATACATTAGCCTCTGCACATTCGCAGCACCCCGGGAGGAATGCAAGTCTTGCCAAGCATGGGGACCAAGCCATTCATTAGCGAGTTCAGCGTGATTAAAGTTCCCATGCTCCACACCACCAGCTCTCGACTTTCCCGTAGCTAAATAAACAAAGCTGTCTGGTGTGTACGTGATGGCACATCAGAGATGTAAGCATGGTCAAGGGCGGGAGACGTGCTGAAAGTGAGATTGTTCCTGAGGTCTTGCAAAGAAACGGGAAAATGTGGCTCTGCATTTTGAGCCCTTCACCCCCAAAGCTTCACCATCTGCAAGATCAATGACTTGAGGTCAGGGAGCTACTCCATGCCACCCCAAGGGAACCGGGCACGGTTATTTAGAATAACATCTAGGTCAAAGGCTGATTGCAACGAGGCTGCTCAGGCTGCTGGGATTTCTTTGTACCGCTGACAAAGCACGCTGGAATTATGCACGGCAGGACTTACGGAGGATCTCTCTGACGAGGACTGGCTGCTCCAAAGTAGCTGGGACGCTGGCACCACTGGCGTTGACAGCCTTCACCCGCACATGGACCTTGTCACCGGAGCTGAGCTTCTGGATTCTGTACCGGGTGGAAAGAAAAGGCTCCTCGTTCGCAGCTGTCCAGTCTGTACCTACGATGAACCCAGCAGAGCACTTCAGGCGTGCAATGGACAGACGGACACACACACACCCCCCTCCTTCAAAGAGCAGGATCAAGCGCAGGCGATGAAACCCAGAGGCAAAGAACTCCTTCCTTGCCAAAGGCTTGGGGGGCTTGGATTTGGGGCACCAGCAGAAAAAGGTGTCATAGGGGAGGTTGGCCATCCCACCCTGCCAAGGACCGTGGGGTACGAAAAGCTAGCAGGAGCTCAACCGCTGAGGATGCTATTTACAAGTAAGAAAAGGAGTTAGGTCAGCAAATATAGTCCCCGCTGACCTTCCAGGTGCATTTCTGTAAGTATCTCAGGACCTCTGACCACCCTGCCAGGCAGTCTGCCCCTCTCTCTGCCCCAGGATAACGTTTTGGGGCTCACCGTGCTCCCAAGAGCATTCTCCTCATCAGGCAAGTTCTGCTCATCACCTGCCACTGACATCTCCAGCTGCTCTTCCTGCTTGGAAGGGGGCATTTCAAACTCACCCCACAGCCAAGACATAGAAGCCCTCTCCCATCACCCAGCTAAAGCAGCCTTGCAACGTGCTGAGCCTCTTGAGAAGTTTCTCAGTTAGCAAACAGACTGCCCCAGTCACCAAAGGACCGAGCATCCCAGGCAAGCAACCCACGTAAGCCAAGGTTTGCTAAGCCGCCATGTGCACCTTCAAACCAAGAAGATTTTGCTGTTGGATGCCATCAGACCAGCCAGACTCCTCTTTCCCTTCACCACTGGCATTACTCAAACCAGTCCTTACTCAAATCTCTCTGTATTTTAGCCAACCAGGGTCTTGCACCAGCCCAAATGCAGCAGTCATGAAGCCCATGTAGCTATCACTCAATGACTACAGCTCTCCTGTCACCCAGTCAAGCCCAAAGCAAGCTAAGAGAGCGTCCAGAACTGTGACCTTTGGGTGGCTGTCAGCCTGCACCCTCCAGGAACTGCCCCATCTTGCCTTGTCCCATGCAAGTGCCTCCTCACGCATCCCATCCAGCCGTGGTTGTCTCCCCAGTCCCCAGCCCAGTGACGGAAGCCTCCCACAGCCAAGCATGTGTCGAGCGTGCCTGCTGCAAGCTAAACAGCTAAGGGTCAGAGATCAAGTTCCCCAAGGCCCACGGACCACCTGGGTCTCCCAAACCATTCCAGCCTCATGTAACACCCAGCCCACCAGCTCCAGCCTCTCCTTGCAGAATCCCCCAGCCACACAGGTCATTCACTCTCGCCCCAAAGCCAAGCAGGGCTTCAAGAGAGCACCCAAAACACAAGTCTCATCTGCCTACCCCAATCCACCAACCAGCAATGCAACCAGAGAACCACAGATAATGGTTACCACCCACCAGCCCACCTCCATCCACTGCGGCCATCCTCCCTCCAGGCATCTCGAGCCCCATCTCCCATGGTCAGGGCATGCCAGCCCCTCTTGCGCTGCCCAGGACCCTTTCCTTCCTCATCCTCCCTCTCAATTCCTTCTGCACTTCCTTTGGGGCAAACATGGGAGAATTGCAGCTTATTCCTCCCGAGGTCTTGCATCACCATCCCAGCCCCAGGTCTCAGCAGAGCTGGAGTTCACCAGAGACCATCCTCAGTGGGCATGCTGCTTTCTCCTTCACCCTCTAGCTGGACATGGCAGTGACATTAAATTTGGTCTAGTCCCCCACTAAAGAAGCCAATGGGAAGACTCTCTCCTACATGGACAAAAAATGACCATTTAGAATGAACTTATGGCCATTTAAAATCAGCTTCTTTGGGCAAAGAAAGGTAAATGGTGCCCAGGGAAACGTGCTGCCAAGTTCTGCCCAGCTCTGTCCCGCGCCTCCTCAGCAGCATCCCCATGCTTACGAAGCAGGAAAGCCCAAGCCTACTTCCATCTTTGCGGATCTCCACCACGTATCCATCCAGGCCTGGCCGTCCCGTCTGCTCCGGGGCTTTCCAGGTCAACGTAACTGAGTTTTCGCTCACTTCTTCCACGGCCAAGGACAAGGGGGAGCTGGGCGGCTCTGTAACAAACCCGCAGTGGTGAGGACAGACTCTGGGGCTGTTGGAGGGCATTCACCCAACCTCCATGCTGGTCTTCAGCTCCCCCCCTCCCCATCCTCCTAATCCCCCAGCCCTATCCCACTCCAAAAATATCCTTGATGACTTCACCCCTCCATCCCGGCACCCCCCCATGCCCCCTCCCAGCCTTGCATATCTCCCCTCCCCAGTGTCCAGTCCCGTTCTCACCTGCCTTTGGTTTCTCAGGCTCAGGTTCAGGGGCTGGGGCTTCAGCTGGGGGAGCGGGGGCACCTTCTCCAGGGGCTGGAGTTGATTCTGCCGTGGGGACAGGAGCAGGCTCCTCTGCAGAGCCTGGGGGCTGCTCTGTGGGAGGGGGATGTTCAGGG
>WKFP01014150.1:55991-71686 GCA_011057875.1 Pterocles orientalis
AGCCCCCTTTCAGCACTGGAAGGTGCTGGAAGGTCTCCCCGGAGCCTTCTCTTCTCCAGGCTGCACACCCCCAACTCTCTCAGCCTGTCCTCGCACGGGAGCTGCTCCAGCCTCGGACCATCTTCGATGATCAGCCCAGGCACAAACCTCCCCAGAGCTGGAGAACCAGAGAGAAAAGTCTCTCCGGAGGAAGATCCCCTCTCCTGCAAGATCTCCCAGAGACGTTTATTTGCTCTAATGCTGCCATCCAGTGGGAGAAACTCCCTGGCATGGGAAGGGCTGGAAATTAGGGTCTTGGGGGACCCCAGCCCAGGCAGGGGACTTGGGGGATTTCCCTGCCCTCCCCTTCCCAGCCCACTCAGCCCAGCTCAGAAAAATCCTCAATTTCCTCCTTTTTTTTTTTTTTATCAAGTAGCAAAACCAGCTTCCCACCAGCTGCCCCAACTCTCTCCAGCATTGTCCCACACTCCCTGGGGCGAGAAGCCACCCTGACCCCTAGCAGCATCTCCCTGGCCCATGGTCCCCTGTGTCCCCAGCACTGGTCACTGAACCATGATGCTTCAGGGTGGGGATACCCAGGACTTTGCAAAAGCCACCCAGGAGGTTAGACCCCAGTGCCACCACCCGCTTCCAGATGTGCCACGGGTTTCCCGAGCTCAGAAACTCGGGGACCTCCCTGCCAGGGATGCTGCGGACAAACCCCAGCCTCCATCTCCGAGCCCCGACCCCAGCCTGGCCGTGATGGGCAAAATAAAAACCGCTCACGTGCTTGAGCTGCAGCCAACACCCTCCCGAAATGCAGCACGAGGCAGGGGATGGGGAGAAGATGCACGAGGATGAGGTGAGGGGCAGCAAGCTGAGCCTTCCTCGGGAGAAGGAGGAGGAGAAGAAGAAGGAGGAGGAGGAGGGTGAGGAGCTGCAGCACCAGCAGGGTCCCAGCAGCGAGGACACCTCGGTCCCAGCGTGATGTGGCCCCACGGGATGCTCACAATCCCTCAGCCGCAGGATATTTGCAGTCTGAACACATCACGCCTGCACGAAGGCAAATTCCAGCGTGTATCATCAGCACTGGGGCTGCAAAGAGGGGAAAAAAAAAACAGGAACAAAACAAACACAAAACTCCCCAGGCTTGGTCCAGGGAAGCGAAACGACTTTGGCAGCGGTGACAGAGCAGCGCGATGGCAAGTGTTGCATCCGCGGTGGCCAGCAGCCCCGAGGGTCCCACAATGTGCCCGTTTGTTGTGCCGGTGGGTGGCTGGCTTCCCGCAGAAAGGAGCTTTCAGTGGGAATATTCAGAAGTTCGACCTCTTTCAGCAGCGCAAGGTTTGCTGGATTGTGCGACGGGCACAAAGGGACAGTGTTTCCTCGGGAGCGGGGAGGTTTGGTGGCTGGGAACACGGCTCTTTTCTTCCCCGCAGAGAAGGCATCGGGGCAGAGTCAAGGCATTATCGAGGCGGGATCGGAGTCAGAGACTCGCTTTAAAGAGAGAAAGCAGAGAAGATTTGTGTTTATGGGAAAAATATCAAAGAATTTGGGGATTTCTTTTGGCTGAAGGCAGCAGCTGTTTTCCTGAGGTGGCTCCGGTTTCCAGGAAAGCTGGGATTTTCCTCCGAAGTCAAGGGGGAAAACCCCTAACATTTTCTTTTCCCTTTGTGCCAAGAGGAAATTTCTCCTGGGAACAAGCCCTGTGTGCAAACAAACACACTGCCCTCTCCGCCGGGAAGCACAAGTGCTCTTCCACCCACTCAACATCAGTCAGAAACCATCCCCCGGACCAGCAATTCCCGATAACCCCACCAAGGCAGCAGCATCCTGGACGGGTCAGAGGCACGTGGCCTGGCGGGGACGTGTTCCAAAAGCATCCGCCACCTCTGCAAGCTGGCAAAAGCCATTTCTCCCATCTGCAAACGCAGCCCTGAGCTCCAGCCCACACTCAGGGAAGGGAAGGGGATGGGAGGTGTCGGAAAATAAATAAGGAGGATATTTGGTGTAGGAAATCCAGTCTGCATCTGCCAACAGCCGTGCTCCAGCACTAAGGCTGAGAACGGTGCACAGCTCATCACACCTAAAGTCCTCACAACCTACAGCTGTGCCCAAACCCCTTTCTGGGGGTTTAATTACTGCCTGAAAGTGGCAGAGGAAATATTAGGGGTGTGGGCAGGCTAAGGATGGGAAAAGAGGATTTATTTCAAAGGTATCACTCATTAAGACTTTCCTCGTTGGTGGGTCTGGAGCAGTAAAACCGCCCGGCAAAGCCGAGCAGCTCCGCAGGCGTCCCGGCTGCGTGCCTGGGACAGGGCGGCCGCTGTATCAGAGTGCTAACGAACTGCTCGCCCTCCCTGTAATGAAGACAGATGGCAACCGGCCTCAAGAGTTGGCCGAGACGCCTCTGAGTCACTCCGAGAGGGGGAATAAATCTCTGCCCGATGGAGAAGCGCCAGCCTGAGGGAGAGCACAACCGGCCGGCGTTCCCAACCGGAGTCAGGACAAGCTCACAGCCGACGGCCGTGGAAATGAGCATGGTGGCATCGCCAGGGTGGTTTGGCTCACTCCCCATCATGCTGCAGAGCAGGAGACCCCCAAAATTTCTGTTCCCTGCAGGATGCAGGAGATCCCCAAAACCTCCATCCCCTGGAGGGGACGGTTCAGCATCACCCCTGGCCCTGCAGCGGCTGCGCTGGGCACCGGCCCTGGCACCAGCGGGCTCCAGGGGAGGAAAGGCCTTGGGGGAGGCAGGGGGGGCAGAGCTCCCTGGCAGCGGTGCTGGAGATTTGGGACAGGCGCTTTGTCCCATGGGGTGTAGGACAAAGCCACCGGGGTCCCTGCCCCATTTCCCACCCTATGCCAGGTGCCAGGTTTGGGGGTGCTGGCTGCTCCATGCCCAGCGCTCCCAGCTCCCCATCCCTGCCCCACCCTGGCAGCTCCCCCTGACCCGGGCTGTGCCCATCGCCCCACCGGGATGCCCGGCCTGTGTGCGGGGGTGCTCAGTCCCCTCCCGTGCCTGCTGCTCCCGGTGTCCCGTACCCTCCGGGCATCCCCGTACCCAGGGGTGCCCCCGGCTCCCCCCATTCCCGATGCTCCTGGGACTCCCGTGCCCGGTGCTCTCGGTGCCCCCTCCTGCCCCCTCCCCCGGTCCCGGTGCTTCCAGGACCCCCGTGCCCGGGTGCTCTCTGTGCCCAGCGCTCCCGGTATCCCCGTGACCGGCTCTCACGGTATCTCCGGTCCCGGTGCTCCCGGCTCTTCTACAACCAGGTGCCCCCGATGCTCCCGGGACCCCCGTGCCCGGTTCTCCCGGTTCCCCCCCGCCGTGCCCAGGTGCCCCCGCTCCCGGGGCGGGCTCCCGGTGCCACGGCCGCTGCCAGGTGCTGCCCGCCCCCGCCCCGGTTCCTCCTCTCCTCTCCGCCCTGTCCCGTCCCTCCTCCCCCGGGAAAGCGAAAGCGCGGCGGGCGGAAGCCGAGCGCTCCCCGCCGCCCGCTCCGCGCCGCTCCGCACCGGGGCCGTACCGGGGCCGTACCGGGGCCGTACCGGGGCCGCACCAGGGCCGTACCGGGGCCACCATGGCCTCCATCGGCAACTTCTTCCGACGGAGCCTGCGGCGATCCGGCCGCAGAGGTGAGGCTCGGGAGGGGGATGCCGGGGAGCGCAGCCCCGCGGGAGGCGTCGGTGCCGGTCCCGGTGCCGGTGGCGGTGTCGGTGCCGGTCCCGGTGCCGGTGCCGGTGGCGGTGCCGGTGTCGGTACCGGTGGAAGTCCCGCGGCTGCGGGATCCGACGGTTGCCGGCGGAGCGGGGACTTTCCCGGGCAGCGCAGCGCGTCCCCACCGCGGGGAACCGCCGGGATGGGACCGGCACCGACACCGGACCGGCCCCCCCCAGCCCTGCCCGTCGGTGCTTCCCTGCGGAGCCCCGCTCGGGTGTCAGCCCCCGGGGTTACTCCACCTCCAGGGTCTTGCTCCGTCCGCGGGGGCTCACCCCAGCCCCCCGTGGTGCCCCCATCTCCCCGGAGCGCACCCCATCCCTTGGGGGTTCGGCCCATCCCGGGAGGTGCCCCCCGTCCCCTGGGGTCCTGCCCCATCCCCCGGGGGGGTCCCAATCCCCTGGGGACCTGCCCCATCCCCCGGGGGGGTCCCAATCCCCTGGGGACCTGCCCCATCCCCCGGGGGGGTCCCAATCCCCTGGGGTCCTGCCCCATCCCCCGGGGGGGTCCCAATCCCCTGGGGACCTGCCCCATCCCCCGGGGGGGTCCCAATCCCCTGGGGGTTTACCCCATCCCAGGGGCAGCCCCACAGGCTCCCTGTTCTCACACCCCCAAAAGCTTTCCCAGCCCTTCGCCCACCGAGCGCAGTGTCACAGGGGACACCGGAGTGTGGTGTCGTGGGTGTCCATGGGGGGACGGTGCCCCCGAGACAGGGCAGCATGGGGGACCCTTCAGAGGACGGTGCAGACATCAGTCCTTTGGGATTTGGGAGCATTTCTGAGATCTGGGATGGATGGTCGGGGTTTTCTAGCCTGACGTATCCCAAGCCACGGCAGAGCAGGTTGGGGCAACATGTGGGTTTTGGGGGGGTCACTGTGAGCCCCTCCTCGGGTCTGTTGTGTGCCAGGTGGCTCTTGCTCTGGTGTGACAGATGATTTTCCGAGCTCAGCAGTAAAGCTTTGATAAAGCAAAAGCTGTTTCCTCTCTGCCGGGGCAGGTGGGCGGCTGCAGGGTGCAGGAAGCAGAGCTCCTCTGCAAACCGTCACACGGGGCCGGGAGATTTCGGCACCCTGCAGCTCGGGACTTTTCCGGGAGGGAAGAAACAGCTCGTGCCGCATCGCCACGCGTGTCCGAGTGCGGCTGATAAGGAAACCCCACTCTGGTGGGGGAAGCTGGTTGCGCAGCAAAACGTCTTTTTCTTTCCACGCCGGCAGCCCCGGTGCCGTTTCCACGTGGGCCAGGGCGCACAGGGCAGCCTTTGCCCTCCCCATGCCCAGGAGAGGGAGGGGTGAAAATCCACGGTACCGGCAGCCGCTCCCCATCCAGGAGCCCCCCTGGCCCCCTGGCTCGTTACCCTCCGCACAGGGGATGCTCCTGCTCCCCAAGTCTTCCCCACTTGGGCTACGGGAGAGTCATTGGCCAAAGCTCTTGTGACAGTGGCTTGTGTCCCCAGGACATGAGGAACTGTGAATCCTGTTGGTTTTAGGGAGTGCTAGGACCTCTGATGCCTCGTTAAACCCCTCCAACGCTGCACAATGGTGCCTGGACCCCACACATCCCTGGAGCTCGTCTCCCAGCCCATGGACGGGGCGTTATGGTCTCAGAGGGATTTAATCTCTGCCAGTGAGGGCTTTGCAACCAGACCCGGGGCAGGGCAGCGCTGCTGGGTGATGCTGCGATTTCAGCAGGGCTCTCTGCAGCAGGTCGTGCTTTGGGCAGGTCTGTGGGTCCATCGGCGAGAGGCAGAGCTGCAGCCCGGCACGACCAGCCACCTCGGAGCAGCGGGTTTTACTCAGGTGTCTGAAAAGCCCACGGACGAGATGCAAATCCAGCCCTTGCTTGAGCGCGTCTTGTATTCTCTGAAATGCAGGACAGGAGTGGATAGGCAGGGTTTAACCGGACTGTCACCTTACCCTGGCAATCTGCCATGGGAAAACAACCGATGCCGGTGTCCAGCGAGGATGGGGGATGCCAGCAGCTCTCCCCACTGCACAGCTGGGTTCCCCGGGGTCCCCCCAGCAATAGCCTCCTGCCCCGGCCCCATGGGTGAGATTGGACTGAAGCCACCGCTGGAGCATCCCAAGGAGGAACAGAAGAAGCCAAGCGCATCTTGTCAACCTTTATTCCCTGCCTGGAGCCCCTTTCTGGGCTGTCACCCAGCTGTTCCCCACCAAGGACAAACCAGGGGTGTCTGCAGCTGGGCCTCCCCCTGCTTCGAAGGAATCTCTTTGGGATGGATTTCGCCTTGACAAGAGGAAGGACTTTGCATGCGGAGGTGGAATGGCCTCAGGGTGCACGGGGGTGGCTTTGTGCATGTCCCCACCCCGAGCTGGGAGAGGTGCTTCTGGTTCCTGGGAAGGGACATTCCCTGATGGAACTGCCAGTGTCACCTGCTGCGATGAGCTTTCTGCTCCCATCGGCTCCCGATGACGTGGAGCGAAGGTTGGAAAGGTGTGTCCAGATGAAAGGAGGCAGCTCCAGAGTCAGGGGAATACATGGGGTGGGGTGTCCACCAGCACTGCGGGTGCCCCATCCCTGGAGGGGTTCAAGGCCAGGCTGGATGAGGCTTTGGGCAACCTGGGCTAGTGGGAGGTGTCCCTGCCCATGGCAGGGGGTGGCACTGGATGGGTTTTAAGGTCCCTTCCCACCCAAACCATCCTGGGATTCTGCGCTTTCAGAGGAGGACATCACGCACCGGGGAGAGGGACAGCGGGAGCAGCCAGCCAAGCCGTGCCTTGCCCTGTGGAACTGTAGCACAACCGAAGAGCCCACAGCCAAACCCTGGGATACGGGGACAAATTGCACAAGTCAGTTATTTCATCCAGCCACACGTTTATTTTCCTGCCTGTTATTCCTAGGAGCAGCTCAAGCATTTCTGTTCCAGCTCTCCACCGTAATCAGAGCCGAGACCAAGCCTGGGACAGTCTCAGTGCCAGGAACTGGGGTTTTAGAGTCTCAGCTGCTGGGAGAGGGAAGAGCAGCTCCACAGCCTGGCTGCAGCCTCCTGCTGGCGTCTAACTCCTGTCTCTCCAGCCCTCGGATCTCGCTGCCCCACCATGACCATCCCAGCGTCCTTGGAGATGTCACCTTGTGCTCTTTTCACTCTTATTTCTATTTTTTTGGGTTGTGGCAGCTGACACGCCCCAGCTGAACTCCCCAACCAGCCGAACAAGAAATGGGATGTCATCTCAGGGCATTGCTTTGCTTTGGGAGCTGCGGTTTAGGGAAAACCCTCGAGTGCCTCATTTGCAATCAGCAGTTCACAGGACTGAGGATGTTTGGCAGGGAGAAGTTGGGATTCATCTTACTGGAGCCTTTGGAGGTGCTCAAACAAGATCCGTGCTCTTTGTTTGCTGTTTTTTTTTTCCCCTAGGGGAATAAAATTACCTGCTATGAAAGCATTCCCACACCTTCCCACGGATGCTGTCTGCAGAGACCGTCTGCTCTCTGCCATCCCATGCGCCAGCTTCACTGTGGGCGTCCCTCTGCCCTCGCTGCGATGGGGCAAAGGAGGGCTGGGAGCGGCTGATGGCACTTTGATTTTCCCCAAAAGAGTCATCAAAGCCATTTCTCTTTCCTTTCTGTGTCCCCTGGCAGGGACCCCATGCACCAGGTCCTGGTTTTTTCCAACTTCTTTGGCAGGTTCATGCGTCCCCTGTCCTGCCATCAGGACACCTCCTGGCCTTTCATTTCACTCTGCTCTGTGTTTCTGTTGGGTTTTTTGGGCTACAGAAGGAAAAGAGGATACCCCCGCTGCAGAAAACAAGCCCTCGCAGGCGCCGCAGGGGAAGCCAGGAGAGCGGAGCTCTGTCCTCTGTTCTGCCGGACAGTTTTTCTTCGAGTACCTGGTGGTGGTGTCACTGAAGAAGATGTCAGACGGACATTATGAACCCAAGATAACCTACCAGTTCCCAAAGGTATTTATTCCCGTGGTTTTGGGAGGATAAGTTTTCTGAATTTAGGGGAAGAGCAGATGTTGCTCCTTCCCCATCACTAGAGAACAGAAAAATACCCTGTGCCCTGGAGTCATGGACCTAACCCCCAGGGTTTGCCTGCCGTGGGTTGGGGTTGCTGGGACCACCTTGTCCCTCCCTGCGGTCCAAGCCCAGGGCCACAAACCTCAGGAGGAAAAACCTCGCGGTGCTCCCCGGTCTCCTGCTCCAAAAGGGGAGACCACAGCGGCAGAATCACACCATGGCGAGGGGGTGCAGGAGGAGACCCCCTGTTTGCAGAGCAGCCCCTGGGTGCCTCTGCTTTGCCCCAATATCCATGGGGTAAAAGAGTCAAAAATTGGATTTTTGGGGGAGATGCTTGTCCAGGGATGTGCAGGCACCCTCTGCTTTGCTCTGACCCAGGGGCTGCTTTGGGACACCCCCCACCCCACCCCACAGGGCCATGGGCACCTTCTGTCATCCTGACTCTTGCCATCGCTTCGTTCCAGCGGGAGAACTTGCTGAAGGGCCAGAAGGAGGAGGAGGAACGTCTCTTACAAGCCATCCCCCTCTTCTGCTTCCCCGACGGCAACAACCGGGCCCCCGTCACCGAGTTCACCAGGTACCTGCCCCGCTGGGGGTCTGAGCCGTGTTTCCCACCCCATGCCTGCGTACCCCCGAGGGCTGCGGGCTGGAAGAGCCAACCCTTCTCCACGCGTCGTCTCTCCTTGCAGCGAAACCTTTTCTTTCGTCCTGACCAACGTGGACGGCAGCAGGAAGATCGGCTACTGCAGGCGGCTGCTGGTGAGCATCCCACCACCCCTACGGCCGTCGCTGGGGCAGTGGTGGCTGTGCCACCCTGTCCCCGTGCTGGGACACGGTGCCTTCTGCCCTGCCCAAAGCACAGCCCTTGGGGACATGCCTTAGAGAGCCACTTGCCTTGACAAGATGGTGACAAGCAGCAAGGGGGTGACCAAAGGGACTTCTTTGGAGCTTTCTTCTGCTGGGGCACCAGCTGGATGCTGGATGGAGGAAGACAGTGTGTGCTGTAGCCCAGGGCTGGCCTGAAACACAACAGGGTGATGCTGCAGTTGGCAGGTGCTGGTCCCAGTACCGGTGGCCGCTGCCTCCCCACCATCTCCCACAGATTCACTGGCTCCTTTCCCTTGGTCACAGCAGTCAGGACGGCTGCAAATCCCAGTTGGGATCAGGATGGGGATCTGCCGGCGCCCATCCATGTGCCAAGGAGCCAGGTACCCTCAGCCCCATCCCTAAAAATGTCTGACCAGTGGCTACCTTTCTCAAGCCATGGATTTGGCCAGCTCGGGGCTGCGAGGCGCGATGGTTTTCCTTGGTTGATGATTTATGCATGAGCTGCTTAAACAGGGACATAAAGCCACAGGGCCATACGCCACGGTTTGGTGACTTGCTGGATCCCACCACCCTTTCGTTCCCTGGTGAACCTGCCCACTCCTGCATCCAGAGCTGAGCTCCGGCTGTCGGAACTGGATATCTGGAGGGCTGAAAGCACAGAGAGCAAACAGACCCGGGACAGACCAGTTAGAAAGGGAGAAAAAGCCTGGGCACGCATCCCGATGCTCCCTGGTTCAGCAGGAGGCAGGATGAGCCCCAGGGATGGTGGGGCAGGATGTCTTGGAGGATGTGTGGCTGGGGGGAAGAAAAGTTTGGGAATACGCCAAAGGGCTTTGCACCAAAATGATTAACAGCTCTGACATCTGAATTGCCTTCTCCAGGCACCCTCTGCTTTTACAGCGTCACCTGCGTCCTTGGCCTGAGCCCCAGCTCTGAAATCCCCCAGCGAGTGACCGGGCATTTCGGGGGAGCAAGTGGCGCTGGGGGGGGGGATAGCTGAGGATTGCGTGGAGCTGGTGCAGTGGCACCGGGAGATCCTCAAACCCTTTTCCAATTCTCTTCCAGCCATCCGGCCGTGGGGACCGCCTCCCTGAGGTCTTCTGCATCATCAGCTGCCTGGGCTGCTTCGGGCTCTTCTCCAAGGTAGGGACGTGGTGGCTCTGCCCGGCACAGCGGTGGCCCAGGACAGCTGCTCCATTGCCTGCCGGGGTATCACAGCTCATTTTTTTTCTCCTCCAGATCCTGGATGAGGTGGAGAAGAGGCGGCAGATCTCCATGGCGGTAATTTATCCCTTCATGCAGGGCCTTCGGGAATCGCCCTTCCCAGCTCCAGGGAAAACTGTCACCATTAAAAGCTTCATCCCCGAGTCAGGCACAGAGGTTGGTGGGGGTCTCGGGGGCACCTCCTGGGCTGCATGGGAGCATCCTCCACACCTGCAGCACCCATGGGTGCTCGCTGGAGCAGTGGGTGGTGGGTCGGGCTGCCCAGAGCCTCATGCTCTGGGAATACAGGTGCCACCTCCCTCCTGGTCCAAGAGGAGAGCAGAAAGCAGTGAGGATGAGGATGGAGCCATCATCCACAGGTGTTGCTGCCCCATCTTTTTGCATCCTTGCCAAGCAGCATCTTTGCAGCTCTATCAGCCTCGAGCTGGAGCTGCCAGCGCAAAACCTCCCCGGACACTGTTTCTTAACACGTCGGCACTTGCGAAGCCTTTGCGTCAGGGCAGCGCATCGTGCCGGGGACTATGGACCGACACCCCACTCGTGAGCCAGTGTTCGCACCCCTGGGTGCAGCACTGGGGCTGCTGGGGTGCGCTGGTGCCCCAGTGGTGCTGGGGCCGGTGCGGGGTGTCGCAGGCTGCAGCTTTCCCCCCCACGCCGCGGTGCTCAGCTCTCAGCCTCCACACCCGCCCTCGTCGAGCATCGCGAGCAGGCAGCGGGCACGGCGCAGGCGTGGGGCGAGCCCAGCCCTTACCTGCGGAGAGGAGATCTGATGGGCACGGTGCCCACGGGGCTCAACTCGCCCACGTACAGCCCGGGCTCGCACAGGCAGAGCCTTTTCTTTTTCTTTTTCTTTCTCTTGTGGCGAAGCTGGGGTGGAAAAATGGGGAGGATCTGCCCTGGCACCGGGCAAAATAACCTCAGCGCTGAGCATTGCAGGGACGTGTCCTGCCAGGGCGGGTTCAAGAGCAAGATCCTTTCCTCTCGAGCGCAATTTAGCAGCTGGCTATCGAATTGCAAGAGATTTCTTCATCCAGGAAGGCTTGTGCAAGGGCTTTGCAGGTTGCTCAACGCCCTGGCCAGGCGCCAGGCTGCAGGGAGCGCGGACGCGCGAGACACGGAGGGAGGATGTACCAGGGGAGGGATGTACCAGGATGTTCTTCGAAAGAGCTGCGCTTTGGGGCTCCGGGTTGGGGCTGAAGGGAGTTGAAGAGATGAGGGAGAAAACAGGGAAAAGGGTGAAAATAAATCCTGGGTTTGCGTGAGCTGGGGATCGTGCAGGATTTGTGCTGGAAAGGGGCTGCAGAGCCCAGCCAAGCTCTGTGCTGCCGGCTGGGAGGATGCTGCGTTGCTGGCACATGGAGGAGGGGGATTTCCCCCCCTGTAAAGCTGGGTAGGGGGGCCAGGGCTGTGTCATGTCCTGTTAACCCTTCAGCGGTCGCCCTCTCAGGGCTGCCGGCAGCAGGGCAGAGGCATCGACCCGGTTTGGGCAACTCTTGTCCGGGGCAAAGCCAGCAGAATAGACAGACCACCTACAAATATCCATTAAATAATTCACTGTTGGGCCATCCCAGCTAGGATAAGGCAAGCTGCCCCTCCTGGAGAGGCTTTTGAGGAAGTTTTTGGGGTTTTTATAGTAAAAGCCATCCCTTCTCCCTTTCCTGGACGAGGTGTCAGATACCGAGATGGGGGCACGTCCCTGGCTGTCTCCTACCAGGGACTCGTGAGTGCTGGAGAAAAGAGGCGTTTTGGTGAAAAATCCAGTGTCCCAATAAATAAACCCCACTGCTGGCTTCCCCTGCACCCTCAGCACAGCACAGCCCCGATCTCTGGGCAGGACGAGATGAGGTTTGTCCCTTGCAGAGGGACGTGATGCAGATGCTGCAAACTGGGTCGTTCCTTGCTCCCAAATCACCTTCTCAGGGAGGGTTCCACCTCCTAAGCCAGGGTTTGGTGGCTCTCCCCTCTGCAGCTCATCAAGCTCACGCGGCCCGTGGATGCCCACCTGGAGCACGTGGAGTTTCAGGCTCTGCTCCAGCGGCTCAGCCCCCACCTCATCCTGCACATCTTCGCCTCCGCCGTGTTGGAGCGACGGCTCATTTTCCTGGCGGAGGAGCTGAGGTGAGTCTTGATCTGTTTATTTAAAAATAAAACAAGAAAAAAAAAACAACCCTTGAAGGAGGGCAGGATACAGCCCAGCTCCGGGTGGGATGTTCCCTCTGAGCTGTGAAATCCTCTTTCCTCCTGCAACGCCACCACGATGGCTCCTCGTCCCGCAGCGTCCTGTCGCAGTGCATCCACGCGGTGGCTGCTCTCCTCTACCCCTTCATCTGGGCTCACACCTACATCCCCGTGGTCCCCGAGTGCCTGCTCGACACCGTCTGCTGCCCCACGCCCTTCATGGTCGGCATCCAGATGCGGCACCTGGAGCGGGTCCTGGACCAGCCGATGGAGGAGGTATTTCATCCGCGATTTCAGGGGAAAACATCTGCGCAGAGCCATCGGTTAGTCCGTGGCCCTAGGTTTGTGCTGCTCCCAGGCTGGAGGCTCTGCTTGTGCCCTTTTCCCACCCAGGGAAGCTGGAGATGGGGGTTTCTTGCGTGTCTCCTCCCTGTCGGCACCTGGGGCAGCACCTCCACATCCCCCTGGGTGCCACCAGCCACCCAGGACCCTCAGCCCTGACCCTGGGGGCTCAGGGGGCTGCTGTCAGCCGGGTTGGCTGGTGGCATCGTCCCAACCTCGCAGGCGCAGAGAAAAGCTGTGTGGGGACAGCCACCGAGCCCAGGGCAAACCCCGTCCCTGGGGGGATGCCCCAGTCCCCCCGCCCAGGTCCCTCCAGCGCAGAGGGACTGATCCCTCTCCTGTCACCCTCCTGGGCTGCAGACACAGAGGTGTGACCGTAAAACGGGTGGGAGGAAGGCTGGCTGCCTGGGTCGGGCTCAGCCTGGCTGCTCTCTGCTCTTTTTCAGGCTCTGATCGTGGATCTGTGCCAGGGGAAGATCCTGCGGGCGGTAGGTCCCCCCCGTGCAGCGCGTGGGGCTGGGGTCACCTGGGAAGGGTCCGTTCTCCCCCTCGGTGCCAGCTGCTTGGCATCTTCCACATTTCGGGGTCAGAGACATCTGTGTGTCACCCATCCAGGGGCAATGTCCCACGATGGGATGTCTCTGGCCACGGCATCTGTCGTGTTGCGAGCCGGAGCAGCACGGTCTGTGTGTTGGGCATCCCGTTCCCAGCATCACTGCAGCACCCTGCCATGATCATTAATTAATGAGCTCCCCAGAAAGCCCGGCTAATGGGCTGCACTGGCCGCTGCTCGTGGCCATCTGAGCTGGGTTCCCACCAGCACGGGGTGGTTCAAGGCCCCTTGTTGCCGTCCAGGTCGGCGACGAGGAGGAGATCCTGCCCATCAAGCTGCAGAACGAGATGCTGACGTCTCTGAACAGGCACAACAACAACAACAACGTGCACAGTAAGGACAGCTCTTTATATAGGGTAAAACGCACGCAAGCTGCCTTCTGCAGATGGCCAGAGTCCTCAGCGAAGTGATTTGCCTAAAGGGACCTGGCCTGGGATGTTTCTGCTCCAATTTGCAAAAAAAAAATGCAGCCGCAGGAGAGAAATCCCTTGGCCTTTCCCCTGTCCTGCAAAACACAGGAACAGGAACAACTAATTCTGCTGAAAAAAAAAAAAAAAAATCAGCTTTTGCTAATATTTGGCGTGCAACGATGCTGCCACCCTGGAAATCAAACACAGCCAGGGCTCCTTCAGCAAAATCAGCCCGATCTGGGTTCACTGGCAGAGGGAGGTTTAAGCAAATCGTTTCTGGGGTGCAAACACCGACTGCGCAGCGGCCAGGTCGAAATCCGACCGTCCTTTGTTTGGAGGTCCCATCCCCAGCTCTCATTCTCCGTGTCCTCTTCCAGCACCCGAGCAGGTGAACGCGCTGGTCTCCGAAGCCTTCGTGCAGTTCTTTGTCCGAACGGTCGGCCACTACGCCTCGCACATCAAATGGAGTAAAAACGGCTCCGGCACCTTCCAGGAGCGAGCCTTCTGCAAAGCCATCGCTTCCAAGACCAACCGCAAGTTTGTGAAAAAGTTTGTGAAGACGAACATGTTCTCCCTATTTATTGAGGAAGCAGAAAAGAGCAGGATCCCCCAGGAAGGTAAAGGTCCCCATCTCCTCCCTCTCTGCAAAGCCCGGGGGTATTTGGTCCAGGGAAGGAGATGCCCTGTGCCCAGAGAAGGGATGCAGCTGGAGGCTGAGGATGCTCAGGGCAGGGAGCAGCACCCGTTTGCTTTCACCAGCTGCATTGCTCTGGCCCTGTTAAGCAATCAGAAAAAATCCCTGGGCTCATTTGTGATCTTGTCACTTCACTGGAGACAGGGCAGGCTTACTGAGGGCTCAGCGTCCAGGCAAACATGCCAGTAGCGGCGCAAATATTTGGCTTCGACGCCGGCAGCAGCTGGGAGCTGGCTCCTGCCTCCAAGCCCTGACTCATCCCTGCCACCGGCTCCGCGCGGACCCGTGGTGACCGAGGTGGTCTCTTCCCCTTCCCGGGGATTTAGAGCTGAGCCTCCTCCCAGCCCAGCATCAGGACAAAGAGGGGTGATGGAGGTTGAGGAAGCCCTCAAAACATCTCCAGGAGCCAGAAACATCCTGGCCCAGGATTTACCACCCTTTGAGGTCTTGCTGCACTCTGGGATCGTGCAGGAGGGTGCAGTCGTCGTGTTCTATCAGCAACAGCTGCGTCGGAGTAAAGCAACATCCCCTCGGATGGTGGCACAAGGCAGCGAGTGGCAGCTGGTGCCCGTGGTGGGTCCCTCCAGCCCGGGGAACTCGGGGTCCAGCACTACCTCGGGTGCTGCTCTCTCCACCGTTCTAGGTCAGACTCGATGGGGCAGGCATGGAGCTGGGTCTGCCCAGGGCTGGGACAGAGGGATGGCACCATCCCAGCGCTCTCGTTACCTTCCCCGGCTGGCTATCCGCAGTCCCAGGGTCTCCCGCTTTCTCTTTTCCTGGCTGGTTGGAGAGGAAACACAGAACAGGACAGGAGCGAACGCGTGGGTTAAAAATTTAGGCTAACCCCGCATAATGGGTTGCCCAGAGAAGCTGCGGATGCCCCGTCCCTGGAGGGGTTCAAGGCCAGGCTGGGTGAGGCTTTGGGCAACCTGGGCTAGTGGGAGGGGTCCCTGCCCATGGCAGGGGGTGGCACTGGATGGGCTTTAAGGTCCCTTCCACCCCAAACCATTCTGGGATTGCGTTATAAAGCCCATTTTGGGTGGGTGGGAGGGACGGGTGGAACTGCAACAGCCCCAGTTTGGCTCCCGGGTGCATCCGCGCTCCCGAGACCGGGGCTGCACAGCCCTGTGCCCCCCCCCAGCTCCAACGTCTGCGTTTCACTACCGACCTTTTCTCCTCCACAGCGTATTTCCAGCAGAAAATAACCGAGTACCACGAACAGAAGAAGCACCGAAGGGACTCCTGAAGTCCAGCCGGGGAACGCAGGAGCAGGGCTGGGAGCCAGCAGGTCCCCGCCAGCAGCACCGCGCTGCCCAGACTCGCCCCGTGCCCCCTCCAAGGGCAGAGCACGCCGGACTCCACCGGTTCCTACCACCACGAGATGCGTGGGCAGCACCGAACAGCAGCTTCTAGCCTTTCTTTTTTCCTCAGGGCATCATTGCACTGGAAAACTCTTTTGCACAGAGCTGGGGAGCAGGCTGGGATTTCTTTTCCGCCCTTGCTAGCAAAAGGGACAAAGTGCAGCTCCCAATGCCTGGCCCTGCGCAGGGTCTCTGTCCCCATCGGGACCCCCTGCAGCGAGGGAGGGAAGTCGGGGAGCCAGCTGCAGGAGAACAAAAGGTTGTAGAGTAATTGTTAGAGGGGAAAAAAAAAAGGGGGGAAAAAAGAAAAAAAAAGAAAAAGAAAAAAGAAAAAAGAAAAAGAAAAAAGAAAAAAGGGAAAAAAGGGGAAAAAG
>WKFP01014150.1:71706-98421 GCA_011057875.1 Pterocles orientalis
AGAAAAAAAAAAAAAAAAGAAAAAAGAAAAAAAAAAGAAAAAAAGAAAAAAAGATGAGTAGGAAATAGCGTTATTTCTAATTAAAGCAAACCTAGGTTTTGCAAATAAGTAACATCCTAGCGAACAGGTTTCCAGGGTTTCTATTATTAACAATTTTATTTTCTACCGAGATAAGCTCATTGTTCAACACCGGCAGGAGCGGTTGGGGAGGATTTTAGGGGTTTCCTCTCTCGCGGCCGCCTGCTTTGTTGGTACTACTTGGAGCCCAGTTGAGCTCTTTAGAAGAAATGAAAATATTTTTTCCACCAGGTTATTTATTTGTGCTGGAAGCAAACTGTGAAGGCCACAGGGCTGCGTTTGGTAGGAGGGGGAAACAGCTGATCAGCAGCTTCGGGGTGGAAGGATTCGTTCAATCCAGCGGTAAAACATGTCGACATCACCCTCGTTTCTGGTTTTGACGCCAACTTCTTTTAAAACCTCGCCGTTCACTGAAGGGCACTGAGATGCGATGCCTGCAGCGGGTTTAAAACTAAATTACAGTTCTTCCTCTTTCCTCGTGCGCTCACCCAGGGAATAAACATTGCAGCAGGGAAAGCGGGAGCTGGCTGCAGATCTGGTTCCTTCCCAGAAAAAAATAAATAAGAGGGGCAGGTGGTTCTCCCAGCAAGGCAGAGCTTCATCCTCCTCTCGGGGGTGTTACAGCCAAGCTGCCGTATCGCTCCCTGGACCCATGCAGGTGCGCAGATGATATTAAAAACGCAGTTTAATGCAAGTATTGAATGCCACGGCGAGAGATTTGACGTGAGAACTCAACACAAGCAGGCTGACTGGCAGCCAGCTCTCGCGTTCAGAGCTTAACGAAAACGAGATGGATGCAAAGGGAATTTATTTCGGGAGTCGGCGTTTGGGCAGCGACAGGAACGCAGCTAGGCAGAGGGTAGGGGCTGAACAGCAATGAGACTCCCCAGCCCCAATGGAAAAAAATTGTTGATTTGTGTGCAGTCCCCACGTGCGTTTGGAGGGCAAATGAGAATTATTTGTTAGGAAAAAAAAAAAGAGGGGGGATTTTTGACACTTGTGGCTCCACAAGTTCCTCTTCACCAGTAGAGAGAGCATCACAGGTTTAACTACAGGAAATTAAAGGTTAGTTGTCTTTTTCTGTGTGTTTTTTTCTTTTTCTTCACTGGCTCACCTGCCAGCAGAAAATTATGAGTGTGGAAAGTCAAGGGCATCTATCAAAAATTGTCCCTTTTGAAAAGACCACTTGCCTCCCCCCTCTCCTGCTCGTTCATTACCAGTTTGAGGAGATGCCAACCTTCCTGGCTGGGAGCATCCCACCGTCTCGCTGAGAAACGCGGGAACTGGTCCTTGCAGTGGCTCTTGCCAAAAGAAGAAATCACGTCAGGGACTGTACTGTGTGGCTGCTTAATTCCTGCCAGAGAAAAATTAACAGAAGGTTATTCTGAAAACATACACAAAAACCAACCCTTAAATTTAAAAAAAAAAAAGATGTTCGAATGCAGCCAGTGCTCCAGATGTCAGCAAGGGTTAAGGACAGTGAGGCAGAAGGGTTGGTGCTGCCTTGGATCAGAGAACAGAGGGAAATGAGGTGTTAAGGTACTTAAAGCACTTTTCCTTTACTATTGTTATGGAAAAAGGGACCTAGATCCATTCCCAGGCACCAGCTCCTTTGGGAAGCACACCAGCCCCAGCCCAGGTTCTCGGTTGCCTGCAGGACAAGAGGGGACAGCGACGGAGCAACCAGGCGCTTTGCTGGCACTAAATTCTCTCCCCACCACCCAGCAGAGCTCCAAGGGGTGGCTGAAGATGCTGGAAAGAAGGAAGACAAGCCCAGGGGCATAATCTGCCCCATGACCCCCAATTTCCCCCCAACTCCTCTCCATCATTCCCCTTCCAGTTACTCTTCCCTGCAGCTCTGTCCCTGTTTCCTGAGCCTGTGTGACCGATCTCACTCCTGAGCAACAAATTTTAAGGGTTTCTTGAGTTGGGTTGGTCTGAACATTAAAGAGTAGCTTGATATTATCACACTTGCTTCCTCACCTGCCTGGTGCGACCCGGCGAGAGCTCTAGTGCCCTCCCTTTAACGCTCAGAGGGCGGACAGACCGTGCATCGCACAGAGTACACACATCCCTGCGATCCATTAAGATCGGTGAAGAAAGACACCACGCTGAAAGGGCAGATGCTGAATAAAATACCTTCTTTATTCCTCTGATTGCAGCCTGCCTCTCTCAAAGCACCGGCTTGCAGGCGGGGGCACGGGGTGTGCGGCTGGAGGCACTGGGGTAAGCTGGGCACGGACCCCTCCAGCTGGGCGCAGGTCCCATCGCAGCGTGTTTTTAAATCCTTCTTCCTGCTGGAGGTTTGTCTAACACTTGATCTAAGTCTACAACATAAAAAAGTCACGAAATGTTTTCCCCGAACTGGAAAGTGCTCGTTTATTCTGCTGGATTGTTCACATAGCTCCCAGCACGGTCTCGGCCAACTCACGCCCCTACAAACAACTCCCAGGCACGGTTTGGGAGGCAGCTCGGGAATCACTCCTGACTTGCAGTTCGGTTCCTGCCGTGCAGCTGCCCTGCTTGGAAGGTAAGTGTCACGTTATGGCATGTGTCACCCCCTGCCAGCTGGCCCGGGTGCCAGCAGATAGTCCCGGGCGTACGGAGCCTCCCGGAGTCACCGCAGGCGTTACTGCAGAGCTCCAGCGCAATAACAGACCCAGCGTCCCACCCGGCTCTAACCCCTGGAAATCGCCGCAGGCTTCACCTTCTGGAAATGATTCAACTTCTCGGCAGCCCCGTTGCAAACCCAAGGATGGGGCAGAGCAGCAGGGGGGCACCCAGTGCACACAGGGTGGGAAGGAAAGCACAGAAGCGTGAACCAGAGCTGACAGAGCAGGTCCTGAGGCACCCTGACCTGTGTTTTCCCTGTTAGACTCCTTGCCAAAGCAACGAGCTCCTTTACCAGCTCTTAGGAGAGGCAACGCTCCACCACCGCGTGGGAATTTCCAGTTTCCCTTTGCAGTCCTACAGGAAAACCTGCTCCATGGAGAGCAGGTTGGGTTTGTTCTGAAGGGATTCTACTCGGACACAGGTGTTCCAGGAAGCTCGACAGGCTGCTGCTGCAACAGCTCTTCCTTCTCGGTGTCTTCTGAATGCAACAGAAAGTGAAAAAGCACGTCACGAGGTCAGGCTGAGCCCAGGAAAATTCTGTTCCGCTCCTCACCTCCTCGAGCAGCCTCAGCTCTCCAAACACACCCACGTAACCTGCGACGGCAAACACGACAGCACCGTCATGTACGAGTGCTGGGGGTAAAGTTCATTTATTCCGTTATTTATTACAGGCATTTATACAATGCCTATATTCGCAGCAACGTTTTCTACAACCTGGACTACCAGCAGTAACTATTCCCTGACGACACTGAAAGTTTATCAGGATAGAAATGGGAATTTTTCCTGGCTGGCTCAACACAGAGGGCGTTCAAACCTCCAGGCAGGGAAAAGCTCGGGAGAAGGTGCCCTATTGCATTTCCTGAGCATCAACAGGCTTTAGACACGTTTTGTGAGTGAAATGTTGGTCCCAGACAACCCTTTAAAGACCCCAGTTCTTCACCACCCTCAAGCATCAGCGACAAATTATTTGGAGCAGCTTAATCTCAAAACCCTGAGGACTGAAAGCACGATTCTCCTCGTTCG
Organism: Pterocles orientalis; assembly: GCA_011057875.1. NCBI lineage: Eukaryota > Metazoa > Chordata > Aves > Pterocliformes > Pteroclidae > Pterocles > Pterocles orientalis. The sequence goes on from WKFP01014150.1 coordinate 75,421, forward strand.
TATGTCGAGAAAACCACTTACACTCCAGGGAGGGACTTTCCAAGTTTTGCACCCACTTCATGCTCATAAAAAGATACAGACAGTTTGTGAACAGACCCTCGGCACCTTCAAATCCTTGCGGTTTTTTTCCGTGCAGACTGTCTTGCTCACCGCTTGAAGGGCAGCAGAAGCTGGACTATCGAGATCAAACCTTCACCCAACGAATACAGTTAAAACTGAGTTAGCTAAATTCTTATTGCATCTAGAACTGAAGAGACAGCTGCCACCTCACCCACCGGAGACACTCCCAGTACCGAGGCACTTGGATGAGAACACTCCCAGGCTGTGCCCCAGGTACGCGCTCGGGATGCAGGAACCAAACTGTCACCCAGGCTTCAGCCCGGCAGAGACGCTTTGGGAATCCTCGGCACAAACCCACAGACCGGGTCCTGCAGAGAGCCCTCAGCTGTGCTGCTCGCACAAATGCCTGGGCATTCAAGGGGAAAGCCTACATCAGCTTCCTCCCCATCCTGGAGATGTTCCTCCTTTCCCCAGTGCCCCGATCCCGAGGTGTGACCCCCACCTCCCTTGCTGGAACGCTATCACCCCCCAGGAAGGGACCAAAACTCTCCCAACACAAGAAGACACGACAGAGCACGTCCGAACGCTCAGCTGGAGAAGTCAGCATCTCGGTTCCACTTCCTGCAGCATCTCGCACAGGGACCAGCCCCATTCTTTCCTCGCAGAGACAAACACTTCGACAGCTCCAGCCCTGCTCCTTCGAGCAGTCCGGTGTCTCTGCAAGGACACCCCTTAGGAGGACCCACCTCTGTCCGCGAGAGCCCGGCACTGGGCACTGTCCCAGGGAGGTGGAAGGAGTTTTAAAGCTCTCCGGCCACTGGAGGAACTGAATTTTCTCTCCCCTTCCCGAGCATGTTTTCTAATCGCTAGGGTATCACAGGAAATACAAGTCACCACTTCCGTGGCCAAGTGGGGTTTTGATTTATTGTTGTTGGGTCTTTTCATCATCTTTAAAAAAAAAAAAAAAAAGAAAAAAAAGATAAAGTGAGCTCTGCTTAATTCCTTCAAAGAAGAGACACACGCAGTTGTCTTCAGGTGATGCTGCAGCTCCGCAGACAGAGGCATTTTCCTGCCATCTTGAGTGAGATGCTTCATGATCTGAGGGCTGGGGTTTCAGCCACCAGGTTCCCAGCCTTCCCCACCAACCGTCTCCCAAGCAGCCTCCCGACAGATCCTGCTCTGGAGACGCTCCCTTTGCTCCCGTAGAGCAAGCCCAGGCACTCTGTTCGGGGTCTGAAGCTCCCCTCAATGCCAGGGCCGGTGGCACACACCGCAGCACTTCACGTCCACGCGATTAAACCCTCCGGTAAACCTACCGCAGCCTCCCTGACGCAGCTCGGCACATTTCAGATGGTATTAAAACCACCCAAACTTACTGCGCTGGGTACCAGAGAAAGCTCTTGGAGATCCTGGAATGACAACACTGCACACAAACCATCGGAAAATCCTCTCCAAGTAGCAGGCAGCACTGCACTCCACAAGTCTAAGCAAGGACAGAGCAACACACACATCTGAAGACAACTGTTGCTCTCAGAATTCTTATTTATTAAGAGCAGAAAGAAAATTTTGCTGAAATTTTATACATAAAAAAAGTAAACAGTAAAATTTTCTTTTTATAGTCCTTCCACTGAAGAAAACTGAGAAATAAGTTGTCTTTTTTTAGATAATGTTTATTTAAAAAAATAAAATTAATTGACAAAGATACCACACTATTTTGCACGCCGGTCATCCCTTCCGCTTGCAGAACCCTGTTCAACGCGTTGTTCGGTAGCAAGAAACCGCTTTATCGGCTATGCATAAGCAAAAAGAACCACCTCAGCCTGGACTCAAACCTCGAAAGCTGCTTCAGCTAGTGCGATATCTCCGTTTTTACCAGCTCAGGTCTTTAGTAAATAAATTTCAAGTGGACACTAAACAAGTATTTCACTAAGAGATGATGAAATATTAAAATTAAAAGCAAGTCGGATTGCAGCTGTAATTATACTACATTAGAAACTTCGGTTGTTGGGGATCCATTCACCATATATAGATTAATTTGTAATTAAGGTAATTACAAAGACAGAGCATTACTCCCTGCATGCTTTCCCGGGCTTTGAACCAACAGAGTTGACTACATGTAGAGCTGACTAGGGTGTACTTGGAATTCACTCTCTCAGGCAGGAGACTAGTTAAGGAGTGTTACTGATAACAAAGAATAAAAGTTATACAACATTGATTATTATAAATTACTTTGTTCTTATCTGCTTTCTGCCTTAGTCTCCTACATATCTCCTCGTCCGTTCCTGCAGAAAACCAGCTCTCGTACGTCTCCGTATGGCGACTCCCCGTTCGCTAGTGGTGATTAGAGTGCGTGGAGGACGACGACTTGATTCGGAACACGTGGATGTGCAGATGGGCAGCGATCTGATTGCACACACTGATGCAGTATCGAAGCAAATCAAAGAGAGAAAAGATCTGCCAAGGGAAAAAAAAATTACACACGTTTAGATCTGTTTTCAGAGAGCATAACGTTACCCGCATACTTCAGAATAAAAGCACCAGGGTCTTCTTTTCAAGAATTAAATCTCATATTACGTTGAAAAAATCACCCGGTGAAGAAACAAGTTTCTAGACACGCTGGACTTTCTTCCAGCTTTGTAAGAATACAGAGTCTTAATTCTAGAGTCAGAGAGGAGAAAACAGAGACAGCAGCACCACAGATCCTGTGAAATGCCCCATTAACTCTGAATGGTGACAGCCAGACACAAAATATCAATTCCATTAAAAGGTCAACGCTGCGTTTCGGTAGATAACACCTGAGTGCTCGATAAGCACCTATGACTAACTTAAGGTATTTTTTTCCTAATGGGAGCTGCTAGTAATGACAGACATACACGCTTTCAAGAGATAAAGGCACAGCCACACTACGCTTACACTGCGCATAATTTATTCCCTTGCCAACGACACATCACCACAAATCTTCAAAATATTGTTTTAAGCTTTGAATGCTTGTTTCTTTGCTTTAAAACCATTTAAGCACCAAGCAAACCGTGTTCACGTCTGTGGCGGGTTGGCCCTTGGCTGGGGGCCAAACCACGCACAACCGCTCACACAGTCCCTGCCCCCACCCAATCATAGGGGAGAGAATTAAAGAGGTAAATGGCAAAGAGGACTCGTGGGTTGAGATAAGGACAATTTAATAACTAAACTACAATAATATTGGAAATATTATATACAAATATGCAATGTGATACACAGTGATACTGTTTGCTTGAGTTCTATTTAAAATCAGCTCAGCAAAGCAGGTTCCCAGTCCCATCAGCGAGTCAGCGAGGCTCAATTCCCGCAAACGGTATTTGGGAAAGAGCACAGCAAATGCTTGCGAGGATTACTGACAAGCAAAGGGAGCCTGTTCTTACCAGGGCAATCCAGAGGACAACGTACTCATCGATAAAGCTGTTAAAATACTGGTCCAGAAACAATAGCGCTGGGCCTATGAACGCTGTGTCGTGCAGGTGCATTTCGCTTTTGGTCATGTGTGCAACCTACAGTGAAAAAAAAAAAAAAAAAAAAAAAAAAAAAAAAAAAAAAAAGGAAGGTTAAGAAATAAAAATAGGCCAGCCAAGGCAGAGTGATTTCAGAACACACAAAGCCAAAAAAAGTTACAGTTCAAGCCACGTTACTGTAGGACGTATGTACTGTTCCAGCCATGAAAGTCTACAGCGACATGAGTTGCAAGGTTTGCAGAGAGGTATCTCTTATTAGAACAAAGAATGTAGCTACAGAAAAAACACCCAACACATCTTCCAGGCCACAAACTTTCTCCTCCTGCCAGAAACAAAATAGTAAAATGCAAGCAGACTGGGAAATTTTAAGGTTTTGTTGAGTCTGGAACCAAAAACTCACAGCTGCGAGAGCTTCAAAAAATCAGAGACACTTGGTGTCCCTCTCACTCTCCTGTTGAGTCCCATCCCAGAAGGATCGCCACCTCTCTGGGTACAATTTGATGATCGGGCCTTTTCTTGCCCGAGTGTGGCCACCCTGCCCTCCCCCATGTGCACAGAGCCTGTCCAACACCACATCCTCACCTTTACCAGCACAATTATCCGTGTGACTGTGTAGCAAACTGGTCTTGGTTAGAAATAAAACCCTGAGCAACTGTTCCAAACCTCAGCACCTCTGTCACCTCTTCTTTCCTCCCCTCTGCACCTGAGGGGGTTCAGCCGCCTCTGTTCCAGCCCAGCTCATCACACACACACACAAATACGCTGCAAAGGTGTGAGCAAACGGCTGGCAAAGGGGTAGAAACAGAATTGGGGCAACTGCCAGCTGTGCCGGCACTGACTGTGCAACCACGGCATTAGCTCAGGGTTTACTCCTCCTCTTTCAAACGGCAGAAAGGCTCCGCTGCTCCTCCAAGCTGCCGGGAGTCCGTAAAGCACAAATATCACTTCAGTTACACAAACGGATGCAAGCTAGCTGATGGAATAATCAGATAACTCGAAAAAATCTCCAGAAAAACCGCAATAACAAAAATCTTGAAGGTTCTGGAGCACTTACCACTAGTTTATTTGTTATCTTAGCAGATACAAAACCAAAAGTAAGTATGTATAAGCAGGGATGCCTCTCGAAGAGCTGCACGGCAGATTTCTTGTAGATCATTGCAGCCAAGGCGATCACTGACCCAATATGAAGAAAAGGTGAGAGGACACTGGTTCCCTACAGGGAGACAAAGCGTTGGGTTAACAAAACGTGCAAAAAAAAAAACCTCAACAAGCCAAACGCTCACGTGGTATGCAGCGGGTGGTTTCTAACTGAAATCATGTTAAAAACATGTCATTCTGAGCTCTGGTACTAACAGGAACAAAGCATGGTGAAACCTGAGCGAGCATCAGCTGTGAATGTGGTTGAACCTTGCTTGTGTTGGGGGGAAATGAAGGTTTTTAGGCGGCACGGTTCCGACACGCGTCACACAGGCAGCGGCTGATGCTGTCAGCAGGAGACAGGAGACAATACTTCTGTTGCTTCTTCTGGGGCAGATAAAAAGCAACTAAAATAATTATTGGGCCGGTATAGAATTGCTTTCGGAAAACTCCTGAGGAGCCAGAATCAATCATCACCTTCCCTGAAACAGAAGGTGCTGGTGCAGACACCTCCACCTGCACTTCTTTACTGGCAGCAGGGACAGCAGAGATCTTTTAGAAGGATCAAAACCATAACCAAACTTCCTGATGAGCTTCCTTCTGAACAGATTTTTGCATCGGACTTTGCTTTGAACTCTTTGGGGGTGTATTTGTATAACCTGTTTGATATGATGAATTAAAAATAAAATATTAAAGTACCATGAGCGCTTCTGAGCACTCAAAGATTTTAAAGCTCAGCTCCTAAAGCAGACAATATTAACTTGTTTTTCGCAAGCCAACAAGGAACTGAAAGGAAAATATTTCACATGCAGGAAGTATTATGTTAAATAAAAATTAAAGACATGGCTGAAAAACCCCAGGGTGCCAAAGAGCAGCAGAACAAAGTACTTACTGCTATAGTGGATCCATTTTTGCCAACTCCACCTGTGAAGATCACACCAAAGTAATTTGTACAGGAGAATATGGTTCCTGCGACAGTACAGAGAGCCGGGAATATTTTCACCTGGATATTCAGTATTGGAATCTTAACGGAAGAGAGACAAGAAGTGAAAATATGCACAAGAAAACTCAAATTGGGTTTAATATTTCTGGCGCACTCAAGCACTCCACTTTCCAACACCACGTTTTCTTTCTCTGCTATACAGAGATTTAAAATTTTGACAAGGCACAGAGAAATATGTATTTTTCCAATAATCCTTCCATCAAGCTTCCCATAAAGCCAGACTTTAGCTTCAGTTACCTGCAAAGAGCCACCAAAAGCAGAGAACTGGACAGAAAGCAGGAACTTGCTCGCTAAATCACCGGCTATCCCGTGGAAGAGAAACGCACCAGTCACCTCTCCTGAATCCAGCTGTCAACAGCTGCAGCCCGAGATCAAACCAGGCAACGCAAGAGCCACTGGAGATGATTAAACAAAGCCTCTTAAACTGGAAACTACCTTATGGGCAAGACAAGGGAAGTAAAGAGAGATCAGACAAGGGAAAAATGAGCAGCTTCGAAAGGCAGGCAGTAGTTTTCTTCATTTTTCAACAGCAGTGTCTGAAGCAGAACAGGAGAAACTAGAAGTGAAGAAAGGGTTCCAAATAAACCACTGGAAATATGTCCTGGAAGAGAAGTGCCTGGAGAGAACGACCCTCAAAGCTTCCCAACTTTATCTATACAACTACAAAAAGTCTTCACGGGCTCTTAACTCAGGAAGCGCAGCACAGCACTCAGCTGCATAAACACCCGGCTCCCCAGCAGCAAGGAGTCCGGCTACGTACAGAATCCTGCACGGGCACAAGTCATCTCTATTTTCCTTCAACTGGACTCTCAGGGTAGTTTTCTACCACATTCAATAACAATCTCGGGATCTTTTCAGGGCACAGTTAAGAGGCAGAGCCAGCTTTAACCCTTCACACCTCGCTCTTCAGCAGCCTAGGGATGTGCACCGACTCGCCTCTCCAAATCACCGCGCTGCTGGCACGCTTTCAGAACACCCGAACGTGTTTCTCCCATGCTGAGGCTGCGCTGTCAAGTCAAAAAACATTTTCTGGAAGATAGTAAAGGAAAAATAATGACAAGTAAACAAAAGGCATAGACTGCCAGAGACTGGAGCACTAGCTGTACTCAAATTCACTAACGTTACGAGGCACAGGACAGCTGAAGGTCTCTCCTCAGCCTTTCAAAGGAAGGTATCTGGGCTGCCCTCCGCTTGGTATTTAAAGAACGGGCTGAATTTGCTCTTTTGCAGGAAGAGGAAAACAACGGCAAGCTTCCTACAGGAGCTGAGACATTAAGCTTGAGATTTTCCCAAAGACAAGGGGAAAAAAAACCCACCCCATGAAATCCCAACTACTGCTGACACATCCCAGAATGATGCTCAAGAAAGGCAGAAGGATGAGACCATCCTGTTATAACACCCGGTTTGCTAGCTGGGCTTTATTAACACTCTCCTTTTTGCTCGCCCTGATAGATGTGTCAGTGACGGGTATTAGACCGGCAGAAATAATTGGGAAACAAAGCTGCATACAGAAATTTGGCAGAGGAAAGTCAAAGGAGAGGTATAAAAAGGCAGCGCCTGCTAAATTGCTTTGCATTAAAAAAATGGAAGCAGAAAGGCCAAAAAAGTTGGAAGCCAAGGCAAGCAAACAGCACAGAAAGGGGGAAAAAAAAAAAAGTGAGTACAGCAAGAGATGTGGTCATACTTGGAAATCTTCCTACAAAGTGGCGTTGCAGCCCCTGACTTTTAAATTAGAGGATACGACAAGGCAAGCCACCAGACTGCCTTGAGGTATCGCTCTGGTCCATCCTGACCTTGCTGGGAATCGCTCAGGTTTCGTCAGAAGTCAGCCGCACGCAGAGCTTCGCTAGGGCTACGTCACCAACGCAAAGCCAAACCTTCTGCAGGTAAATCACGTTCTTTGTTAAACGCTTTGAAGGTGGTTACGAGAGGAAGGCCAGGCTGCACAGAAAGCTTCCCAACGCGGGTACATCCTGGTAAAGGCAGAGCTCCAACTTTTGTCGGGGGAAAAAACATGCATGTTAATGAAAACAAGTGGCAGCAGGCAAAGAATGGAGTAATGAGCGCTTGTCAGAGCCTGGATTGAAGCAGGCATTTGCCAGAAAATTCATGTCAAGCCTCCAGACTAGATGCCAGAGTTGAATTAAGATTTTAAAAGAAATATATATGTATAGAACTAGGAAACAGAGAGGAAAAGAGCAGAGCTAAGGGCTCAGGGAAGCAGCAGAGAAGAGCAAATCTAAAAGACAACACATCCCTAAGTGGCCACAGAGGTAGTTCCTCCAGAAACTCGCCTTGGCTAGCTCAGAGTCACAAACACAACCAGCTGGGCAAGTTCTCGTGTCCTCAGAGTCCTGCTCACGCGGCTGGATCCCAGCTGCAGTTCAGAGCTGGATGGACGTACACCGCAGTCACATCTGCGAGAGGAACAACAGCTCACAGCGAGCCATACCCAAGCCGGCTTTATAGTCATGAAATGTCAATTCTTTTAAAAATCCCATTATGGAATAAAACTCAAGCAATTGCAGCACTTTTCTCACTTTAAAAGCAAAAAAAATCCCTCTATAATCAGTGCCTCAAACAAGTCGTACCTAAGCTTGCTCACATTTTCCACGGGAGGATCTCGGCTGCAGTCGTACTCACCCTCCACCAGAAATTACGAGCCCCAGGAGCCCTGCAGAACAGCGTTTTAACACACCTTAAAGAGCCTCTACACCGACAGAAAGAAGGAAGCCAGCACAGGCACACAGCGTTTCATGGAGAAAAAAAAAGAAAGCTAATGAAAGCAACAATTGACAAAATACATAATTCTGCGTTTAGCCTATTCAGATCGTTTTGCTTTTCGCATGTTAGCATAAGAAAGTGGAACGTTTGAGTACACAACCACTTTTTATTCCATTATTCCCCCCCCCCCCCAAATAGAAACAAATCAAAACCACCAAGCCATCGATTTTGCTGTCACATTAGAGGATTGGAGGGGGGTAAGGAGGGGCTGCGAGATACATTTTGCTCTGCAAGTAGTAAATAACATTTCTCTCTAAATCAACACAAAAATCACACAAGTTGAATGAAAAAGGAAAATTCCTAATTGTCACGGGAAACCTCATCAAGTTTGGAGAAATGCCTCCATTAATCCAGACTTCAAGATACTTTAATCTTTTGGAAGCTGACTTCGCTAAATGCTGCTGCAACCCAGAACTTCTCCTGGATTTCAAGATTTTGCTGAAAAGGGTTATTCAATTTTAAAGGGTTATTTATTGAAGTTATTTAATAACACAAGAGAATAATTTCTAAGCTCACACAAACATCACCTTGCACCGAACTGTGCCCGAGGTTGCTGCGACAGCATTTTTCCCCCTTTTTTATAAAGGGAAAAAGGAAATTGAGAACACGAATCGGTCCATCGCTGTGATGCAGAATAATAGCTGCACGGGGATGCTGGCCACGCTCATCTCTCTGGAAAAGCCTGGCACCAGTGAGCTGACGTGCAGCCTCCTTTTTTTTAGAATTTCTTCTATCCCTACTCCTCTTTCCATGGTATTTACTTTGCAGTTTGCATTATTAATTGGGGTGGGGGGGGTTGGTTTTTTAGGTCTGAAGGCACACGTAGCAGAACTGGAGTAGCCAAGGTTAGCTCCTTGTTCTAGATTTTCTCTGCAGTGTTAGAGGGCTCATTTCTCTAGTTATATAAAGCTGATTAGAAATTAATCCATTTAGGGTGATGTTTCAGTAATTTTTTGACCATCTCTTGGTTTCATTGCAAATCAAGATTTCTTTATCCACCTCAAGAACTGTGTTTATCAAGCACACAAACAAGATCAATACTCAGGAAGGAAAACCTCCCAGGAAATCCATGCTTTAGATGTTATTTCCAGATTATTTTGTTTTATTTATGTATGCATGCATATGCTTTTCTCCGGACAATGCCTTTTCGATAGCCCAGCGTGGCTCCAGCAATGCAAACAAAGTCAGCTTCAGACAGCCCATAAATTGCCAGCTGACAGGGGCTGATGAGCCCACACAACATCCGCAGGATCTGCGCACCGCCAGCCCACCACCGTCAGCTTGCTACATCAGGGTGAGCAAGAGAGCAAGTTTAGATTAGATATTAAGAAGAAAAATTCTTAACGTGAGGCAGTGGCCCAGGGTGCCCAGAGAAGCTGTGGATGCCCCATCCCTGGAGGGGTTCAAGGCCAGGCTGGATGAGGCTTTGGGCAACCTGGGCTAGTGGGAGGTGTCCCTGCCCATGGGAGGGGGTGGGACTGGATGGGCTTTAAGGTCCCTTCCAACCCAAACCACTCTATGATTCATTTTTTAAAAAGTGACAATTTGTTTTCTCCTCTCATCCAGATTTCAGGCCAAATCATCCACCGATTATCTACCAACTGCTCTCCAAAAGCTTCCCCCACATCCTCAATCGGATTTAGCGCTCCTCCCTTGCTGATGGAGCTTGTTGCAGGATATTCATTCAAGTTTTATCCACCTCTCCCAAAGGAAGCCGAAGGTACATTTAATTTCGTGCAATGTTCAATAGCTTTCTACCTGCAAACACAGGATATAAAATAACAGCTTGTTTTAATAATTTTGGTAAAACCAGACTGCCCGGCTATTGTTGTGTGACCTACACTCAGGAATATATTTTTCCATTTATAAGGAAAAGTGGGACCTTGTCCCCACAAATTCAACTGTGTTACTATACGCAGGTAGTTCCTCCAGGTGTCTGCAAGATTATTGAAAAGAATAAAATAAGAACATGAACAAAATTACCAGAGATTGCCAAAAAGGTGGTCCTCCAATCACTGCCAGTAAATGCATGATTATTATGAAGATTTGTACTTCAGTCACATCAATTCTGATTAGGTACAAAAAGCCAAAAAAAAAAAAAAAAAATCACAAATTATTCAAAGCAATTTCAAGTCAGTTATTTGCAAGCTCAACAGCTCTCCTCTATCATGCACAGTATAAAACCTCCAAAATACTGAGGAAAACAAAAGAGGCAGAATTTATCAATAATTTAGAAAGCCAAAATGTATTTTAATTTTGTTGTTAAAATTACGAGCCAGTAATTATTTCACAGTGCAATAAAAATCCATTTTGTCCAAAGGAACAGTTGGAATTTTTTTTTTTTAACTGACCACTGCTGGTTGCAGAAATAAATATTTAGTTTTAACCTTGCCCACCAAAAAAAGAACGTATTTCAAACGATACAATTCAGGAAAGATATTTTTAATCCCTATTATACACCCTACTCTTCTTTTTTTTAAATACAAATATTCTGAATAGCATCAAACTTTAAAAAGAAACAGAAATCCCCGAAGAGTTTATGCAAATGGCAACGGTACCGTCATTGCTGAAGATTCAACAACTCGGTCTGTAGCATCAAGAAGAAAAAACCACGTCTGGTTCGAGCACAGCTACCGTGTTTGGTAGAAGGGCAAGAAGGAAAGGCTTACAGAAAGGACTGAATTTAAGACTTTGTTTTAAAGAGCATGCAAGTGTCTCGGAGCTAGCAAAAGGAAAGAACGGCCATACAGATCAACTGCAGAAAAAAAGAAAAAAAATCAAGTGAGATATAAAGAGGATGGACTTGCTGGTGGATAATATGAAGCCATAAAATACCACCCCGTAGTGGAGTACCGTATCAAAGACAGTCCTTCAAACCAGTTTGAAATCTTTATGGCATATTCCTCAGCTCTAGAGTTCGACCTAAAAGACTCCAAACGCTTTGCTGTTACAAAAATATTGTTGATATTATCAACTGCATGGGCATCAGGGATCGGGGGGGTTGTCTTTGGGGTTTGGTGTTGGGTTTTGGTTTTTGGCTTTTTTTTTCCCCCCACCTGCCTTAAGTGAGCTACAAGACCATATAATTAAGTTTAATATCAGATCAGCGTGCCACAAGTTTTCTGTACAGCCCTTGTTCCAGTTTCAGAGGGGATCCTCTCCTTTGAGAAGCTCCAGTCTGGCCAAAAGAGAATTTTCTTTCAGCAGCAGGTCAATATACACAAGGGACAACCAAAGGCTGAATCCAGCTCCCATGTAGAACAACCCCCGAAAAAATAAGAAAGGGCAAAAGCATGTGGCATTTAATTCCATCTCTTCTCTTACTACGGATTCTCGAAATGCCAGCTGGTGCTTTCAGCAGGCTGGAAAACACCGCCTCCATCTCCCGCTGCCCAACATCATCTTTCCGTCAGCCAAGAGACTTTCTGAGCAACTCCCCAGGAGCAGGACACGCACCTAGGGAACAAAGAGCAGCACTGGCGGCACTGCTGACAGCAGGAGAGCAGGATGGAGTTACCCAAGCCCTGGGTGTCGCTGCTACAAACTGCTGCTGCTCCCTCCCAGAGTCTGAGCGGCGAAAAGGAGAAAGAAGACGGAGGAGCAGCAATACCCATGAACCAGCCAGTGGATAGCTTACCCAAAGCTGCGAGAGGGAACCTAGAGAAGATTCCAATAAAAGACACTTTCCTTTAGATCTCTTTGCATTGTAAACTTTGCGCTGCACCAAGCACGGAGGTGTGGGATACACAGGAAATAACCTCACGGGTCCTCCTGTCTTCCAGTTTGTTCAGTGACAACCCTGTAAGGCAAGCAGAACCGGCTTGGGGAAAAAAATTAATGGCCAGAAAGAGGAAAGAATGCTCTAAAAACAAAAAAAAAAATTCCATATTTTCAGTCCTCATACAAGCCAATTAAGCCACTGAGCTAGCTTGCAAGAACGAGTGACAATGCTCAGCCACGCAAGAAAGGAGATACAGAAAACATCTGATTAAATGCAAATTGCTTCCTCCCAGCCTTTGGAGTCACATGGAAATGTGTTTTCAGTGTGTTCAACTGAGGAAGGGCTGAAGCAGCTCCGTGAACGCGCACAGGTCAAACAGGAATGCGCTTTAGCCTATTTCACTGCTTCTGTCCACGACGTGAAAGAATATAAAGCAATGGGGAAAGCTCACAGAAACAGTGACTAATAACTAACGTGGGTAACTCCAGCTTCTAGCTTTCCCCGGACAAACAGGTTTCTTCTGTCAGCAATCTTAATGCAAAACGCAAAATAAAGAAATAAAATAAATTACTTAAAGAATTCAGATCATAAAAGGAATTCTGAAAGACACAGTCCTACACAGAACTGGGAGCCACACTGAATTAATGGACGCAGTGCTCGGATTCAGGTTAGGAAGACAGCACTGTCCTCTTTACGCAGCCACGGGACAAGCTTTGCTCCATCGCCCGTAGTTCTGCCCTCCCCAGCTCAAATAAAAATAGCATCAGGCAGCTGGAAGGGGTTCAGCAATGAACCTCATGTCTGTTTGGTTAAAAACTCCTCCCTGACTTACTCTGAGGATCTCATATTGCAGAGCAAATATAAGTCTTCAATTCTACGTAAAAAAAAGATTTTTAATACTAAGAGGCTCCTTAGGACAGAAGACAAGAACGTGAGACCAGTCGAGGAGAAACTAAACACTTGAATTATCGCCTAAAGTAAAGCATAAATTGTTAATAGCAAGGATGAAAAAGGAGAGGGAACATCCTAGGCTCATGAAAATCCCTGTTGGATGACTTAAAAAGATCTGCTCGACACCAGCAGAGCACATGCCTGATGCTGGAGTTATCCAGTGAATTTTTTTTTTGCAGAATGTCAAATGGTCCCTTCTTAGAAATCTGCGAATACAGGAATCCAGGCAGGCCACTCCTCGAAGCTCGACCACAAAAGGGAACAACATTTGGAAGGAGAAGCTGGGAGAGAAGGAAAAGAGTCACACTGTTCCTCTATTCATTTAACTGGAACTTAAAATGACCGTGCAGCTACAGCATAAACCGGACGAAACCCATGCTGCCGCTAGAAGGACAGTCACCCTGGCTTCTCCAAGGTCTGGCTGCTTTCTGCCCCCAAACCCAACTGCTCAGTCCCAGTTTGCACCAGCACTACAGCCTCACGCCGTCAACTGGATTGAGAAACGGGCTTAGCTAAAATGAACGAATTTTTAAAAAATAGAAAAAGAAAGGTTCCTGTCCCAGTTTCCAGCACATCAGCTTTCCTTATTCATTTTGTGTGACCTCATGAAGGATGCCAACACGGAGGAGAGGGCAGGGGAAGGGCCGCACGGCCGCTGGACCAAACTCTGCTGAGTCAACGTGACTGAGCAGCTACAGACGTGGGCGACGAGGAAATAAAAGGAGGAATAAATAGGGAAGAGCAAAGGGGACAAAACTGCACTGCTACCAGCGTTCATAAAAGTCCCAAGCAGCCCTTAAAATGTACCCCAGTAAAAGAAGTGAAGGAATGCGACGGGAAAACAAAGCAACAATGCACAGCGGAAAGTGTTAACACGTCAGGCGACCTCGAGGACGTTCATTCCTACGCTTTAATGATTAACTGGTGTTTATGAATTGTTTCAAGATAAAATGAGCTGGTAATAAAAAGATCCATAAACTGCGTCAGTCACCATATTGTTTTTAAACTCGGGTGGAACTGGGAAGTTACCTAATAAACCAAGGAGATAAGAGCAGGGCTGCAGGGCAAGCTGCTCGCTCACGCTGGATGGAGACTAAAGCCCTTCGGTACGACCCACACGGGAAAAATACAGACCCCTCACTTTAGTGGCTAGGGAAATTATTTATAAAGCAGGGTGATAACATTCCTGCTTTAATATTACATAAATAACACTAGATTTTATTCCCCAAAGGTCCATTGCACACTGGAGTGCCTCTTCCTATGATCTAAGGACTGTAGGAAACACAGTCTGGAGTAGGGGATCATCTATCAGCTCATAGTAGAAAAGTATTTTTAGCTTCAATGTAAAAAGATAGGTACTACAAGGAGGAAAAAAAAAACCCACAGCACTGGGAAATCAGAAATGAAGAAAGGTCTCTGCTGCTGCAGACCCCCCCATTTAATTTCTGCACACAGCCAGTAGCCTGGCACCATCAGCACACCTGTAGCAAAAGCATTTCAAAGGGAATCAGGCAGTTCAAAGCCTGATTCTATTTTCTCCTTGTGTTTGTATTTATTTACTCGATTAAATGCTGCTTTTTCCTAAGAAAAAGAGCTAGCAGCGTGAGTTCTGCAGCTCAAGTGAGGGGGCTCCTTAAAGCCTCCGAACGGGGATATTTTCAGCAATCGCTTGAGCCACACTTCCCTAACCTGACAGTTTTTTTGCCTGGTGTTTCCTGACAAATGGAGTCACGTCAGCATTGCCCAAACAGTTTATGTTGCTCAGGATGATGCAGAGCCACAGTGCACAATATGCGGCGGATCCCGAATACCTACGAAATGAAAAAAATAAACTATTTCCCCCAAGGCATGTCCACACTACAATAGATGGACGTAAGGTCGTTGGAACAGTTCCTCAAGAGACACAAAGCACTCTAGTTCCGAAGATCACTTCTTCAAATAAACCAGGGACTTTTTCATCTTCTAGAAAATAAACAGAAGACTCTGAATCAAGTTTTTAAGAGCATCAGGAACATCCAGGCAAAGAACAAAGATCAGAAGCTGAAGACAAAGTAACAAAGAACCCAGACTCAATAGCTGAATAAACTAAAAATGCCAGGACAGAACAAGGGTGAGAAAACCACTGAAAAATGACCCTGAAAGATACTAATTCTGCAGCAAACCAGTGTCAGGAAAGAATAACAAACAGCAGCTCTGCAGAACTGAAAATGGCAAGCAGGGACAAGGTCAAGCAAAGTCAACATTGCACCAGCTCCCTTTGTGAACTGCAAATGAGAATATCCAAGTGTTTTAACTCAGATAATGTCAGGGAAGCATAAAAGTTGAGTTTTTAAATGCACATCTCATGCTTTGCCTAAATTCACAAGGCAGCAGAACGCCTACAAAGCTTCAAAAGGCATTCTCCAATTTTTGCAGCGAGACTGCAACGGATTTTACTGCAGACCCCGCAACACTTCCTCCATTGATCCGTCCTTCCTCGTCAGGCCAAACTTCAGTACAAACACTTGCTAGTTTTCAAATTTACGGTTTAGGAGATTATCAGGAACATTTTAACACTTTCTTTCCTAGAAAAGTCTGAGTATCCTCCAGACTCATTTATCTTAAACACCTTCATTTGTGATTCCTCTGTCTGCTGTATACATTGTGCTAAGCTATTAAAACCAAAAAAAGCAAACTTCATTAACAATTCAAGATATTATTTTTTCCCTCCTGGATGAATAAAAAGCCTTACTGCCCAGCAACCACAAGGCTTATCTGCGTTGCAAGAATTGCAAGCTATTGACTTAACATTTTCCAGCTCCTGGAATATTTTCAGGACACTTGGCTGTATCATTTATACTTTCTCATCACAAATGTTTGTCACACGATACAGCTATCAGATGAAAAGCGTGAATACGTATTTCCTGTAGCTTAACCATCACAGAGATGGTGCAAAACTAAATAAAAATCTACACCACCTAACTTCAAACTGCGTAAAATAAGCGAGATGCTTTGTGTGTTCTGGGTGGGGGACATCGAAGCAGCAGCAGAATCTTCACTTATGAGTAAAACCTGAAAGCAAAGATGGCAGAAGGCATCTGAAGCTACATCAGCAAGATTTTAAAAGGATTAGAGTCTATTCTGTAGTGCAGTATGCCTGAAAACTGGTTAAAATTAGTGTGCATGATGGGACTTGTCCCAAGCAAACACTTGGCATTCTGTTACTGGAGCAAAAGCGACAAAATTCTCTGCCTGGCTCCCCCCCTACCCATCACCGATTTTAGCTGGGAAACAAATTTCTGCTTGAGTGGCAAAGACATCCACTCCAAGGGTGGAGACCAGAGGTGGGGTCTGCAGACTGACATCTCCGTCAGCTCCAGGGAACCTGTGCAGAGGATCAGAAATCCCCCTTCTCCCCCCCACTAGACGGCAATTTGTCCTCAGCCACTTTAAACAATCCAGAACTGGCGTTGCTTCCTCTCCTAGAACTATCCCACCCCTGGGTGACTTCAGGAGTCTCCAAATGTTCTGGTATAAGCAATTTATTTTTTTTTTTCCTCGCCCTAAGTGACTTCTTGGGCAGCATCATAATGCTGTTATCACAAGAGGCTCAAATCTTGATGAAGCTTTTCCTTCCTTCAAGTTTCTGCTTGCCACGGTACCATTTCCTGACGCTAAAGATTTCCAGCCTTTCGGAGACTGTCAACAAAGTATTTAAAAATTATGTCATCTGCCTACCTTCAGAGCACGCCCAACTGGCGCTTGGCTTAAACCATCAGATGCAGGCGGTGGATGCGCCATCCACCGGGCTTTACAGGATCGCTGATATTCTTGGATCTAATGTAGAGCTGGGAATTAAAGCCTCTTTCTAATAGACAGACACATGAAAGCAGAGACTCTGCTGAACCATTACGTGAAAAAGCAGCAAAATTAACATCAATGCGGGTTTAACAAAGGGTATGTGAACAAACCACCAAAAAAAAAAAACCCCAAACCAGTTTTACTTGAAATCTGACACAGAGCTCTTCTTACACCCTCAACGATTTCAAGAGAAACTCCTGGCTAAGAATCCAGCAGCCGTGAGAAATTTCAAGGAACCCAACTCACTCCCTTCTAATGACCCCATTTTACTGGTGGTGGGGAACCCCAGCTACAGACACTGCATTAAAAAAAGCTGAAAAAAAAGGAAGAGAAAGTCCTTTCTTCAGAGTAGGAAACCAGAGTGCAGAAGGATATATTTAGCACAGACAGAAGGAAAAGCATTTTGAAAATGAAGACAACCAGGAAATGAAGTTATTAATGATGGAGCTACAGGCACGGTTCAAACCCAACATTTTCAACCAGTAACCGGTGACTTCTGAAGCTATCGATGGTTCCCTGAACTAGCCAAGCTGTTCTTTTTTCTGGTGGGAAGGTATTTATCCAGCAACAATAACGAAGTTTCTAGAACTTTAAAAAGTAGTTCCAACAAAATTATTCTACCCCCGCACTCACAGAGCTGCTTCCACAATCTTTTAGGTGAAGCCAAACTGCGACAAAATAAAAAAGAAATGTTGAAAGCCATTTTTTTTCAGTTTAACAGGCAGGTTTTTGCTTTTTTTTTTTCCCCAAGTAAAACGTGACGCTTTCAAAAAATTGATTTCCACTTAGATCGAATTTTTCCTGCTCGTTCATCCTTTGCAAATGTTTTTTCCCCCTGTATTAAAGCACTTGTGAAATACCCTGGGAAAGATGCTTTTCAGCTACATGTGCATGACAAAGGTGCTGCCTCTGCTCAGTCCATGCCGCCGCTGCTCGCCAGGTAGCATTCACGTTGGCTTTACCGTGTAGTTCCAGAACCAGGGCCCCAGAGTTCCCGTGAGGAGCTGGATTGCTATTGTACAGAGCACAGACTCCGTAACATCAAATCTACGTGTGAGGGAAAGAAACATTTCAAAACATTTTCCTGAGCACTTGGGTTAAGTGGAACCATTAAATCTTCGCGTCATAAAGAATAAAATTCAGAACACTATTGTGCAGCACTGAGATAATTTAAAGGGTAGGTCGGAGGAAGGAAATTAATAACCATTAAAAAAAGAGAGTATTAATGAATTAACAAAAATATTGTAACCCACGCGGTATTTTACACACACAAAACTCCATCCAGAGCTTCTACAGTTCACAGCCCCACTCCAACAAACACGGTCATCGGTGTGTGCATGAGGAAACAAAATGAAATTCCTTGCTCCAAGTCACAGCAAATAAAATTTATAATCAAACGTAACTGAGGAGCGCTCATCTCCCTACCCCACGCTCATGTCTCCAAACGACACCGAATATGTGAATTCTTCACCTAAAGACGCTACTGCATATTTTTCGTTGAGCAGAAGCACAGAGTGGGTCTTCATTTCGCCACCTCTCAGGGGAGGGGAGGAATTCCAGCTCCCTGGCTTCCTGGCAAAATATTCTAAAAAGTCAAGTGAGCTCTGGACCCCTCCTGGGTGGTAACTGAACTTCGCTCTGGATACATTTATTTTTCACCCCTGACAGAAAGAGATGAAAAATTATGCTGTAACCAACAGAGCCACAACTACCACACGTACTCCTTACGGTTAAGTGGAGATTTGTAGCATTTTATAACTAAAATACTTTAAAATGTGATCAAACTAAAATGACACTAAAAAAAAATGACATTAAAAAAAATATTTCATCACTAACAGATTCATCCGTAACAGAGACCCTGTTCATTGCAGCGCTTATCAAGGCTCACTTGGAACAGAAGCGTGCAGACTGCCACCCAGTAACATGCCAATCGATTAATAATAAAATAATCCAATTATCAAAGAACTAAAGTTCGTTGTGATCGCGCTGCCAGAGCTTAAGGAGTGCGGTAAGGATGTGCAGCCCCATGCCTGGTGGAGCACCAGTCTGATGAACAGGTTAATTAGCACAGTACCTAATACAGTATATCGTTAAAATAGGCAACATTTGGTATTTTAGGGAATACAGGAAGAAAAAGTCACGTATATAAACAACACAGCTTTGGGACTTTTGGACAGCTGCAGTTTCTTTTCCCTATGTTGCTCTAAGCGGCTTCTGCAATTCAGACACGGATTCATTTTTTAAACATGATCCAGGAAAGCTTAAGAGGGACCATCAACCTCAGCATGTGCTCAACTCCGCTCAAATGCTGGCAGGGACAAGGCTTATTTCGCATCGCTGTCTGCTCTGCTGGGTTCCCTCGGCAAGCTGCTGAGTCTTGAGCCAATTAACATGCAATTAATTAGCCATGCACCCAGAATACACTCCTGTCAGTGCTAATTTATCGATCATACTCCATGGAGAATTCTCAAAAGGTCCAGTTTGATTGAACGAGCCATTAGACTGGACAAGGGCCACCAGTGAATTGAGTCTGAGAGTTCAGAGACAGCTGCGGTCAATTCTTTCCTTGTCCAGAACAGTGAACGGAAAGGATTTAATTCAAAGTTGGGAGATTTCCTGAGAAAGCGAACCAACCAAGAACAACAGGAAACAGACACTTACACTGGAGACTGCTCTGAAATCGAGTCAATATTCTGTGAGACTAAGGGGAGCGGTTACGAACCATCCTCCTCCTCCCCAGCATACAGAATTCCTTGCACCAGCCCCATATAGCAATGAAACAAGAAAAATACTCTCGCCTCATCAGAAAACAGAAGTTATGAGGCTGAGAAACTCAGGGGGATACGTCTACTAGTTAACACTCTGCGCAGCAGCACTCGGGTCTGAGAAATGATGATTCTTCCATCTGCCTTGTCCGTATCTACCAAGCGTGCAAGCGGGATTACTCAGACTGGGCAACGAACTACGAATCCGAGCCCGAGACAAAGGCTTGTTTTCTTAAGGGAACCACTGTAGCAAGAAAAGAATGTTCATCATCACAACACAAGAGAAAAAAGGCTAAAAGTCACGTGCGAGAACTCCGAATGCTGGGTTTTAAAGGTTATTACGGAGTTTATCTTAACTCATTCCCAGCCAGCATTGCACTAGGGTGTAATGAAATACAAACAGAATGAATAAAGCAAAACACACAGGGGAAAGGGAAAGCAAATTAAAACTATTCCCAGCTACAGGAGATTCACCTTGAATTGAGGTAAAAACATTAAAAATGAGCCCTAAGCTGTTATCCTTTCTTTGTCGTCATACACTCCAGATATTTAATTTTTTTCCTTTTGCTGCTCATTCACATAGATTAAAAGTTGTACAGGTCAGACGACGAGGTGAAGCACGTGGCCGTGATGTTGAAGCTGATGATTTCACAGAGCAGGAAGAACATCTTTCAGTGAGACGGGGAGAAAAAGCAGCAGCAGCAGCTCTGCGCACGACTGCTTGCTTCCTGCTTTCAAACACTTTATGGACTTGTGAGAGGGAAATGAGAAGGATCGTGATGGGGAAAAAGCCCCTCACCGTTAACATCAGCCTCAGCGGTATGTAGCAGTGCTGGAGCAAGGCACTTACACGTATTTATGACACACACCAAGCACTAGAGAGATGCTGATGGGGGCAATGAGTGACTTAAATACACAGGAGGCAGCAGGTTGCAAGCAGCAGATTTAACACCTACCACAAACACTTCAACATACACTTTGTGTAAATGTAGAGAAACTAACTCCCCCAAGAGAGGCTCTACTGAGCTTCAAACTCTCCTCTGCAAATAACCAAGGTGTTAAAGTTCTTGAAGGAGCGTTGAAAAACTCAGAAAATGGAAAGTTTTAAGCTCTATAATCATGGAGATCACTGCCTTACCGCCTACCGTAACCCTGAGATCCTGAAGCTGCTCCCAAGAGTAAGCACTCCACGTGCTAAACTCTGACTTGGAAGGTTTCCATCTCTGTATTTTGATATTCGGTGCGAAATGTCTAACCCAAGACAACACACTAACTCCTCTTGTGCTAACTGCTGAAGAGGAAAGCTTCACTTTGGCTGCTTCCTGAAACACGGCCTCATTTACTCACCTCTCCGTTACACCACAGCGGTACCACGGGCAAGAAGGCTGAGGAGGTTAACCAAGGTAACCTTCTTCCCTTCCCAAACTAACCCACTATCAAGTGTTCTGCTCGTGTACAACTGCTACAGTGTCACGGAACAAGAATGTTCCCCCAGGTTCCTCCATAGCGGCTGTTTTGTTCGCCTGAATTCTTTCCCTTTCTCTAGGGACTATTAGTCAAAGAGGGAAGCAACAACTCTTCAGTTCTGCGAAAGCTGGTAAGAACTGATCCCTCCTCTCAGTGCTTACTGACAGGCCTTTATGAAGCATCCTTAGAAACTAATTTCCACCTCATCGTGTGTGTTTACACAATATACACACACATCCTCATAATTCCTACTATCGCCAATTTTCCATATTTCACTTAAGAAAGGTTGGGATAAATCAGATCATATCTGAACTCATGGAAGACATCCCGGAGACTGCGGCAAAGCACCACCCTCACGTCTCTGCCTGGACCCTTGCTGAGTGCCCACTGGGTTTTTAAATATGATTTAGCACTTGCCCAGAGTCCAGCACGGCCAAGCGCACGAGGTCTCTACCTGTGCAGCGCTGTGCCTCGTGTCTCTTCAAACAACCCCCGCAACGCAGAACCCAGCT
Source organism: Pterocles orientalis (assembly GCA_011057875.1). Taxonomy (NCBI): domain Eukaryota; kingdom Metazoa; phylum Chordata; class Aves; order Pterocliformes; family Pteroclidae; genus Pterocles; species Pterocles orientalis. The sequence continues at coordinate 97,146 of WKFP01014150.1, forward strand.
CGGATGTGACAAGAGACGGATGGCTCTGCCTTCACTTCCAACTGCCCTGGATTTGAGACAGCTCCTGCAGAGTCAGGCTGGCTGCGCAGCGACCTTGTGGGGTTAGATACAGCACAAACACACCTCCTCATGTCCTTCCTGAAGCCAGCACAGAGAGCAGGTGCAGCACTGAATCCCAGTGGAATAAGGTTGGATCTGGAAGAACCAGAGCCAGTAACCACAACCAGGCTCCAGCTAACGGCAGCAAATTCCCTTTGGGGTTTGTGCACCACGTTCCCTCACGATTCCAGCTTCTGCACCATGTTCCTAACACACCAGATCTGCTTCCACACGGACACGTGGAAGCCACTGGGGCTTGCCAGTTGGATTTCTGTGATGTGGGGAAGAAAAATGCACTCTCTCCAAACCAGAGATGCCCCAGTTATGGCACAGCTACACCCATACAAGACTGAGCCTGAAACAAAGCTCAGCAACTGCAGCACAGCAACTCCACACTCCCGATAAACCCGTCACTGCGCTGAAGAACAGGACAGGAGAACAGAGCATCTCGACTGCTTCAGTATTTAGGGTTTTCTTGCAATTCAGAATCACATTTTTGTTTCTTCAAATGTACAGTGTATTCGTGCTCTTTCATGAGCCCATGCCCAGGTCAGGTGTTTGTTCTGAAACAAAATTTTTGCACGACTCTGACCGTGCTGCTCCCCGCTGCCCTTGCACTGTTGATTTTTCTTAACCGTGACTTCTACCGCAGCCAGCCCAACTTGCTTTGAGACACTTCCTGCTTCCTCAGGGGGGAATTTTTAAGCAATACTGACCTCTAGCTATTTCTTTGAGCTATTTAACCAAAGCGAGTTGCTTTTTGAAAAGTCCCTGTCAGCTGCCAAGATCTAGTCAAATGATATCATCATGTAAAGATGGAGACAGATCCCAGGACCTTACAACCCCAACAGATTATTTTACAATGCTGGAGTCATGCAGGGCAGCTCCCCGCAGTTGTCAGTGGGAAGAAAGAACCAGCAGAGTTGATATATTCAGGAATTGGGCACAATTAAACCGATAGTTTTCCTGCTCCACAGGAATTTAGCAGAAACGATCCCGTTTCCTCCTCCCTCCGGGTGAGTCCGACACAAAGCGCTCTCTGCACAGCTTCGGGGATTGTCAAGGCTGGTACAGCGACAGCGATACGCATCAGGCATTCTGTTCCACAAGCGCACACTTCGTTTAACACGCTAATTTATCTTATTTTTTGTTAAGCCAGTGGACGTTTCCAGCCAGC
>WKFP01014150.1:104940-116507 GCA_011057875.1 Pterocles orientalis
AGCCCCTCACCGTTAACATCAGCCTCAGCGGTATGTAGCAGTGCTGGAGCAAGGCACTTACACGTATTTATGACACACACCAAGCACTAGAGAGATGCTGATGGGGGCAATGAGTGACTTAAATACGCAGGAGGCAGCAGGTTGCAAGCAGCAGATTTAACACCTACCACAAACACTTCAACATACACTTTGTGTAAATGTAGAGAAACTAACTCCCCCAAGAGAGGCTCTACTGAGCTTCAACCTCTCCTCTGCAAATAACCAAGGTGTTAAAGTTCTTGAAGGAGCGTTGAAAAACTCAGAAAATGGGAAGTTTTAAGCTCTATAATCATGGAGATCACTGCCTTACCGCCTACCATAACCCTGAGATCCTGAAGCTGCTCCCAAGAGTAAGAACTCCACGTGCTAAACTCTGACTTGGAAGGTTTCCATCTCTGTATTTTGATATTCGGTGCGAAATGTCTAACCCAAGACAACACACTAACTCCTCTTGTGCTAACTGCTGAAGAGGAAGGCTTCACTTTGGCTGCTTCCTGAAACACGGCCTCATTTACTCACCTCTCCGTTACACCACAGTGGTACCACGGGCAAGAAGGCTGAGGAGGTTAACCAAGGTAACCTTCTTCCCTTCCCAAACTAACCCACTATCAAGTGTTCTCCTGCTTGTGTACAACTGCTACAGTGTCACTGAACAAGAATGTTCGCCCAGGTTCCTCCACAGCGGCTGTTTTGTTCGCCTGAATTCTTTCCCTTTCTCTAGGGACTATTAGTCAAAGAGGGAAACAACAACTCTTCAGTTCTGCGAAAGCTGGTAAGAACTGATCCCTCCTCTCAGTGCTTACTGACAGGCCTTTATGAAGCATCCTTAGAAACTAATTTCCATCTCATCACGTGTGTGTTTACACAATATATACACACACACATCCTCATAATTCCTACTATCATCAATTTTCCATATTTCACTTAAGAAAGGTTGGGATAAATCAGATCATGTCTGAACTCGTGGAAGACATCCCGGAGACTGCGGCAAAGCACCACCCTCACGCCTCTGCATGGACCCTTGCTGAGTGCCCACTGGGTTTTTAAATATGATTTAGCACTTGCCCACAGTCCAGCACGGCCAAGCGCACGAGGTCTCTACCTGTGCGGCGCTGTGCCTTGTGTCTCTTCAAACACCACCCAACCTGCGACGCAGAACCCAGCTCGGATGTGACAGAGACGGATGGCTCTGCCTTCACTTCCAACTGCCCTGGATTTGAGACAGCTCCTGCAGAGTCAGGCTGGCTGCGCAGCGACCTTGTGGGGTTAGATACAGCACAAACACACCTCCTCATGTCCTTCCTGAAGCCAGCACAGAGAGCAGGTGCAGCACTGAATCCCAGTGGAATAAGGCTGGATCAGGAAGAACCAGAGCCAGTAACCACAACCAGGCTCCAGCTAACGGCAGCAAATTCCCTTTGGGGTTTGTGCACCACGTTCCCTCACGATTCCAGCTTCTGCACCATGTTCCTAACACACCAGATCTGCTTCCACACAGACACGTGGAAGCCACTGGGGCTTGCCAGTTGGATTTCTGTGATGTGCGGAAGAAAAATGCACTTTCTCCAAACCAGAGATGCCCCAGTTATGGCACAGCTACACCCATACAAGACTGAGCCTGAAACAAAGCTCAGCAACCGCAGCACAGCAAGTCCACACTCCCGATAAACCTGTTACTGCGCTGAAAAACAGGACAGGAGAACAGAGCATCTGGACTGCTTCAGTATTTAGGGTTTTCCTGCAATTCAGAATCACATTTTTGTTTCTTCAAACATACAGTGTATTCGTGCTCTTCCACGAGCCCACGCCCAGGTCAGGTGTTTGTTCTGAAACAAAATTTTTGCACAACCCTGACCGTGCTGCTCCCCGCTGCCCTTGCACTGTTGATTTTTCTTAACCGTGACTTCTACTGCAGCCAGCCCAACTTGCTTTGAGACACTTCCTGCTTCCTCAGGGGGGAATTTTTAAGCAATACTGACCTCTAGCTATTTCTTTGAGCTATTTAACCAAAGCGAGTTGCTTTTTGAAAAGTCCGCGTCAGCTGCCAAGATCTAGTCAAATGATATCATCATGTAAAGATGGAGACAGATCCCAGGACCTTACAACCCCAACAGATTATTTTACAATGCTGGAGTCATGCAGGGCAGCTCCCCGCAGTTGTCAGTGGGAAGAAAGAACCAGCAGAGTTGATATATTCAGGAATTGGGCACAATTAAACCGATAGTTTTCCTGCTCCACAGGAATTTAGCAGAAACGATCCCGTTTCCTCCTCCCTCCGGGTGAGTCCGACACAAAGCGCTCTCTGCACAGCTTTGGGGATTGTCAAGGCTGGTACAGCGACAGCGATACGCATCAGGCATTCTGTTCCACAAGCGCACACTTCGTTTAACACGCTAATTTATCTTATTTTTTGTTAAGCCAGTGGACGTTTCCAGCCAGCCAAGCTGATCATCCATTTAAATGTTCAAGTTTCAGCTGTGTGTAAGGAGCAAGACATTAATCTCACCCTTCACCAGCCTGCTGCTCTTCTCTGAGCCATTTCCAATTTGCTTATCGAGTTGATCTCTAATGAAACACAATTTCTTGGACATAATCTCATCACAGAAATACAGCAAGTAATAAACAACTGTGTGCTCTTTCCTGCTTCTTTGGAATGGAAGGCAAGTTAGAAATGCTGACACGTTTCCAGAAACATCACAACTTTTCCCAGCTTTCTCAGGGTGTTTCTGACGTGGTTACTACACAGAGAGGAAAAAGCCACCGTGCGCTAAGACCTTTTTGGCTCCTTTCAACAGCCGCCCTCCGATTCCATTTATTCAGGAGTAAGAACACCTAAACCTGTGCACTCCAGTGGATCTGAAAGGGCAGATAAAATATAACTATTTTTCAGTTTTATGACTGGTGAAATGAAAGCTTTAGAAAAAAACTGGTATCAAATGGTAAGAATCAATTAACTGGATAAATAATCTCAGAGATGAACACAGCAATGAACATCAGCTTATGGCAGGCTATTAACCTTCTGACACGAGAATGAAGAAACAAATGTGCTGACTATACAGCGCAGTCCGTTATCTAAGATACACATTTGTGTGCCTATTGCTCTCCCTAAATTAGCTGCCTATTGATGGATCGAATTCTCCTAAGGCCACGCAGAGCAGTAGTATCTGCTACAACACGCTGTCTCCAGAATACAAAGACTCCTCACGAAAGCAAAAAGCAAAAGCTGCAGCGAATACCAGGAGTAACGTACGCGTTTGTGTCCGCACCACAAAGGCAAACTGGGTGGTTTTGATACGAGCCTCTGTAAAGTCAAGCACACGCCAAGGTTGATTTTTTGAGGTTCTTTGATAACAGGAAAACTTTAATTATTAGGGCACTGTAAAATTCAAAGGGAGCTAAAGGCATCCAGTATTGAGACTTTTGGTGCAGCATGAAAGCAAGCAGCTTAAAACAGTCCAAGATTTGAGCCAGATGCCTCACTTCAAAACCTGAAGCATCAGAGAAGCGACTGAAACTATTCTATCTACTTTGGTGGAGTCAGGATTCGAACAGCTGTCTAGATTTTTTTTTCTTTTCTTCCTCCAACAGACATTGAAAACTGCTCTGTCATCTTACATTTTTGAGCAGAAACACAGAATTTTCTCAAGAGAATCTGTATCAGTATTCTGTCAGCAAGAGCTCTTACAGAGAAGAGGTCCATCAGGGACCTGGGTATCTATAAATAAATAACAAACTGTAACCAAACGGTGCATGTTGTGGCATTGTTTCAAAATCCCATACAAACTACGGACACATTTCAGACATTTCCAGGTGCAAAATCATTCTGCAATATATTTACTTGAAATATATTTGTTAGATTGCAAGGTCTATGAATGGAAAGATGGAGCAAACACACATTTCCACGTTAAGGGTGGCGAATCCCACAGCTCATCGAGTCCCTGCGTTCTCCTTCCCCACCTGCCCTCACCCAGCAGCAAACAGGACTTTGGCTGTTGACTTTCTTGCAATTTTGGCCCCAAAATTGCAATTTAGGGAGTTAACTGAATAGTAAAGCCAGGCTGCCACCATCTGAAAAAAGCATTCTGTTCTTGGGGACGAAGCACCATGTACTTTTCCGTATTTATTCAGGTTTAAATCGCACCAGAAGCTCCTAATTAATGAATATGACAAAGGGATATTTTACAACTCCTAAAACAAGCCAAATAACTTTCAGTATTAATTGTGGATCCAACAGGTAACAGCTGCCACAAGCTCCAAGTGCGTAGATACGAACATAAACAATTTCCTACTGCTCTGAGGATTGAAACTACGATCACATACAGTGCAACTAAAGAGGAAAGCAGCCTAACTTTCAGTTTTATTTTCAGCCAAGGTACTTACATGCCAAAGCGTAACGTTCCAGAGACGTACGTCTGCCAATGCGCGCAGTAAAACATGAACGTTCCAGCAAAACAACAAAAGAACATCCAGTCAGGGTTGGTTCCCAGCTGCACAGCAATACAAGTTCCCAAAACCACAAAGACTGCAGAAGAAAATCAGTCACATAGTAAAAAAATCAAGTGTGGATGCATGTAAAGATCCTTCCCAGAAACAAATCTAACAACCAAAGGAGAGACAGGATGAAGGTATCCTGATGGGTTTTATTTCACAGACATATGAGATTAAGGCTTTCATTTAAAAACAGTACAGGCTGTAAAATACGTATTTAAATTCGTATCAGTTATCAGAAGACCTCAATATTGAGAGTTTCTTAATCTCCTACACTTTTATTGACCTTAATGGGATTAGACATCAAGGACTCGAGTGATTTATGCAATCGCAGCCTGCGGCCAGAGTTTTGGGGTTTTCTCATCTATCCAAGATTTGCTGGACATGTTTTTTTCCCCATTTTCTGAGTTTTTATTATGGCACAAAGAAAATCCAAGGTCAGTCATTCAAGATTCAGGCTTCCCTCTCCTTTAAACACACAACTTTGACTAAAGTATTCAGAAAAATTTAAAGCTGAAGAGGTTGAGAATTTAAGTCATCAAAAGCACCCGATCACTCTTTTGCAACGGGGTCAAACCTCAGGCTGGCTCAATGAACTCTGCCGACCTGGGAAGTGATCTTGCCCATTCTAATCTTAGACTTTTACAGTCCCGTTGTTTAGGCTTCATACCTGGCTTGCCATCGCTCTATATAGATTCAATCTAAAAATTGATTTTGACAACTTCTTACAGAATATTTTTTAGAACCAAGAATCCAATAGAGCACACACAGAAGTTTACGGGATCAGATTTAATTAGTCACAGGCATAATTTTTTTTTTTTCAGTGCTAATACAAGAGAAGACGTTCAGTTGCTCAAGAGTACTGCCTATGGAAGGAAGGCTGACTGAAAAACTACACACTCAGCAGTATCGGTTGTCCTCTTCTTCAGTAAAGAAGCACTTTTCTGTATTCCAGCTTTGATCCCTGAAATAGTCATTTAATCCCCATACTTCAATGAAAAATGACAATACCTGTGGAAAGCGAATCACAGCCATGATCAAAAAGTTCTCCTAACGGAGTACTGCTATTTGTCCTTCTGGCTTGTTTTCCATCTATAGCATCCAGAGACTGGTAGATGAAAAGGCCACACGCACAAGCAATGTATGCCCAGGGAGGTGCCTACGAAAGAAAGACAAGATTTTTTTTAAACCTTAAAAAAATAAAAGCCTGAAGCTGAGCTATCTTACACTCTCACACTGCAATTCTTCATTTGCACGCATCCTCATGACACGCACGGACCTCTCCGTAGCTGGTCCTTGCAGGGACAAGCAGAGGGGGTTATGATAGGTGAAATGTAAATAAAACTGTGACAATAGTGACTAGCTTAGAGTCATCAGTACGGCACATTTTCTAAAGCAGTGAGGTGCACCATACATCTGAAAAAAAAGTTTAGCGCTGCATCTGCAGAGCGGGGTGCAATCAAGCTCTTTTCTCATTTCTTTCTCCCGTAGAGTTACATGTGAGTTGTCCGAGTCATTTAGAAACTGGAAAACTTTCTCAGTCCCTAAAACGTGCAACGGTGTCACCAACACTGAGCTCATCCTCACAAGACCTCGGTGAGGTGTCACGTACCAAACCACTGCCAAGGACAGGGTGCTGCCAGGCTGCGGTGGCATTTGAGAACTGTGTCATTGCAAAGGGCTCAAGCTTTCAGAGCTCAGGTTTAGCTTCTCCATTTTCTGAGCTCTCCAAAGCCTCAGTGCTCTGCAGCACAGAGCCTCTACCATCAATTTGTTCTAGCAGTGAGTAACAGCAGCTTTTCCAAATCTACGTTACGAACCTTTAACATTCCCAGCCCGTACAGCAATTTATTTCTACAGAAATACAAATGACACCAAGCCCCTGCTAGAGCAGTGACTACAATTCAAGCTTTTTTCAGTATTTGAAGCACAAACCATTCCTACCACAAAAGCCAGAGGGTTGCCACTAGTCTGTCCCAGTTTACATTATCCATAAAACAGCTATTATTGGATATTTTGCAATCTTCTCATTTGACACACTTAATCAAACTGAGCATTTACAAGCAGCTCTACAGACCACACCATTACAGCCCAAAGACAGCTAAGTGCTTTAATCAAGCTGCCTTGCCTCTCACAAAGCTCTCAAGTCCAGCTTCTTTTCATCTACACAGCCGTGACTCATTTGGAGCACATCAACTTAAATATATTCTTTCTACAGCTTGCATCCTTCCTGCTACTGCGTTTTACCAAACCAGTTCGTTCTGCCTCAAAAGCTGGCACCGCGCTCTGCTCTGAGCAACGCGTCCTTACAAACCAGCACAAGAAAAGAGTGAAGGGGGAAACCCAAAAGGAGAGGGCCACATTCATACAAGGGTTTAATGCTACAGAATTCCACCCCATGATGAGATTTCTATTTCTTATGCATTGATTTTATACGCAAGGTTTAAATTATCTTGCCGTGCCATGCAATAATTCCTCTACAAACTCAAAAAAAAAAAAAAAAGTCCTGGCTCTCCTTTCTCAAACACTACTTTCATGTCGGTGTTTCCACTTAGATATGTCATAAAATGTCACAGCTCCCTCTCTTACCTAAGTTTCTTTGTTGTTTGGTTTTTTTTTTTTAAACAAAAATTCAGGTACCAATCCACCGTTCAGCACTTTGCTCGCTGGGATCCTCCCAGCTAAGCAAGCAGTAGAACTATTTGTGTTTCACCTTCTTCTTGGCTACACCTTTCATCAACAGGAAGAGACAAGTCACTTTTGAAAAAAAAGCAGAACTAGGGCTGAGCTACAAGGAAGAGACAATCTACATCTGAAAGCAATAACATCTTCAAAAAAAAAAAATCTGTTTCTGGAATTTCAAAGCCCTAATTTCTTCCCAAACAGCTACTTGACACTAAAAAGCACAAATTTACAGCTCCACCACCGAGCTGGCATCCTCCCTGTCGTGCCATGTGGCAAACAGACCAGGCTGAAAGCTACCTCAGCAGAAAGTTATTTTTCAGCTGAAGTGAGAAGACAATCTGATTCACTGAGCACAAAGTAACTCTGCTAAACAGTGGTTTAACACAGCAGACGACAGCTACCGCGGACTTTCTGATGCTCTGGGTGTAGCTTAGCGCGGACTTCAGAAGTTTAATTACCAACCGACACACAACTGCACTCCACATTTTCAGTCAAGCCCTGGTTTGGTGCCTTACACTAGCTGCTAAATTGCTGAAATAGAGACAGGTTTCTATCACAGCAGATTTCAGAGCCTCGGCCCCCGTGTAATGCTGCTTTGGGAGTCAGCAGCGAGTCCAAACCAAGTCATACAACAATGCCAGAGCCTGAAAAAGGAAGGAGCTGCTCCACGTATTCACCGCTCGAACTGAATATTAACTTTTTATCTTACACCTGCTAAATTCCACAATTTATTGTGAAATTATCTATTTCAACAGATTTCTAGAAGAGGCAAACGGCCCTTTACCACGTCATGGTGGGACAGAGACGCAGAGTGTTGAATGAACCAACCTGCACAAGTTTTTTCAGAGTCTAGGTGGAAACCAACTGATGTCACCTCACTGCAGAGCATTCTCCCAACCTCAGCTGGGAGACTTGGTTAGGAAAGAGTTCAGATATTTTAGAAGCTAGAACCCATGAAACATTCTCTGGCTATTTCATATGTAATACATTTTCTGTACCAAACGATTCCCTTTTTCAGTGCTTATAGATATGAGCAGCTTTTAAGATTCAACCCTCAAGGGACAAAACTTTCCCAGTGCACAAAAACGAAAGTGTTCAAATGGTCAGTAGGTAACTCTAGTGAGAAAGAAAAGTCTTTGAAACTAGGAACTTGAAGTGCCTCGTAAAGACTTTTGTTCCCCTGAAACCAGAAATTACAGGAAGACAGTTCTCCTGAGGACAGGTTGGGAGTTTTTAGTGCACTCAGAACAAAGAATAGAAGTGCTGACTTCTATCCAGCCTCCTCACAGCATGGGCTACTCGGGCAGCACGCTGCTCAAAGAAGAAAACTTTGTGTTCCCACAGCTCATCATGCACTGTACCTCAGGTCCTGATCTAAGCTGCCCGGTAACAGGAACAGGGGGTGAGGAAACGCGTTCCTTTATTTCGGTAAGTTGGCTTTAGTCACACCAGCCACAGAGGAATGCACCACTTTGGAGCTCAGTCCCTTGTCTGAGCTCGAGTTCCTCGCTGTGCCACGACTCGAGCTGGGCTCGCGGGCACACACAGCTCGCTGTCAGTTGGGTCACCTTGCACTGCTCGGTAACTCGAGATCGGAAACCTGAACACACTCACCCAGTCAGCAACAGAGAGAGTAAACAGGCAAAAACTCCACGTGCCCTGCAAGCAAGGCAGCTGCAAATCCATTTCTTAATCATCTGCACATGCACTCAAGGCTTGCAGGGCTGCAGCCTTCATGCAGCAGGTCCTTCACAGCTGCGACCGGAACAGCTATTTCAGTACCAGACCCTGTTTCACAGGAGGCACACTGGCCAGAGGAACGACTGCTTCACTCAGCGAGCAGCACGCTAACCCCAGAATCCCCATGTGCTCTTTCTGCACAGAAGCACTCACACCGAGGTGAGCACATGACAAACATCTATAGACATTATCACCGTACGAGAACTGCGGGCTGGTCAACGAGAAACAGTTCTCCACAAAGAACCCACCAGGAAACAGTGCCAGCTGCTACTAGATCAGGGTAACTACAAACAAACATTGTCAGAGATCCATAACGTACCTGTTCTGTAGCTGTTGGGCAGTAATATACTAATAGCAGAGTTGTAAATATATTTATTAACAGTCCAATGATGGTGATGAGATTTGGGGCAATCCAGGCTGGAACTCTTCCAACTAACCATTCCCAGTAACCTTGCATTAGGGGTTCAAGCAGGGATCGTCCGGCACTCTGATATTTGTGTTCTTCTAACCGTTTCAGCTGGTGCTTTGACAAGGGAGGCGTAGGCAACTGAACGAGTTTGCTTAACACACATCCAGCAGCGGGACCGTGGCCGCAGCCCGTGGGGGATTCCAGGTACGACTCCCCACATCGCCTCTTGATGTTTCGATGCCCACTCATGGATTGGGTGGCCTCAGAATTTTTATTTGGCAGGTAGCAGCTGTTACGGAGAATCATAAGATCCTGAAACATAAAGGGGTGAGAGACACTGAAGGTGAAGAGCACAAATTAGATTTGAAGATATCAAAAGCTTCTAGGTGCTGTTCTAAGGAGCATTTCACTTGTCACCAGCAAAACAAGAAGATTTTATAAAAGTCCTCCCTTAGAAAAGAAAGATCTTTGGAAAACTGATGAGGGAAAGACAGGAAACAGGCATTCTCAACAGTTATAAAATGGAAGTTGCCCTTGGGCACTTTCCTCACTGCCTACTAAAGCAAATATCCTGCAGCCATCAGGCTAAATTTCACCAGCAGCAGAAACTGACACCACTCCACTGACATATGTTACAGACTAGGGCACGGTCAGTCCCCTTGCATCTCTCTCACAAGAGAGCTAGCAGTATTTAACAGACCTAGAGCACTTAGATTATCAATTGATGGCACTAGAAACAACACAAATACAGAGAAGTCTTAAGTTAAATTGGTTTGGAGCACCTTTGCCTCTTTGGTGAGGCTGAGCAACCACCTAAAGGAAGTTAAAAGCATTTTTTCTCAGATCACAGTTCCTTGTTTGTTTTGCTGTGGCTTTTTTCTTCTCCAAATTTAACCCAGTTCAGGTAGAAGCTCACTGGCTATTCAGATTTTAAGATACGCAAGAAACCTGCAGGAGCTAGAAAACTTGAGGTGGTCAAAGACAGCCTACAGACATCAGCACGAGGCAGCTGTGAAAAGAAAACACAGGGTCAGGAGCAGCATTTCCAGTGCAAACAAGGACCCTTGTGATGTTCCATCTCCCTTGAAGGCAGGTGACGGGAACCACACAACTCTCCACACCAACTAAAAGAGAAGCAGTAGAGAAAGGAGACTAAAAAGAGAAGTTTGCTACTTATCTACAAGAGCCAACCAGGGAAAAAAAAATTTAAAAACCCCTATCTGTGAAGTCTAGCAGAACGAAGCCTGAGAGAGGAAGCTGAGGGCTATCTCTAAAGCCACCAGCAACGCACCAGGTAGGGAAAACAATGTAACTCAAAGGTCAATATGGGCACAAGAACAAGTGTTTTTATTTCCACTTTCCAAAGCTTAATTAAGGCAATTTCCAACAGGGAAAAGCCAGCCTCAGAAAGGCCTGGCAGCGAGAGAAGAAAGCAAGAAAACAGGGCCTGGCTTACGCAGGGACTCGGTAAGTTTGGGCGCAGGCAGAGTGGCAGCCACTCGCTCATCAGGAAATCTGACTTGGTCACCTAAGAGATCCCTCTGGGTGCTGTCCTGGATGACCAGAAAAATTCGTTCCAATGCATCAACCGCCGCACTCTTCCCCTCTCCCTGCAGGGCTGCTCCCACGAGGGGAGGAAACAACCGGAGCCCGGCCCGTCCTCCAGAACAAACCCCCGCCACCGCCCGGCTCCCGCGGGACTTTCACCCGGGCCTGGCCGCTCGCCGGCAAACACCCTGGGGAGGGGAGGGAGGACAAGGGCACCTCTCGGCCCAGCCAACAGCTTCACCCCCAGCCCGACGGGGGCAGCGGCCGGGATCCCCCTGCACCCAAGCCGGGCGGGGGTCTCCCAGCCCGCAGCATAGGCCCAAGCCCAGGCCCGACCTCAAGGAGCTCCCCCCTCCCCCACACAACCCCCCTTTCCCTCAGGGACCCCATCCCACGCCGGAGAGGAGCGCTCAGAGAGAGAACAGCCCCCATCCCCTCACATCCCACCCGCCATCGAGGAAAAACCCAGCATTTACCTCAGCCTCCCCGCACCGGGCGACGCTTTACGCCCCTTTTGCGACGGCCGGAAAGGAGCTGGGTGGGGGCCGCGGCGCGTGCCGGGGGCGGGGCAGGGCGGGGAGGGGCGGAGCGAGGCCAGCGCGGGGCCGGCGCGGGAGCGGCTGAGGTAAACCTGGGGGGGGTGGGAGCGGGGGGGAGC
>WKFP01014150.1:116527-127337 GCA_011057875.1 Pterocles orientalis
CCGTCGCTCCCAGCGACCCCCGTCGCTCCCAGTGACCCCCCTTTGCTCCCGGTGACCCCCAGCACTCCCAGTGACCCCCCATTGCTCCCAGTGAGCCCCATCGCTCCCAGTGACCCCCCTGCCCTGGGGGGAGCCCCTCTGCCCTTTCACTTCCCTGCCCTCAGGGTTCCCCTTTCCCCCTCCATCTCCCTCCCTGCCCAGCCACTCCCCTAAACCTTCCCTCCCTCCTGGTCCCTTCTCCCTCCCCGTTACCCCCGGAGCTGCCCCTCACACCCCGCCACCTCCAGTTCCTCACTGTGACCCCGCGGTAACTTCGGTTCCTGGGCCGTAAGGTGGGGAACTGTCTCCTGGGCTCTGCTCTGAGTACTCACGTATTTCCAGCTGCTTTTCTCTGGTTAGACAGGTTGGACTGACAGGTAGCACGCGTTCATCCTGGACACCAAGCTCCTTGGTCAGCTGTAGCAACAGGCTGGTACGGTGCTATGCCACATTTCTAAAACAGGCATCGGTACATCTTATATCACGGTATCTTGTGCCTGGCTCTGTTTGGTTTGGCGCTGTGCCACTCTGCTGCTTCCCCAGCTGGATAACAGGGGCTTAGCGAGGGTGTAAAGATCCTCCCGTCTATGCAAGCTGACCCCCATATCCAAAAGATTTAATATCAACTTTTTTGGTGTCTGTACCAAGAAAATACTCAAAATGAGTCATCTGTCATTACCCTGCAGTGGGAACAACACAGGTGACATATTTCGTACTTTCTTTCTTCTTGTCCTTTGAGGATTAGCAACCTTTAACCGTTGTTATCAGTTTGACCCTGAAAATAAGTTGCGCAAATGTACGTGTTCAATCCCTTTCTGACTCATCCCCATCCAACCTTTGTGTTTACGTAGGAATGCACACGGCAAATTGCTTTGCCTTTCTTCCTTCAGCGTATTTTGCTGGAGAGAAAAAGGAGTATCCCTTCGTAGGGCTTTATCTCTGCCTGTCTTGCTGAGAAAGGCAGGTTGACAATCAGGGTATCAGCATTCATTTAGAATTTTCCCTTTTCCCCACATACCTTCAACCATCTTTTCAGCATTATCATTCTACGGAACAACTTCCTGCCATTAATGGTCTTGGCCACCTTTCATTTTCATTTATAGTTCCTATTCCTCATGCTCAAGCATGTGCAGAATGCTGCTGCATTTAAAGAAAAACTTCAGAGATAGTTAAAATCTTATAGTTAAGAATTCTTTCTGCATTTAAAGGAAAACTTCAGAGATGATAGTTAAAATCTCCTTTGCTTTTGAAACACTTCCTTGACTTGCTCTTGATGATGATTTAATAATGTCTATCGCGGAAAAGATCTGTAATCCTCAATCTGGGGTTTAAAAACCCACTTAGGACGTGGAAGTGCCTACAGCTCAGGATAAATGTTTAAGAAAATCATAGTTTTGTTGAAAACAGAGGCCCTTGCTGTTATATAATCAGCTGGCAAAGGACCTTATGAAAAAACCAGGAGGTGGAGTGTGTTTCTTTGTCAGTGTTGAAAACAATAGGACAGGATGAGGTGTTAACAATAATTTATTTCAGGACCTTCCAGCTGGCAAATTGTGAGGCAATTCCATCCTGCCGCCCGGTGATTTGAGATGCCTTGTTATGTGCTTGTGCTTGCCCAGCCGCTCAGAGCCCTGTGAGTTGGCAGGGACAGGGTGTATCTGCAGCAGTGCGAGGTTTGGGCCGTGCCATAAATGTACACGGTGCTTTGCAGGGAACAAAGCCTGTGCTCACTCTATACCATCTGCCCACGTAATAGTGTAAAAAAAAAGACTTGATTTCACTGGAAAACTTTAAATAGGGAGGAAGATGAAGGGAGATTATAAGAATTCAGGGAAGATCTTGACAGAGTCAAAAAAAGAGAATTTAGTGGGGAAAAAAATTACAGAATAAAGTGTAAGGAGAGTTCATCAAGGGCTTATGTCTGTGCAAGAAAGACCAGAGCTGCGGTTTTCTGGCAGAGCCCAAATCAGCTCTGATCACAGAATCATAGGAGGGTTTGGAAGGGACCTTAAATATCACCTCACTCCAACCCCCCTGCCAATGTTTTTCTGCATTTCTGCCTTCGGACCATACGCATGCTTCACTCCTTAAACCACTTGGAACCCAGGAAACACGTATTGTGTCAGGCCACCAGCCCATCTAATCCACTGTCCAGTCAGCAGCAGTGACAAACAGATGCCCAGAAGGAGGATAAATACGGAGTAAGAGGTCTAGAAATACCTGACATCTTGTTTTCCTTTGTATCTCAGATTTAGAAAAAAAAAATGAAGCGGACGTGGAATTTCACCAAAAGATGACTTTGGGTTCCCCTTGATGTGTCATTTTGTTTGATGCCCGTGTTCTCAGGTATGTAGCATATCACTTGTTGGTTTGTTCATTTTCAGGCAAAAAGCTATGCGCTCGGAAATAAAGTTAAGGCGCTATTAACATTTAAATGCTAAGGGAGAATAAAATCTAAGCATCAGATTTGAAGTTTTGAATTACATTCCCAGGCACGTAACGGCTGTAACAGAGGATGCCGTGCAAAATATGTATTTCTCCTTCATACAAATTCCCAATTTACTCATACAGGAGATGGGATTGCAAAGTTATGTTTATTCCTGTTTTTACTGCATTACAGTCTTAAAAGGAAAATCAACGTTAGAGGGCAACTATTATACTTTGCTTAAAAATTAAAGCTTAAGGGTAAGCAACTTTAATTCTACTGCTCTGTTCTTACTCACTCCATCTCCAGTTAGCGGGAGGTTGTGTAAGTGATGCTTATAACAGATGTTAAGTCACGCGGCACGACAGGTAGTAAATGAGCGCAGATATGAAAGTAATTTTAGGTCATTTCCTCCACGTCTGCCCAGTAGTTTGTTAATGGAAGTCAGAGGCTCCGGAACAGCCACCATCAGTTAAACTGTCACTGTTGGGTCAGGTTCTCCGCCAGCCTCATCCATTCTAACACACTATTATGACACAAGGGTAAGAAGAAAATCGAGTCAGTTATTCACAATGACCCGCTTGACCTTTTTATGGCAGCAACAAATGCTGAGGCATGTAGTAAAGCGACACTACACTTTCTCTCCTCATGATCTTCTAAGAATTTCAGAATTAACTTTTCCAGGTATTATTTCTGCTTACTTATGATTGCTTCCGTGGGTGAAGACAAATGTTCACTTTGGGTTTGAAGGACAGGACCGAGAGCAATATAAATTGCTGTGCTCAACGCAGCTTGCCTCAAGCGAAGAGAAACCTTTGTGAAATCTTAGTAAACCCTTGTATTTGGTTCCTCACAGTGTTGGGAGTTAGCAGTCAGCACTGCAATGTGGTGGTTTCAGCAAGGCCTCTCCTTCCTGCCTGTGGCTTTGGTTGTTTGGTCAGCAGCATCTTTTGTGTTTTCATACATTACTGCAATCGTCCTGCACCACGTTGACCCTCTGGTGCCCTACATCAGGTCAGTAAGACCCATAAGTCGCCCTGTAACCGTACTGTGGTATCAAATTGGCCTCTCGCTTCTGTAAATCATTCCCCAACTCCAAACTTTAACCAGGAGATGTTGCCTAACAGCCCCAGTTCTAATGTTACTAGCTGTTTATAGTTATTTCTGTGTAACTCTATTTAGAACTCTCTATTTTTGTGCAAAAGTTTAACCTTTAAGCTGTGGCTGTGTGAACGTACCCTTAAAATGATGAACAGGAAAACTGGGGGTGCATCTCCAACCCTCTGTTCCAAGGGTCTTGCTGTCACCAGGTTTGGTTACACCAGTAAATCTGTACTACAGCCTGTATTCCCAGCTGCATTGCAGCAAGGCTGTACAGATGACCTTAGTTTTGGTCTTTCACTTTTCCAGGTTCTTCATTTTTCCAGTTTTAATACTCTTTATTCACCTTTTGTGGAATAAAGGTCAATATAAAAGGAATAGTTATACCATGTATGTTCACTCCTTGTTCTAAGGATAGCATGTCTTTATCATGCTTATTTCTACAGCTCTAAAACTAGCAGAGTATAGTTTGATTAAGGAGAAAAAAAAATAAAAATAAGTGAAAAATATCTATTAGGGTTTTTACGAATCTGTTTCTTATGGTTCCTTTGTAGACTGAAATCAGTAAAGTTGTGTTGCAAGTATTTCTAGTGTAGATAGATATGTATCACCCCATTTATGTCTTCCAGTGATACAGGGACAATACCTCCTGAAAGATGCTTATTTGGGATCATGTTAAGTATCTCGGCTTTCTTGGGTGAGTACAGAAAGCTGTCCTTGGCGAACTGCAGGCAGTTCTGGCAGGCACACATAGTTTTAAACAATTTAATTTCCTTATTCAGATCACTAGACAGCCCATATTTCTCAGTAAAAAACTAAATTCTAAGCAATCAATCCTAATTATCTTAAGAAATTCAGAGGAAAGTGGACGGCAGTGGTATTATCCACAAAGCCAGCATGACAACTGCAGATTCCAGAATGCCAAAAATGTGTTTAAAAAAATGCAAATTCAAGGCAGTCACCTCACTTGTGCTGCAATTATGGAGAGGGGCAAAAACAATCTAAAATATCTTTCAAATGAAAGAGATCAGAAAAATCTAGTAAGTTGCCTTGTTTACCATTATATTATTTCAGTTTTGACTCCCAGATTCTCAGCGTTCTTATTTCAGTGTACCATAAGAATGGTTTTGGATTTTAAATAATTGTCACTGTCACTCAGCATCTTCCCAGTTAAAAAAGGACAGTCCAGTCATCAGCTGACAATCTTACTGCATTTGGATTCTTCGTTAACAGGTGTGGCTACTGTCTACGTCCGTTACAAACAAGTTCACGCTTTGAATCCAGAAAGATCCAAGATCATCAAGCTTAATAAGCTTGGCCTTACACTCGGATTGATGAGCTGTTTTGGACTTTGCATTATTGCAAATTTCCAGGTTTGTGCTTTGCTTGCAATGTTCTAAAGCTGTCCAGAGTTGTGTGTTTGCTTGTTTACTGACATAGCTGATAAAACGGGGTTTTAAAGCAAAACTTCTTGGGGCAAACCTGTTTTTTGTCAAATTCCCTAGAGAAAACTGTCAAAAAAAATTTTCTTCCCTATTTCTTATTTCCTTTATCCACTGGGACTTGTGAGCAGAAATTTCAAAACATTTAAAACCCCGTAGGTTTTGCAGAAAGCAAACTCATCTTGGATCTCCTCAGAGGAGATGCGAAAGCACTGGCTCCAGATTAAAAGACCACAACTATGTTGTATTTTGACTCAGGAGACTCAGGTATCAGAGTCAAAAATTGTTACAACTGGAAGTAAAGCCAACAAAAACACCCAACCCCACAAGAAGTCCATCTCTGAAAAATCTGCCCTCTTAGGTCTATTTTCCTTCAAACCTGTGCAACGCTTGAAAATACTGAAGTATTAACAAGTTTTTGAATTTCTCCATCCTGGTGTCTATTTTTTTTTTCCTCACCAATACTTCTCACTCCCTCAAAAAAAAAAAATCGGATGCTCTCACATATCACACCATCAGCAGGACCACATTCTGCATCGCTGGCTGTTACACGCAAGGCAGTTGCACAGTTGCCAGCCCCATCATTCATTACCTGCGGGACTCTTCGGGGCTCTGTAGTGGTGCCTTTAGCCACTAGAGGCTGCAGCATCACCTTGGTGTCCTGCCGGGTTAGGGCCAGGGAAAAGCAGAGGAAAAGCTCCTGGAAAGCTCCACCTTTTTCCCTTTTCCCATCGCACAGCTCTCCAGGCATTTCAGCAGCCCATCTTAGAAACCTCAGCATGCTCATTTTGGGTTTTTTTTTGTTTGGTGGGGTTTTTTTTGTTTTGGTTTGCTTTTTTTTCTTTGGAGGCATCAATCTATTTACTTTTTTTTACCCAGAGGTCACAGCCTCCCCTACCGCACCCCCCAAATAAAAGCCTTCAGGCTGTGTTCAACTCCGCTCCACCACTGGTCAGGAAAGGGTCTGTCTACTTTCTGTAGATTTCAAGATAATCAAAATATAGAAGTTGCATGTTAATTTGATAACTAGTTTGTGTAGTGTTTAATCTTGAGCAAGACAAAAACTGGAAGTGATGTACCTGCAATATCCAAGCGATGCTGAGGACTGGTTGAGGGGCCTCACCAGAGGGGAGCTGAAGCCTCCTGGAATCCACTAGTTACTGAAGAAAACATGAAAATAGTTACTAGTTACCAAAGAAAGCATTAAAATCTCCCAAGATGAACAAAGGGGATATGAGAACAGCCATCAATCACGCAGAGAGCTCCAGACAGCTCTCACTGTGGGGAGTCAAAGCAACAGCACAGGGCACATCCTCATGGGAGACTGAATTCATGCTGTTCAGCCAGGACTATGGCTCTGCTCTAGCTGGGGCGAGTGATTTCCTCTCACACAGGGCAAAGATTTCTCTCTGATGACACCTCATCACTGATGATTTTGGAGCACACACCTTCGCAACTTGGTTATTGAGTATTTAAATATAAATTCTCACCTCTGTTATACTGTGGATGCAGCACTTCAAATTCATTTGTGCACATAAGGTGCACATGGAGATGGGGAGCAAAGAGTGACTCCAATTCCTGACCTTAATAGTTACTCAGTAAAATACACAGCCAGTCTCGTGCTCTAGGGCATGAAAGATCATCGGCATGATTGGAGCGCGGGGAGGCTGCCAGGGCTCGCATTGCACAACTGGCAAGATAACGCTGTTTAGTTTCTGTCTTTGGGCACGGTGCTTAGCCAGGGATGAGAGGAGAGGGCTGAACACCATGTGATTTTTCAGGGCATCCATTTTAAGTTGGGTTGTTTTTCTTGGAATAAGTTCTAGTTTTAATGATTTTTACTATTTGAGAGTTGATTCTCTTATAGGGTTTTTTAAATTAAGAAGTATTACTGCTTGATTCAACCTTGTTCCCTCTGAGCATTCAAAGATACTAAGTTGACAAACAAGGCTTATTCAAACTAGAGTAATTCAGAGAAACACTAAACCCCGTTATTTTTAATCCCATCCTGTATTGCATTATCCTTCACAGATTCCTGGGATAGGAATGCTCAGCAGACAGCCTGGTGTCACCCTCATTACCTGCCCAACTGCAGGGATTCCTTCATCCAGTTTCTGGACTGCTGTCCCTTATGGCTAATGAGAACAGCTTTTACAAATCCCTGTAGTTAAGATACAGCTGTGACCTCTAACTTAGCCACAAGGACTTAACAAAAGCAGCACTACCGAGGGCTGGCAGGTGCTGGCTTCCAGCTAACTCTGTATGGGGCTTCCAAGAAAAATCTCCCGAGTACTAGCACGTTCCAGAACTGCGTAGCTTGGGATGTGAGAAGGTAATTGAGTGGGTAGAGTGACAAAGGTTTACAGCAGAAAATTGTTCTCAGAGTTTAAAAGGAAACCAGGTTCTGTACAAGCAATGCTTTCTTTCCCTAGAAGTGTATTCTGTACTACGTCCACGTGGTTGGAGCCTGCCTGACATTCGGAGTAGGAGCCATTTATATGCTGGTTCAGACCGTCCTGTCCTACCTGATGCAGCCAGAACTTCACAGCAAAGACGTCTTTTGGATCCGCCTGACCGTGTTACTCTGGTCTTGTTCGAGCATTGTGAGCAGTATCCTTTTGCTGTGCAGTGTCACTGTAAAACAGAGCCGCCGTCACAAATGACAGTATTTGCATCCACCTGAAGCCTGCCGATGCGAGCGGCTGTGCCACAGAAAGCCCGTCATCTTTACACACACAGCTTGTGTTGTGCTATCCCATCATATTCTGTATCGCAACCTGGGAACGTGAGGAAAAAGGGAACCAGCAGGTTAAGCCCACAAGCGAGTGAGTCACTGGATAATAAGAGGTAAGAGGGATAGTTGCCACTCTTTCTCCTCTCCTTTCCTTTTGCACACCAGAGACTGAAAATGGCAAAAGGAGAGTTTCTAACAAAGAGCTCTGACTGTAGATTATGAAAAATGGGGAGAAAGGGAAGTGTTCTTAGGAGATGGGTGGTTTAAATGGGGGGAAAAAAGCCAGGTAAGAAATAAAACTGTCCTTCCCTGGTGACAGGAATGCTGCAGCAAGTTTTGTAGTTGGATACAAGTAAAAGAGAAGTACAGAATGGAGCATAAGAGAAAATACTACTAACCCAACGGTGCGCAGCAGTGCTGCACTGTGCCACCCGGCTCCCAGAGCAGGTTTAAAGTCCTGGCATTTGTCAGAGAGACAACTGGGGAGCAGATTGCCAAGGCTGAGTCAGAAGAGACATTTGACCTCTGATCTCCTCCCCTGCCCATCCTGCGGTTCAAAAGACAAGACATTTCGGACTGGCATTCCCTGCAATCTTCCCTCAGCTCTGGAATCCATCATCTCCCTTAACTTTGAATTCTGAGTGCTGGAAGCAGGGTTTTACAGAAATATGGGCAAACCCATCCAGAAAGAGGGGTTTTCCTCTCCAGAGTCATTTAACAGTCAGGAAACTGAACCGCAGCAGTTCCTCTGCTCACCCAATGGACCTAAACATTGTATTTTGAAAATTATGACTCAGTTTTGCACCAAAGAGGACTACAACACTAAAGCTTTCAAATTTACACTCTAAAGACGTGAGTGCAAAAAAAAAAAAAAAATCATTGCTTAAATGCTGCCCCTTCTGCAGCTGAATCAAGGCCACGGATTTAACCCCCTCCGATTCCACTTATTTCCAGGCTGTGAGCCAAAACCAACAGTAAACCATCCACCCCATTTCCCAGTGACAGAGCATCTCGCTGAGCTCCCTTTCCTGCTACTGCAAGATGATATAATCTGTACAAGTCAGACGAGAAGCGATAGTCGGGGCACAGGCTGTTATCTATAAAGCAGCGAGACGGCCCCTTACCTGCTGAGGAGGCTTGACATTGAGTGAGGCATCTGTGAGACTTAGAGAATTGCTGTCCCTAGAAAAGAACAAGATTTTCAGCTTTGAACAGTTAGGAGCCAAATACAATTGGGGAAGACGAAAATGGAACAATCTGCGAGTTAAGAGCCTTCTACAGATGCCACAAACCCCAAATCTGTAGAGGTTTTCGAACTCGTGTGGTCTAACCAAAATTAGGGGGAAGTAAAGCTGTAGAAAGTTGTAGAATATATGTACATATGTATGAAAGGGGAAGAAAAGGGAAATGGTCAGAGTATTTTCTAAATTAACAGCTCGTAACGTAATAAGGGAACGATGGTAACAGGGAAAAGGCTGTGGCCATAGGTGAAATGGTTGTAACTGGTACTGGAGGACCAAAGGGAACATACTTTTTGTATCAGCAAGAGCGTGACCAGCAGGACTAGGGAAGGGATCGTACCCCCTGTACTCAGCACTGGTGAGACCACACCTCAAATCCTGTGTCCAGTGTTGGGCCCCTCCCCACAAGAAGGACATTGAGGGGCTGAAGCAGGGCCAGAGAAGGGCAACGGAGCTGGGGAAGGGTCTGGAGCACAGGGCTGACGAGGAGCGGCTGAGGGAGCTGGGGGGGGTTCAGGCTGGAGAAAAGGAGACTCAAGGGAGACCTTATCACCCTCTGCAGCTACCTGAAAGGAGGATGTGACATGGTGGGGGTCGGTCCCTTCTCAGAAGTGATAGGATGAGAGGGAATGGCCTCAAGTTGCGCCAGGGGAGGTTTACTGGATATTAGGAAATTTTTTTTCCCCTGAAAGGGTTGTCAAGCACTGGAACAGGCTGCAAAGGGAAGTGGTTGGGTCACCATCCCCGGTGGTATTTAAAAGATGGGTAGAGTGGCACTAAGGGACGTGGTTTAGTGGTGGACTTGGCAGGGCTAGGCTAGTGGTTGAACTCCGTGATCTCAAAGGTCTTTTCCAACCTAAGTGATCCTGCGATTCTATAGAAATACTGGTCCTCTGCTGGAGTGAAACAAGACAGAAAGAGCAAAGCAGTTAATTACCCACTCTGTAATGAGGGGAGGATGGGAGCCAGTTATTTTTGTATCACGATGATGAAATTATTTCCATTGCAGTAGTAACTCGGGCAGGTAACTAACTGGGTGCCTTGCATTCAAATCGGTACCCAGAGCTCCCTGGACTCACATCAGTTTTTTAATAAGCTTTGGAAGTCTGGATTTTCAAAGACATCTTTGTGCCAGTGAGTTCAGCCTTGTTCACCACCAAAATTAAACTTTCACATCAGGAGGTTCTTGATGGTTAATCTCATTAACGATTGAAGAAGTTAATATCTTAATCCTCTGAAAAATCAGCGCTTCTATAACTTCATGCTCCAAGTTTCATTTTTAAAGGCAGTAGCACTGATGTCATGTACCTTCTCTCTGTAAGATGTTGAAAAAGGGACATCTCAGTCACTCTAGAAGGAGCCCTGGTCTCTGGTCAAATGAGGAGTCAGTGTCATGTGAGGTTTTTCTTCGCCTGCTGTACCAAAGCAGTTATCAAACCTAAGAGGCAACCAGGAAACCTAAAAGCTCTCTGCTGCAAATGATACAGTATTGCCACCTGTAACCCACAAATCGAGAATTCCAAGTGGCTGAGAAGTTGAAAAGCAATCGGAGAAAGAGGTCTAGATACTACTAGCCTGCAAAATACCACCAAAAAAAAAAAATTCAGAATGCTAAGTAGGTATTCACATCTTTTATCAAGGAGGTATAACAAGATGCAGCATACAGAGAACAAAGATAATTGATTCAGAACAAAGATAATCAATCCAGATTAGAGTTAACCTTTCATGTGACAGTAACTAGTCAGGAGGGACCGATGCGCAGCAGCCCATGTCACATCGCTGTTCACTACGCTGAGGAGACGTTATGGAAACCACGCAGAGATCTCCT